>JAEUCK010001290.1:0-36223 GCA_017311455.1 Otocyon megalotis megalotis
AGGGTTATGGTTAGGGTTAGGGTTACCGTACAGATTAGTGTCAGGGTTAGTTTTAGGGTTAGGGTTAGGGTTAGGGTTGCGGTACAGGTGAGGGTTATGGTTTGGGTTACCGTACAGCTTAGAGATAGAGTTAGGGTTATGGTTACCGTACACGTTAGATTTAGGGTTAGGGTTAGGGTTAGAGTTGAGGTATAGAAAGGCTTAGCGGTAGGGTTATGGTTTCGGTACAGGTTCGCATTAGGTTTAGGGTTAGGGTTAGGGTAAAGGTACAGGTTAGGGTTAGGTTAAGGGTCAGGGTAAGAGTTAGGGGTACGGTACAGGTTATGGTTAGGTCCAGGGTTAGGGTTAGGGTTACGGTACATGTTAGGTTTAGGGTTAGGTTTAGGGGTACGGTACAGGTTAGGGTTAAGGGTAGGTTTAGGGTTAGGTTTAGAGTTACGGTACAGTTATGGATATGGTTAGGTTAGGGTTAGGGTTACGGTATAGGTTAGCATTAGGGTTAGGGTTAGGTTTAGGGTTACGGTACAGGTTAGGGTTAGTCTTAGCGTTAGGGTTAGGGTTACGGTACCGGTTAGGTTTAGAGTTAGGGTCAGAGTTAGGGTTAGGGTTACCATACAGGTTAGAGTTAGAGTTAGGGTTAGGGTTAGGGTTAGGTTAGGGTTAGGTTTAGGGTTAAGGTTACGGTACAGGTTAGGTTTAGGGTTAGGTTTAGGGTTTCGTAATGGGTTAGGGTTAAGGTTAGGTTTAGGTTTAGGGATAGTTTACGGTACAGGTTAGGTTTAGGGTTAGTTTTAGTGTTATGGTACAGTTCAGGGCTATGGTTAGGGTAGGGTTACGGTTAGGTTTATGGTTATGGTTGCGGTACAGTTGTGGTTTAGGGTTACGGGTAGGGTTGAGGTTATGGTAAGGCTCACGGTTCACTCTAAGGTTAGGTTTAGGGTTATGCTTATGGTACGGGTTAGAGTTAGGTTTAGGGTTAGGGTTAGGGTTACCGTACAGATTAGTGGCATGGTTAGGGTTAGGGTTAGTGTTGTGGTACAGGTTATGGTTAGGTTTAGGGTTAGGTTTAGGGTTACCTTACAGGTTAGGGTTAAGGTTAGGGTTAGGGTTACCGTACAGGTTAGGATTAGAGTTAGGGTGAGGGTAATGGTTAGGGTTACGGTACAGGTTATGATAGGTTATGTTAGAGTATGGTACAGGTAGGGTTAGGGTTAGGGTTTGGGTTAGGGTTAGGGATAGTATTATGGTACAGGTTAGGATTAGGGTTAGGTTTAGTGTTACGGTACAGTTAAGGGCTATGTTTAGGGTAGGGTTACGGTTAGGGTTACAGTTAGGGTTGCGTTACAGTTGTGGTTTAGGGTTACGAGTATGGTTGGGGTTAGTGTAAGAAACAAGGTTCAGGGTAAGGTTAGGTTTAGGGTTATGCTTATGGTACAGGTTAGGGTTAGGGTTAGGGTTACGGTAACCGTACAGATTAGTGTCAAGGTTAGGGTTAGGTTTAGAGTTAGGTTTACCTTACAGGTTAGGGTTAGGGTTAGGGTTAGTGTTACGGTACAGGTTAGGGATAGTGTTAGGGTCAGTGTAATGGTTAGGGTTATGGTACAGGTTATGGTTAGGTTTAGGGTTAGGGATATGGTACAGGTTAGGTTTAAGGTTAGGTTTTGGATAAGAGGTAGAGTTACGGTACAAGATATGATTATGGTTAGGTTTAGGGTTAGGGTTACGGTATAAGTTAGCATTAGGGTTAGGGTTAGTTTTAGGGATACGGTACAGGGTAGGGTTAGTGTCAGGGTTTGGTTTAGGGTTAGAGTTATGGTACAGGTAGGGTTAGGTTTAGGGAAGGGTTAGGGATACGGTTCAGGTTTGGTTTACGATTAGGGTTAGGGTTAGGTTAGGGTTATGGTTACGGTACCGGTCAGGTTTAGGGTTACGGTCAGGGTTAGGATTACGGTACAGGTTAGGGTTAGGGTTAGGGTTAGGGTACAGTTTAGTTTTATATTTAGGATTAGGGTTAGGGTTAGTGTTAAGGTACAGTTTAGGGTTACGGTTACAGTTAGGGTTATGGTTATGGTTAGGGTTAGGGTTAAGATTAGGTTTTGGTAATGTTTAGGTTTAGGGTTAGGGTTAGTGTTATGGTACAGGTTAGGGTTAGGGTGAGTGTTAGGGTTAGGATTAGGTTTGCAATAGAGTTTAGGGTTAGGGTTAGGTTTAGGGTACAGGTTAGGTTTAGAGTTAGGGTTAAGGTGAGGGTTAGGGTTACGGTACAGGTTAGGGTTAGGCTTAGGGTTAGGGTTACGGTACAGGGTAGGGTGAAGGTTAGGATTAGGGTTATGGTTACGGTACCGGTCAGGTTTAGGGTTAGGGTTAATTTTGGGTTACCAAAAAGGTTAGAGTTAGGGTTAGGGTTAGGGTTAGGTTTAGGGTTAGGGTTAGGGTTACGGTACAGGTTAGGGTTAGGGTTAGGGTTAGTGTACAGGTTAGGGTTACGTTTAGGTTTAGGGTTAGGGTTAGAGTTACGGTACAGGTTACGTTTAGGGTTAGGTTTAGTGTTACGGTACAGGGAAGGGTTACGGTTAGGGTTAGAGTTAGGGTTAGGGTTAGGGTTGCCGTATAGTTGTGGTTTATGGTTACGGGTAGGGTTAGTGTTAGGCTTAGGGTTACGGTACATGTTAGGGTGAGGTTTAGGGTTAGGGTTACGGTACTGTTTAGGGTTATGTTTAGGGTTAGTTTTAGGGTTACGGTACAGGTTAGGTTTAGGGTTAGGGATTGGGTTAAGGTTAGGGTTACGGTACTGGTTAGGTTTAGGGTTAGGGTTAGTGTTACAGTACAGGTAAGTGTTAAAGTTAGAGTTAGGGTTAGGGTTGCGGTACCGTTGTGGTTTAGGGTTACCTTAAGGTTTAGTGTTAGGTTTACGTTTACGGTACAGGTTAGGTGATGGTAAGTATTAGGGTTACGGTAGTGTTTAGGGTTATGGTTAGGGATAGGGTTAGGTTTAGTGTGAGGGTTACGGTACAGGTTTAGGTTTAGGGTTAGGTTTAGGGTTAGGGTTAGGGTTTTGTACAGTTTAGGTTTACGGTTAGGGTTAGGGTTAGGATTAGGTTTAGGGTTAGTGTTACGGTAGAGGTTAGGGTTTAGGATTCGGGTTAGGGTTAGTGTTAGGGTTACGATACAGGTTAGGGTTAGGGTTATGTTACAGGGTAGGGTTAGGATTATGTTTAGGGTTAGGTACACGTTAGGATTAGGGTTAGGGTTAGTGTTAGGGTTACGGTACAAGTTAGGGTAGGTTTAGGGTTAGGGGTAGGGTTAGGGTTAGGCTTTGGGTTACGGTAGTGGTTAGGGTTAGTGTTAGTGTTGGGTTTGGGGTTACGGTTAGTGTAACGGTACAGGTTAGTGTTACGGTTAGATTTAGGGTTACGGTATAGGATAGCATTAAGGTTAGGGTTAGGGTTAGGGTTATGGTACACGTTACGGTTAGGTTTAGAGGTAGGGTTAGGGTGAGGGTACAGGTTAGGTTTAAGTTTAGAGTTACTGTTAGGGTTAGGGTTAGGGTTCCGGTACCAGTTAGGTTTAGGGTTAGGGTTAGGATTAGGATTACCGTACAGCTATGGTTAGGGTTAGGGTTAGGGTTAGGGTTACGATACATGTTAGAGTTAGGGTTAGGGTTTGGGTTATGGTTAGACTTACGGTACAGGTTATGTTTAGGTTAGGGTTAGGGTTAGGTTTCCGGTACAGGTTAGGATAAGGGTAAGGGTTTCGTACAGGTTAGGGTTAGGTTTAGGGTTAGGGTTACGGAACAACTTAGGGTTACTGTTAGGTTTATGGTTAGGTTAAGGTTAGGGTTACGGTACAGGTTTGGGTTAGGTTTAGGTTTAGGGTTAGGGTACGGTACAGGTTAGGGTTAAGGTTAGGTTTACTGTATGGGTTAGGGTTAGGGTTACGGTAGCGGTTAGGTTTCGGTTTAGGGTTAGGTTTATGGTACTTGTAAGGGTTACGGTTAGGGTTTGGGTTAAGGTTACAGTTAGGGTTGCGGTACAGTTGTGGGTTAGGGTTACGGGTAGGGTTAGTGTTAGGGTTAGAGTTAGGTTTAGAGTTACGGTACAGGTTAGGTTTACTGTTAGGGGTATGGTTACGGTATAGTTAAGGTTTAAGATTAGTGTTAGTGTTAGTGTTAGGGTTAGGGTTAGGGTTAAGTTTAGGGTTAGGGTTAGGGTTAGGGTTACGGTAGTTGTTAGGGTTAGGGTTAGGGTTAGGGTTAGGTTTAGGATTACGGTACACGGTAGTGTTCGGATTATGGTTAGGTGTATGGTACAAGTTTGGGTTAGGGTTAGGGTTATTGTTAGGCTTAGGGTTACAGTACAGGTTAGGGTTAGGTTTAGGGTCGCATTAGCGTTAGGGTTACGGTACAGTTTAGGGTTAAGTTTAGGTTTAGGGTTAGGGTTAGGGTTACGGTAGTGGTTAGGGATCAGGCTTAGGGTTAGGGTTAGCGTTGGGTTTAGGGTTTTGTTTAGGGTAACGGTACAGGTTAGGTTTATGGTTAGGGTTAGGGTTAGGGTTAGAGTTATGGTACAGGTTATGTTTAGGCTTAGGGTTAGTGTTACAGTACAGGTACGTTTAAGGTTAGGGTTAGAGTTAAGGTAGTGTTTGGTTGCCGTACATGTGTGGGTTATGGTTATGGGTAGGTTTATGGTTACGGTTAGGGTTACAGTATAGGTTAGGGTTAGGTTTAGAGTTATGGTACAAGTTAGGGTTAGGGTTAGGGTTAGGGTACTGTTACGGTAAAGGTTAGTTTTAGGTTTAGGGTTCGTGTGAGGGTCAGGATATATGTTAGTGGTAGAGTACAGGTTAGGTTTAGAGTTAGGTTTAGGTTTAGGATTACGGTTACGGTACAGGTTAGGGTTAGGTTTATTTTACGGTACAGGGTAGGGTTAGGGATTGGGTTAGGGTTAGGGTTAGGTTACAGGTTAGGGTTAGGCTTAGGGTTGGGGTTACGGTACAGGTTAGGGTGAGGGTTAGGGTTAGGGTTACGGTACAGTTTAGGGTTAGGGTTACGGAAAAGGTTAGGGTTAGGGTTATGTTTAGGGTTATTGTTTTGGTACAGTTTAGAGTTAGTTTGAGGTTTAGGGTGAGGGTTACAGTACAGGTTAGGATTAGGGTTAGGGTTAGCGTTTCGGTACAGATTAGGGTTAAGGTTAGGTTTAGGTTTATAGTTTGGGTTAGGGTTAGGGTTAGTGTTACGGTACAGGTTAGGGTTAGGGTTAGTGTTAGGATTAGGGTTAGGGTTATGTTTGCCATAGTGGTTAGATTTAGAGTTAGGGTTAGGGTTAGGTTTAGGGTTAGGTTTATGGTCATGGTACAGGTTAGGCTTAGGGCTCGGGTTAGTGTTAGGTTTTCGGTACATGTTAGGGTTAAGGTTAGGTTTAGGGTTATGGTACAGGTTAGGTTTAGGTTTAGTGTTAGGGTTAGGGTTAGGCTTAGGGTTATTGTACAGTTTAGGTGTAGGGTTAGGGTTAGGGTAAGGGTTAGTGTTACGGTATAGGTTAGGATTAGGGTTAGGGTTAGCGTTACGGTACATTTAGTGTTAGGGTTTGGGTTACAGTACAGGTTTGCATTAGGTTAGGATTAGGGTTAGGGTTACGGTACAAGTTAGGGTTATGGTTAGGGTTAGGTTTAGGATTATGGTATAGGTTAGCGTTAGGGTTAGGGTTAGGATTAGGGTTAGGTTTACGGTACTGGATAGGGTTAGGGTTAGTCGTAGGTTTACGGTACTGGTTAGGGTTAGGTTTCGGGTTGGGGTTAATGTTAGGGATAGGGATTGGTTTAGGTTTAGTGTTAGGTTTACGGCACAGGTTAGGGGTCGGGTTAGGTTTAGGGCTACCTTACAGGTTAGGGTTAGGTTTAGGTGAAGGGTTAGGTTTGCGGTACAGGTTAGGGTTAGGGTTACGGTTAGATTTAGGGTTACCTTATAGGTTAGTGTCACGGTTAGGGTTAGCGTTAGGCTTAGGTTTACGGGTAGTATTGCGGTACAGGTTAGGGTTAGGGTTAGGGTTAGGGTTAAGGTTAGAGTTAGTGTTACGGTAGAGTGTAGTGTTAGGGTTAAGTTTAGTTTTAGGGTTACGGTACAATATAGGGTTAGGGTTAGTGTTACGTGTAGAGTAAGGGTTAGGGATACAGCACAGGTTACGGTTAGGGTTAGGGGTAGGGTTACGGTACAGGTAATGGTTAGTTTTAGGGTTAGGTTTTCTGTACAGGTTAGGGTTAAGGTTAGGTTTAAGGTTAGGGATAGGGTTACGGTAAAGCTTAGGTTTAGGTTTAGGGTTAGTGTTACAGTACAGGTAAGGGTTACGGTTAGGGTTGCGGTACAGTTGTGGGTTACGGTAATGGGTAGGGTTAGGATTAGGGTTACGGTACAGGGTAGGTTTAGGATTATGGATAGGTTTATGGTACAAGTTAGGTTTAGGTTTAGGGTTAGTGTTAGGGTTAGGGTTATGGTACATTTAGGGTTAAGTTTAGGGTTAGGTTTAGGGTTCGGGGTACGGTAGTGGTTAAGTTTAGGGTTACGGTTGGGTTTAGGGTTATGGTTAGGGTAAAAGTACAGGTTAGTGTTACGGTTAGGGTTAGGTTTAGGGTTAAGGTTAGGGTTAGGATTTGGGTTACGGTACAGGTTAGTGTTACGGTTAGGGTTAAGGATAGGGATAGGGATGGGGTTACCTTTAGTGTTAGCGTCATGTTCCAGGTTAGGATTAGGTTTAGTATTAGGGTAACCGTACAGGTTAGGTTGAAGGTTAGGGTTTCGGTACAGGTTAGGGTTAGGGTTAGGGTTACGGTACTGGTTAGGGTTAGGGTCAGGGTTACGGTAGAGGTTAGCATTAGGTTTAGGGTTAGGGTTAGGTTTACGGTACAGGTTAGGGTTAGGGTTACGGGATAGGTTAGGTTTAGGGTTAGGTTTAGGGTTAGGGTTATGGGACAAGTTAGGTTTACAGTTAGGCTTATGTTTAGGGTTAAGATTAGGGTTAGGGTTCCGGTACAGGTAAGGGCTAGGGTTAGGTTTAGGGTTACCTTACAGGTTAGGGTTAGGCTTAGGGTTAGTTTTAGTTTTGTGGTACAGTTTATGATTAGGGTTAGGGATATGGTTAAGGTACAGGTTAGCATTAGGTTTAGGGTTAGGGTTACTGTACACGTTAGTGTTAGGGTTAGGGTTACAGTACAGGTTACAGTTAAGGTTAGGTTTAGGGTTAGGTTTAGGGTTACGGTACAAGTTAGGGTTAAGGTTAGGTTTAGGGTTAGGGTTTCGGTATAGGTGAGCATTAGTGTAAGGGTTATGGTAAGGTATAGAGTTACGGTACAGTTTATGGTTGGGGTTAGGTTAGGGGTAGTGTTAGGGTTACGGTACAGGTTTGGTGTAGGTATAGGGGTAGGGTTAGGTTTACTGTACAGTTTAGGGTTAGAGTTAGGGTTAGGATTAGGCTTAGGGTTAGGGTTAGGGTTAGAGTTAGTGTTAGGGTCAAGGTTAGGGTTAGGGTTACGGTACAGGTTAGGTTTAGGGTTAGGGTCCGTGTTACGGTTCAGGTAAGGTTGACGGTTAGGGTCAGTGTTAGGCTTACATTTAGGGTTGCGGTACAGTTGTGGGTTAGGGTTACGGGTAGTTTTAGGGTTAGGTTTAGGGTTACGGTTCAGGGTAGGGTTAGGGTTAGGGTTAGTGTTACGGTACAGGTTAGGCTTAGGGTTAGGGTTAGGGTTGCGGTTATGGTACAGGTTAGGTTTACGGTTAGGTGTATGGTTACGGTACAGGTAAGGGTTAGTGTTAGGGTTAGCGTTAGGGTTAGGTTTACGGTACACTTTAGGGTTAAGTTTAGGGGTAGGGTTAGGGTTAGAGTTAGTGTTACAGTAGTGGTTAGGGTTAGGCTTAGGGTTGGGTTTAGGTTTACGGTTAGGGTTACGGTACAGGTTAGGGTTAGGAGTAGGGTTAGGGTTAGCGTTAAGGTACAGGTTAGGTTTAGGTTTAGTGTTAGGGTTAGGGATAGGGTTAGGGTTAGGGTTAGGGTTAGTGTTACGGTACAGGTTAGTGTTAGGGTTAGTTTTAGGGTTAGGGTTAGGCTTGCCATAGAGTTTAGAGTTAGGGTTAGGGTTAGGGTACAGGCTAGGTATAGAGTTAAGGTTAATGTTAGGATTAGGGTTACGGTACAGGTTAGGGTTAGGGTTAGGGTTAGAATTACGGGGCAGTGTAGGGTTAGGTTTAGTGTTAGTTTTAGGGTTACGGTAAAAGTTAGGGTTAGTGTTAGGGTTAGGGTTAGTTTTAGGGTTACGGTACAGGTTAGTGTTAGGGTTAGGTTTAGGGTTAGGGTTAAGGTACAGGTTACGGTTAGGGTTAGGTGTAGGGTTACGGTACAGGTTAGGGTTAGCTTTAGGGTTAGGGTTACAGTTCAGGTTATAGTTAGGGTTAAGTTTAGGGTTACGGTACAGATTAGGTTTAGGGTTAGGGTCTGTGTTACGGTTCAGGTAAGGTTGATGTTTAGGGTCAGTGTTAGGGTTACGTTTAGCGTTGCGGTACAGTTGTTGGTTAGGGTTATGGGTAGGTTTAGGGTTAGGTTTAGGGTTACGGTTCAGGGTAAGTTTAGGGTTAGGGTTAGTGTTTGGTACAGGTTAGACTTAGGGTTAGGTTTAGGGTTAGGGTTACCGTACAGGTTCATGTTACGGTTAGGGGTATGGTTACGGTACAGGTAAGAGTTATCGTTAGGGTTAGCGTTAGGGTTAGGGTTACGGTACACTTTAGGGTTAAGTTTAGGGTTAGAGTTAGGTTTAGGGTTAGTGTTACAGTAGTGGTTAGGGTTAGGCTTAGGGTTGGGTTTAGGGTTACGGTTAGGGTTATGGTACAGGTTAGGGTTACTGTTAATGTTAGGCTTAGGTTTAGGGTTAAGATTAGGGTTAGGGTTGCGGTACAGGTTAGGGATAGGGTTAGGGTTAGGGTTACCTTACAGGTTGGGGTTAGGCTTAGGGTTAGGGTTAGTGCTGCGGTACAAGTTAGAGTTAGGGTTAGGGTTACGGTTATGGTACAGGTTAGCACTAGGGTTCGGGTTAGGGTTAGGGTTAGGGTTACTGTACACGTTAGGGTTAGGATCTGGGTAACGGTACAGGTTAGGGTTAAGGTTAGGTTTAGGGCTAGGTTTAGGGTTATGGTACAATTAGGGTTACGGTTAGGTTTAGGGTTAGGGTTACGGTATAGGTGATCATTAGTGTAAGGTTTATGGTAAGTTTAGGGTTACAGTACAGGTTACGGTTAGGGTTAGGGTAGGTTTCGTTTTAGGGTTACGGTTCAGGTTAGGGTTAGGTTTAGGGATAGGGTTAGGTTTACGGTACAGGTTAGGGTTAGAGTTAGGGTTAGTGTTAGCGGTAGGGTTAGGGTTAGGGTTAGGGTTAGAGTTAGTGTTACGGTACAGTGTAGTGTTAGGGTTTGGGTTAGGTTTAGAGTTACCGTACAATTTAGGGTTAGGGTTAGTGTTAGGGGTATGGTACAGGTTAGGATTAGGGTTAGGGTTAGGGTTAGGGTTAGGGTTAGGGTTACGGTACAAGTTAGGGTTAGGGTTAGGGTTAGGTTTAGGGTTAGGTTTAGGGTTAGTGTTACGGTACAGGTTAGGTTTAGGGTAAGGATTAGTTTTATGGTTAGGGTTAGTGTTATGGTACAGGTTAGGTTTAGGGTTAGTGTTAGGGTTAGGGTTAGGTTTGCCATAGAGTTTAGTGTTAGGGTTTGGGTTAGGATACCGTTTAGGTTTATAGTTAGGGTTAAGGTTATTGTTTGGGTTACGGGACAGGTTAGGTTTAGGGTAAGGATTAGTGTTAGGGTTAGGTTTACGGTACAGGTTAGGGTTACGCTTAGGGTTAGGTTTAGGCTTAGGTTTAAGATTAGGGTTAGGTTTAGGGTTAGGGTTGCGGTACAGGTTAGAGTTAGGGTTAGGGTTAGAGTTACCTTACAGGTTAGGGTTAGGCTTAGGGTTAGGTTTAGGGTTGCGGTACAAGTTAGGGTTAGGTTTTTGCTTACGGTACAGGTTAGCATTAGTGATAGGGTTAGGTTTATGGTTACGTTACACGTTAGGGTTACGGTTTGGGTTAGGGTTCCCGTAGAGTTTAGGGTTAAGTTTAGGTTTAGGATTAGGTTTAAGGTTATGGTACAATTTAGGTGTACGTTTAGGTTTAGGGTTAGGGTTATGGTATAGATTCGCATTAGGTTAGGGTTAGGGTAAGGTTTAGGGTTACGGTACAGGTTAGGGTTAGGGTTAGAGTAGGGTTAGGTTTAGGGGTTTGGTACAGGTTAGGGTTAGGTTTAGGGGTAGGTTAGGGTTACGGTACAGGTTTGGGTTAGGGGTAGGGTTAGGGTTAGGGTTAGGTTTAGGGTTAGGGTTACGGTACCGGTAGGTTTAGGGTTAGGGTTAGCGTTAGGGTTACCGTACAGGTTAGGGTTAGGTTTAGGGTTAGCGTTATCGTACAGGTTAGGGTCAGTGTTAGGGTTAGGGTTAGGGTTAGGGTTAGGGTTAGGGTTAGGGTTAGGGATAGGGTTAAGTTTGCGGTACAGGTTAGGATTAGTGTTAGGGTTAGGGTTATGTTACAGGTTAGGGTTAGGTATAGGGTAGGGTTAGGGTTGCGGTACAGTTTAGGTCTAGGGTTAGTGTTAGGGTTGCGGGACAGGTTAGGATTAGGGTTTGGGTTAGGGTTAGGGTTACGGTACAGGTTAGTTTTAGGGTCAGGGTTAGATTGATGTTTACAGTACAGGTACGGTTAGCGTTTGTGGTAGGGTTATGGTACAGTTTAGGTTAGGGTTAGGTTTAGGGTTACGGTAAAAGTTAGGGTTATGGTTAGTGTTAGGTTTAGGGTTACGGTATAGCTTAGTGTTAGGGTTAGGGTTAGGTTTAGGGTTACGGTATAGGTTAGCGTTAGCGTTAGGTTTAGGGTTAGGTTTAGGGTTACGGTACTGGTTAGGGTTAGGCTTAGGTTTACGGTACAGGTTAGGGTTAGGTTTAGGGTTGGGGTTAAGTTTAGGGATAGGGTTAGGTTTAGGTTTAGTGTTAGGTTTACGGTACAGGTTAGGGGTAGGGTTAGGTTTAGGGTTACCATACAGGTTAGGGTTAGGTTTAGGGTAAGGGTTAGGGTTGCGTTACAGCTTAGGGTTAAGGTTACGGTTAGGGTTACCATACAGGTTAGAGTTAGGGTTGGGGTTAGGGTTATGCTTACGGTTACCGTACATGTTAGTGTCAGGGTGAGGGTTAGCGTTAGGGTTAGGGTTACGGCTAGGTTTGCGGTACATGTTAGTGTTAGTGTTAGTGTTAGTGTTAGTGTTAGTGTTAGGGTTAGGGTTAGGGTTACCTTACAGGTTAGGTTTAGGCTTAGGGTTTTGGATAGGGTTGCGGTACAGGTTAGCGTTAGGATTAGGGTTACCGTACAGGTTAGGATTAGCATTAGGGTTAGGGTTTGGTTTGCGGTACAGGTTAGGGTTAGGTTTAGGGGTAGGGTTAGTTTTACGGTACAGGTTAGGGTTAGAGTTAGGGTTAGGGTTAGGGTTACGGTTAGGGTTAGGGTTAGAGTTAGTGTTACGGTAGAGTGTAGTGTTAGGGTTAGTTTTAGGTTTAGAGTTACGGTACAATATAGGGTTAGGGTTAGTGTTAGGTTTAGAGCAAGGGTTAGGGATACGGAACAGGTTACGGTTAGAGTTAGGGGTAGGGTTACGGTACAGGTTAGGATAAGTTTTAGGGTTAGGGTTACGGTACAGGTTTGGTTAGGTTTAGGGTTAGGGTTTCTGTAAAGGTTAGGTTTAAGGTTAGTTTTAGGGTTAGGGATCCGGTTATGGTACAGCTTAGGTTTAGGTTTAGCGTTAGTGTTATGGTACAGGTAAGGGTTACGGTTCGGGTTAGGGTTGCGGTTAGGGTTGCGGTACAGTTGTGGGTTAGGTTAACAGGTAGGGTTAGGGTTAGGGTTAGGGTTTAGTATAGGGTTAGGTTTAGGGTTAGGGTTACGGTATAAGTTAGGGTTAGGTTTTGGGTTAGTGTTAGGGATAGGGTTTCGATACAGGTTAGGGTTAGCGTTAGGGTTAGGGTTAGGGTTAGGGTTAGGGTTAGGGTTAGGGTTATGGTCCAGTTTAGGGTTAGGGTTAGGTTTAGGGTTACTGTACAGGTCGGGGTTAGGGTTAGGGTTAGGGTTAGGTTTAGGGTATGGTACTCGTTAGGTTTAGGGTAAGGTTTAGGGTTAGGGTTAGGGTTAGGGTTACAGTACGGGTTAGGGTTAGGGATAGTATTAGAGTTTGGGTTATGTTTGCCATAGAGTTTAGGGTTACTGTTTGGGTTAGGGTACCATTTAGGTTTATATTTAGGTTTAAGGTTAGTGTTAGGGTTACGGTACAGGTCAGGATTAGTGTTAGGGTTAGGGTTACGGTATAGAGGAAGGTTTAGGGTTAGGGTTAGTGTTAGGGTACAATACAGGTTGGGGTTAGGGTTAGTGTTAGGGTTACAATACAGGTTAGGGTTATGGTTAGGGTTAGGGTTACAGTACAGGTTAGGTTTAGGGTTAGGGTATGTGTTACGGTGCAGGTAAGGGTTTTGGTTAGGGTTAGGGTTAAGGTTAGGGTTTCGGTCCAGTTTAGGGCTAGGGTTAGGGTTACGTTTAGGTTTGCGGTACAGGTTAGGTTTAGGATTAGGGTAGGTTAAGCGTTACGGTACTGGTGAGGTTTAGGGTTAGGGTTAGTGTTACGGTAAAGGTAAGTATTACGTTTAGGGTTAGTTTTAGGGTTCGGGTTGCCGTACTGTTGTAGTTTAGGTTTACAGGTAGGGTTAGGGTTAGGGTTAGGGTTAGGGTACAGGTTAGGGTGAGGGTAAGGATTAGGGTTACGGTACTGATTAGGAATAGGGTTAGGTTTAGGGTTCGGTTTAGGGTGAGGGTTACAGTACAGGTTGGGTTTAGGTTTAGGGTTAGGGTTAGGGTTAGGGTTAGGTTAGGGTTAGTGTTACAGTACAGGTTAGGTTCAGGGTTAATGTTAGAATTAGGTTTAGGGTTATGTTTGCCATAGAGTTTAGATTTAGAGTTAGGGTTAGGGTACAGGTTAGGTTTATAGTTAGGGTTAGCGTGAGGGTTAGGGTTTTGGTACAGGTTAGGGTTAGGGTTAGGATAGGGGTTACGGTACAGGGGAGGGTTAGGATTATGGTTAGGGTCACGGTACGAGTTAGGGTTAGGGTTAGTGTTAGTGTTAGGTTTAGGGTTACGGTACAGGTTAGTGTTAGGATTAGGGTTAGTATTAAGGTTTAAGTAAGGGTTAGGTTTAGGGTCAGCGTTAGTGTTAGGGTTACAGTACAGTTTAGGGTTATTTAGGGTTAGGGTTAGGGTTAAGGTATAGGATAGCATTATGGTTAGGTTTAGGTTTATGTTTCCGTATAGGTTAGGGTTAGAGTTAGGGTTACGGTACAAGTTAGGGTTAAGTTTAGGGGTAGGGTTAGGGTTGCGGTACAGGTTAGGGTTAAGGTTAGGGTTACTGTTAGTCTTAGGGTTAGGGTTACGGTACCGGTTAGGTTTAGGGTTAGGGTTAGTGTTAGGGTCATGGTACAGGTTATGGTTAAGTTTAGGGTTAGGGTTAGGGTTAGGGTTAGGGTTAAACTTATGGTATAGGTTAGGGTTAGGTTTAGGGGTAGGGTTAGTGTTATGGTAAAGTTTAGGGTTACGGTTAGGGTTACTGTTAGTTTAGGGTTAGAGTTACGGTACCGGTTCAGTTCAGGGTTAGGGTTAGGGTTATGGTTAGGCTTAGGGTTATGGTACAAGTTATGGTCAGGGTTAGAGTTAGGTTTAAGTTTACGGTACAGGTTATGGTTAGGGTTAGGTTTACGGTACAGGTTATGGTTAGGGTTAGGTTAGGCATAGGGTTACAGAACAAGTTAGGGTTACGGTTAGGTTTAGGGTTAGGGTTACGGTATAGGTTAGCATTAGGGTTAGTGTTAGGGTTAGGTGGAGGGTTACGGTAGAGTTTATGGTTATGATTATGGTTAGGGTTAGGGTTAGTTTTGCGGTACAGATTAGGATTAGGGTTAGGGTTACAGTACAGGTTAGCATTAGGATTGGGTTTAGGGTTAGGGTTACGGTACAGGTTAGGGTTAGGGTTAGGGTTACGGTACAGGGTAGGGTTAGGATTATGGATAGGTTTACAGTACAAGTTAGGTTTAGGGTTAGTGTTAGTGTTAGGGTTAGGGTTATAGTACAGTTTAGGGTTAAGTTTAGGGTTAGGGTTAGGGTTCGGGGTCCAGTAGTGTTTAGGGTAAGGGTTAGGGTTCGGTTTAGGGTTACGGTTAGGGTAAAGGTACAAGTTAGTGATTCGGTTAGGGTTAGGTTTAGCGTTAAGGTTAGGGTTAGGTTTAGGGTTATTGTAAGGGTTAGTGTTACGGTTACGGTTAAGGTTAGGGATAGGGAAGGGGTTAGCTTTAGTGTTAGCGTTATGGTCCAGGTTAGGATTAGGGTTAGTATTAGGGTAACCGTACAGGTTAGGTTTAAGGTTAGGGTTACGGTACAGGTTAGGGTTAGGGTTAGGGTTAGGGTTACTTTATAGGTTAGGGTTAGGGTTAGGGTTACAGTACAGGTTAGGGTTAGGTTAGGGTAGGGGTTAGGGTTAGGGTTAGGTTTACGGTACAGGTTAGGGTTAGGGTTAGGGTTAGGTACAGGTTAGGGGGTTACGGGACAAGTTAGGTTTACAGTTAGGCTTATGTTTAGGGTTAAGATTAGGGTTAGGGTTCCGGTACAGGTAAGGGCTAGGGTTAGGGTTAGGGTTACCTTACAGGTTAGGGTTAGGCTTAGGGTTAGTGTTAGTTTTGTGGTACAGTTTATGATTAGGGTCAGGGTTACGGTTAAGGTACAGGTTAGCATTAGGTTTAGGGTTAGTGTTACTGTACATGTTAGGGTTAGGGTTAGGGTTAGGGTTACGGTACAGGTTACAGTTAAGGTTAGGTTTAGTGTTAGGTTTAGGGTTACGGTACAACTTAGGGTTACGGTTAGGTTTAGGGTTAGGGTTTCGGTATAGGTGAGCATTAGTGTAAGGGTTAGGGTAAGGTATAGGGTTACGGTACAGTTTATGGTTGGGGTTAGGTTAGGGGTAGTGTTAGGGTTACGGTACAGGTTTGGTTTAGGTATAGGGTTAGGGTTAGGTTTATGGTACAGGTTAGGGTTAGAGTTAGGGTTAGGATTAGGCTTAGGGTTAGGGTTAGGGTTAGGATTAGAGTTAGTGTTACGGTACAGTGTAGTGTTAGGGTTAGGGTTAGGGTTACGGTACAGGTTAGGTTTAGGGTTAGGGTCCGTGTTACGGTTCAGGTAAGGTTGACGGTTAGGGTCAGTGTTAGGCTTACATTTAGGGTTGCGGTACAGTTGTGGGTTAGGGTAACGGGTAGTTTTAGGGTTAGGTTTAGGGTTACGGTTCAGGGTAAAGTTAGGGTTAGGGTAGTGTTACGGTACAGGTTAGGCTTAGGGTTAGGGTTAGGGTTACGGTACAGGTTAGGGTTAGCGTTAGGGTTAGCGTTAGGGTTAGGGTTACGGTACACTTTAGGGTTAAGTTTAGGGGTAGGGTTAGGGTTAGGGTTAGTGTTACAGTAGTGGTTAGGGTTAGGCTTAGGGTTGGGTTTAGGTTTACGGTTAGGGTTATGGTACAGGTTAGGGTTACGGTTAGTGTTAGGCTTAGGTTTAGGTTAAGATTAGGGTTAGGTTTGCGGTACAGGTTAGGTTAGCGTTAGGGTTAGGGTTACCTTACAGGTTGGGGTTAGGCTTAGGGTTAGGGTTAGGGTTGCGGTACAGGTTAGGGTTAGGGTTAGGGTTACGGTTACGGTACAGGTTAGCATTAGGGTTAGGGTTAGGGTTAGCGTTACTGTACACGTTAGGGTTAGTGTTAGGGTTAGGGTCAGATTTGCCATACAGTTTAGGGTTAGGGTTTGGGTTAGGGTACCGATTAGGTTTATAGTTAGGGTTAATGTTAGTGTTAGGGCTACGGTTCAGGATAGGGTTAGGGTTTTTGGGTTTAGGGTTACGGTACAGGGAAGGGTTGGGGTTAGGATTAGTTTTATGATACAGGTTAGGATTAGGGATAGTGTTAGGGTTTCAGTACAGGTTAGGGTTAGGTTTAGGGTTAGGGTTAGGGTTACGGTACAGGTTAGGGTTAGGGTAAAGTTAGGGATAGGGATAGGGTTAGGTTTAGTGTTAGGTTTACGGTCCAGGTCAGGGTTAGGTTTAGGATTAGTGTTACCGTACAGGTTATGGTTAGGGTTAGGGTTAGGGATACCATACAGGTTAGGGTTAGGGTTAGGGTTAGAGTTAGGGTTACGGTACAGGTTAGCATTACTTTTAAGGTTAGGGTTAGGGTTACGGTACAGTTCAGTTTTATGTTTAGGGTTAGGGTTAGGGTTACGGTACAGGTTAGCATTTCTTTTAGGGTTAGGATTGGGGTTACGGTACAGTTTAGGTTTATGGTTAGGGTTAGGGTTACGTTACAGGTAATGGATCGTTTTAGGGTTAGGTTTAGGGTTACGGTACTTGTTAGTGTTAGGCTTAGGGTTAGGGTTAGGGTTAGGCTTAGGTTTACGGTACAGGTCTGGGTTTGGTTTAGGGTTGGGTGTAGGGTTACGGTACAGGTTAGGGTTAGGGTTAGGTTTAGGGTTAGCGTTAAGGTACATGTTAGGTTTAGGTTTAGTGTTAGGGTTAGGGATAGGGTTAGGGTTAGGGTTAGTTTTAGGGTTAGGGTTAGGCTTGCCATAGAGTTTAGAGTTAGGGTTAGGGTTAGGGTACAGGCTAGGTATAGAGTTAAGGTTAATGTTAGGGTTAGGGTTATGGTACAGGTTAGGGTTAGGGTTAGGGTTAGAATTACGCGACAGTGTAGGGTTAGGTTTAGTGTTAGTTTAGGGTTACGGTAAAAGTTAGGGTTAGGGTTAGAGCTACGGTACTGGTTCGGTTGAGGGTTAGGGTTAGGGTTATGGTTAGGCTTAGGGTTATGGTACAAGTTATGGTCAGGTTTAGAGTTAGGTTTAAGTTTACGGTATAGGTTATGGTTACGGTTAGGTTTACGGTACAGGTTAGGGTTAGGGTTAGGTTAGGGATAGGCTTACAGAACAAGTTAGGGTTACGGTTAGGTTTAGGGTTACGGTATAGGTTAGCATTAGGGTTAGTATTAGGGTTAGGTTGAGGGTTACGGTAGAGTTTATGGTTATGGTTATGGTTAGGGTTAGGGTTAGTTTTGCGGTACCGAGTAGGGTTAGGTTTAGGGTTACAGTACAGGTGAGCCTTAGGGTTGTGTTTAGGGTTAGGGTTACGGTACAGGTTAGGGTTAGGGTTAGCGTTAGGGTTAGGGTTAGGGTTAGGTTTAGGGTTAGGGTTAGGGTTACGGTACAGGGTAGGGTTAGGATTATGGATAGGTTTACGGTACAAGTTAGGTTTAGGGTTAGGGTTAGTGTTAGGTTTAGGGTTATGGTACAGTTTAGGGTTAAGTTTAGGGTTAGGGTTAGGGTTAGGGTTCGGTTTACGGTAGTGGTTAGGGTTAGGGTTAGGGTTGGGTTTAGAGTTATGGTTAGGGTAAAGGTAAAGTTTAGTGTTACGGTTAGGGTTAGGTTTAGCGTTAAGGTTAGGGTTAGGTTTAGGGTTACGGTACATGTTAGTGTTACGGTTACGGTTAAGGTTAGGGATAGGGATGGGGTTAGCTTTAGTGTTAGCATTATGGTCCAGGTTAGGATTAGGGTTAGTATTAGGGTTACCGTACAGGTTAGGTTTAAGGTTAGGGTTACGGTACAGGTTAGGGTTAGGGTTAGGGTTACGGTACAGTTTAGGTTTAGGGTTAGGGTTACGGTACAGGTTAGGTTTAAGTTTAGGGTTTGTGTGGGTTACGGTACAAGTTAGGGTTACGGTTTGTTTTAGGGTTAGGTTTACGGTATAGTTTAGCGTTAGGGTTTGGGGTAGGGTTCGGATAGAGTTACGGTACAATTTAGGGTTAGGGTTATGGTTAGGGTTAGGTTTACTGTACAGTTTAGGGTTAGGGTTAGTGTTAGTGTTAGGGTTAGGGTTAGGGTTAGGGTGTTATGGTACAGGTTAGGGTTAGGGTTAGTGTTAGGGTTAGGGTTAGGCTTGCCATAGAGCTTAGGTTATGGTTAGGGTTAGGGTACATTTTAACTTTAGAGCTAGTGTTAGGCTTAGGCTTAGGTTTACGATACAGGGTAGTTTTAGGGTTAGGGTAGGGTTAGGGTTACGATACATGTTAGGGTTAGGGTTAGTGTTAGGGTTAAGTTTACGGTACAGGTTAATGTTAGGGTTCGGTTTAGCGTTAGGGATAGGGTTACAGTACAGGGTAGGGTTAGTGTTGGTGGTAGGGTTACGGTATAGGTTACGGTTAGGCTTAGGGTTAGGGTTAGGTTTGCGGTACAGGTTAGGTTTAGGGTTACATTTAGGGTTTCCGTACAGGTTAGGTTTAGGTTTAGGGTTAGGGTTACCATACAGGTTAGTGTCAGGTTTAGGGTTAGGGTTAGGGTTAGGGTTGCGGTCAGGTTAGGGTTAGTTTAGGCTTAGGGTTACCCTACAGGTTAGGGTGAGGATTAGGATTAGGTTTAGGGTTGCGGTACAGGTTAGGGTTAGGTTTAGAGTTAGGGTTACTGTTACGATTACTCTACAGGTATGCTTAGGTTTAGAGTTAGCTTTAGGTTACGGGTTATGGTACAGATTAGGTTTAGGGTTAGGGTTATGTTTACGGTACAGGTTAGGTTTAGGCTTAGGGTTAGGGGTACGGTGTAGGTTACTTTTACGGCTAGGGGTAGGGTTGCGGTACAGATTAGGGTTAGGAATAGGTTTACGGTTACGGTACAGGTTAGCATTAGGGTTAGGGTTAGGGTAGTGTTACGGTACAGTTTAGGGTTAGGGTTAGTGTTAGTGTTAGTGTTACGGTACAAGTTAGGTTAATGTTAGCGTTAGGGTTACAGTACAGGTTAGGGTGAAGTCTAGGGTTCGGTTTAGAGTTACAGTACTAGTCAGGGTTACGGTTAGGTTTAGGGTTAGGATTACGGTATAGGCTAGCTTTAGTGTTAGGGTTAGGGTTAGGTTTAGGCTTACGGTACAGGTTAGGGTTACGGTTAGGGTTAGGGTTAGTGTTAGGTTTACCCTACAGTTTAGGGTCAGGGTTAGGGTTAGGTTTAGGGTTAGGGTTAGGGTGAGGTAGAGTTTAGGGTTAGGGTTAGTGTTAGGGTTACCGTACAGGTTAGGGTTAGGGTTAGTGTTAAGGTGAGGTTTGTGGTACAGGTTAGTTTTAGGGTTAGGGTTACGGTACATGTTAGCATTAGGTTTAGGGTTAGGGTTACGGTACAGCTTAGGGTTAGGTTTAGGGTTAGGGTTACGGTAAAGGTAAGGTTTAAGTTTAGGGTTAGGGTTAGGGTACGGTATAAATTAGGGTGTACGGTTTGGTTTATGGTTAGTGTAACGGTATAGGTTAGCGTTAGGTTTAGGTTTAGGGTTAGGTTTATGGTTACGAAAAGGTTAGGGTTAGGGTTAGGATTAGGTTTACCATACAGGTAGTGTTAGAGTTAGGGTTAGGTTGAGGGTTGCGGTACATGTTAGGGTTAGCATTATGGTTAGGGTTACCGTACAGGTTAGGTTTATGGTTAGGGTTAGGGCAAGGGTTAGGGTTAGGTTTATGATAAGGGTTAGGTTTAGGGTTAGGGTTAGGGTTAGGGTTAGTGTTACGGTACAGGTTACGTTAGGGTTAGTGATAGGTTTAGGGTTAGGTTTGCCATAAAGTTTAGGGTTAGGGTTAGGGTTAGGGGACAGGTGTGGTTTAGATTTAGGGTTAGGGTTAGGGTTAGGGTTAGGGTTAGGGCAACGGGACACATTCGGTTTAGGGTTAGGTTTAGGGTACGGTACAAGTTAGGGTTTGAGTTAGGGTTACGGTTATGGTATAATTTATGGTTCGGATTAGCGTTAGGGTTAGGGTTACGGTACATGTAAGGGTTATGGTTAGGGTTAGGGTTCAGTTTAGGCTTAGGGTAAGGTTTAGGGTTGCCGTACTGGTGTGCGTTAAGTTTACGGGAAGGGTTAGGGTAGGGTTATGGTACAGGTTTGTGTGAGCGTTAGGGTTAGGGTTACGGTACAGGTCAGGTTTAGGGATAGGTTTAGGGTTAAGGTTAGGTTTTGTGTTAGGTTTATGGTACAGGTTAGGGTTAGGGTTAGGGTTATGGTTAGGGTTAGGGTTACCATACAGGTTAGGGTTAGGTTTAGGGTTAGGGTTAGGGTGCGGGACAGGTTAGGTTTAGGCTTAGGGTTAGGGTTTACGTACAGATTAGGGTTAGAGTTAGGGTTAGGTTTAGGGGTGCCGCACAGGTTAGGGTTAATTTTAGGGTTACGGTACAGGATAGCATTAGGGTTAGGGTTAGAGTTAGGATTAGGGTTAGTGTTAGGGTTAGGGTTACGTTTACGGTTACAGTGCAGGTTATGGTTAGGTTTAGGGCTACGGTACAGGTTAGGGTAAGGGTTAGGGTTAGGGTTATGGTACACGTTAGAGTTAGGTTTTGGGTTACGTTTAGGGTTAGGTTTAGGGTTAGGGTTAGTGTTACGGTACAGGTTAGGGTTAGGTTTAGTGGTAGGGTTAGGTTTAGGTTTGCCATAGAGGTTAGGGTTAGGGTTAGGGTTAGGTTACAGGTTATGTTTAGAATTAGTGTTAATTTAGTGTTAGGGTTACGGTACAGTTTACGGTTAGGGTTAGTGTTACGGCACAGGGTAGGTTTAGGTTTAGGGTTAGGTTTTGGGTTACAGTACAAGTTCGGAATAGGGTTAGTGTTAGGGTTACGGTACAGTTTAGTGTTAGGGTTAGGGTTAGGGTTTCGGTACAGTTTACGGTAGGGTTAGGGGTAGGGTTTCGTTACAGGTTAGGGTTAGGGTTAGTGTTAGGTTTACAATACAGCTTAGGTTTAGGGTTAGGTTAAGGGTAGGGTACGGTACAGGTTAGGGTTAGTGTTAGGTTTAGGGTTAGATTTAGGATTAGGGTTATGGTACAGGTTAGGGTTATGTTTAGGGGTAGGGTTAGGGTTATGGTACAGGTTACGATTAGGGTTAGGGTTAGGGTTATGGTACATTTTAGGGTTAGGGTTAGGGTTAGGGTTAGGATTATGATACAGGTTATGGTTAGGTTTAGGGTTAGAGTTAGGGATATGGTACAGGTTAGGATTAGAGTCAGGGTTAGTGTACTGTACAGGCAGGTTAAGGTTGGGTTAATGTTAGGGTTAGGGTTACGGAAGAAGTTAGGGTTATGATTAGGTTTAGTGTAAGGTTTATGGTATAGTTTAGCGTTAGGGTTATGGTTAGGTTTAGGGTTACAGTACAGGTTAGTGTTAGTGTTACTTTTAGAGTTAGGGTTAGGGTTATGGTACAGGTTAGGGTTACGTTTAGGGTTAGTGTTACGGTACACGGTAAGGTTAGGTTTAGGGTTAGGGTTAGGGTTTCGATACACTTTAGGTTTAGGGTTAGTGTTAAGGTTAGTGTTACGGTACAGGTTAGTGTTAGGGTTCAGTTTAGGCTTAGGGTTAAGCTTAGGGTTACAGTACAGTTTATATTTAGTTTTAGTGGTAGGGTTACGATACAGATTAGGGTTAGGGTTAGGGTTAGGGTTTCGGTACAGGTTAGGGTTAGGGTTAGGGTTAGGGTTAGGGTTACGGTACAGTTTAGGGTTAGGGTTAGGATTAGGGTTAGGGTTACGGTACAAGTTAGTGTTAGGGATAGGGTTAGTGTTAGGGTTACCGTACAGGTTAGGGTCAGGGTTAGGGTCAAGGTTAGGTTTGCGGTACACATTAGGGTTAGGGTTATGTTTAGGTTTATGGTCCAGTTTAGCATTAGGGTTAAGTTTAGGGTTACGTTACAGGTTAGGGTTAGGGTTAAGTTTAGGTTTGCGGTACACGTTAGGGTTATGGTTAGGGTTAGGGTTATGGTACAGGTTAGCAATAGGGTTAGGGTTAGGGTTACGGTATAGGTTAGGGTTATGGTTAGGGTACGGTACAGGTTAGGTTTAAGTTTAGGGTTAGGGTTAGGGTTTTGGTACAAGTTAGGGGTACAGTTACGTTTAGGGTTAGGGTTAAGGTATAGGTTAGCGTTAGGGTTAGGGTTAGGTTTAGGGTTACGGTAGAGGTTAGGGTTAGGGTTATGTTTAGGTTTAGGTTTAGGGTTATAGTACCATTTAGGTTTAGGTTTTGGTTTAGGGTTAGAGTTACCGTACAGTTTAGGGTTAGGGTTAGTGTTAGGGTTAGGTTTAGGTTTACCGTACAGGTTAGGGTCAGGGTTAGTGTAGGGTTAGGGTTAGGGTTAGCTTTAGGGTACAATTTAGGGATACGGTTTGGTTTAGGGTTATGGTACGGTATAGGTTAGCATTAGATTAGGGTTAGGGTTAGGTTTTGGGTTACGGTTGTGGTTAGGGTTAGTGTTAGGGTTAGGGTTACCGTACACGTTAGTGTTAGTGTTAGGGTTAGGGTTAGGCTTAGGGTTATGGTACCGTTATGTTTAGGGTTAGGTTTAGGGTTAGGGTTACCGTACAGGTTAGGGTTAGGGTTTGGTTTAGGGTTAGGGTTAGGGTTACCGTGCAGGTTAGGGTCAGGGTTAGGGGTAGGGTTAGGGTTAGGTTTAGGTTTACGGTATAGGTTATGTTTAGGGTTAGGTTAAGGTTAGGGTTAGGGTTACATTACAAGTAAGGGTTACGGTTAGGTTTAGGTTTAGGTTTACTATATAGGTTAGCGTTAGGTTAAGGGTTAGGGTTAGGTTTAGTGTTACTCTACACGCTAGGTTTAGGGTTAGGGTTAAGTTTAGGGATAGGGTTAGGGTTAGGGTTAAGTTTAGGTTTAGGGTTAGGGTTAAGTTTGTGGTATAGTTTAGGGTTAGGGTTACGGTTAGGGTTACCGTACAGTTTAGGGTTAGGTTTAGGGTTAGGTTCAGGGTTAGGGTTAGGGTTAGGGTTAGGGTTACGGTACAGTGTAGGGTTAGGTTTAGGGTTAGGGTTAGGGTTACGGTCCAAGTTAGGGTTATGTTTAGGGTTAGAGTTAAGGTTAGGTTTACGGTGCAGGTTAGGGTTAGTCTTAGGCTTAGGCGTACGGTAGAGGTTACGGTTATGTTAAGGGATAGGGTTATGGTATAGGTAAGTGTTAGGGTTAGGGTTAGATTTAGTGTTAGGGTTACGGTACAGTGTAGGGTTAGGTTTCGGTTTAGGGTTAGGGTTAGGGTAACAATAGTGGTTACTGTTAGGCTTAGGGTTGGATTTAGGTTTACGGTTACGGTTACAGTACAGGTTCGGTTTACGGTTAGGGTTAAGGTTAGGGTTAGGGTTAAGGTTAGGGTTAGGGTTATGGTACAGTTTAGGGTTAGGGTTAGGGTTAGGGTTACCTTACAGGTTAGTGTTAGGTTTAGGGTTAGGGTTAGGTTTAGGGTTGTGGTACAGGTTAGGGTTAGGGTTATGGTTAGGGTTACCATTCAGGTTAGGGTTAGGGTTATGGTTAGGGTTAGGGTACCGTAGAGATTAGTGTCAGGGTTAGGGTTAGGTTTAGGTTTAGGGTTATGGTTGCAGTACAGGTTAGGGTTAGGTTTATTGTTAGGGTTACCGTACAGTTTAGGGTTACGGTTAGGGTTAAGGTTAGGTTTGCGGTACACATTAGGTTTAGGGTTATGTTTAGGGTTATGGTACAGGTTAGTATTAGGGTTAAGTTTAGGGTTACGGTACAGGTTAGGGTCAGGGTTAGGGTTACAGTACAGGTTAGGTTTAAGTTTAGGGTTAGGGTTACGGTACAATTTAGGGATACGGTTTGGTTTAATGTTAGGGTTACGGTATAGTTTAGCGTTAGGGTTAGGGTTAGGGTTAGATTTAGGTTTATGGTAGAGGTTACGGTTAGGTTTAGGGTTACGGAACAAGTTAGGTTTAGTGTTAGGTTTAGGGTTAGGGTTAGGCTTAGGGTAATGGTACCGTTTAAGTTTGGGGTTAGGTTTAGTGTTAGGGTTACCATACAGGTCACGGTTAGGGTTAGGGTTAGGGTTGGGTTTACCGTACAGGTTAGGGTCAGGGTTAAGTTTAGGGTTAGGATTAGAGTTAGGTTTACGATACAGGTTAGGTTTAGGGTTAGGTTAGGGTAAGGGTTACGTTACAAGTTAGGGTTACGGTTAGGTTTAGGGTTAGGTTTACGGTATAAGTTAGCGTTTGGGTTAGGGTTAGGGTTAGGTTTAGTGTTACTCTACAGGTTAGGTTTAGGGTTAGGGTTAGGTTTAGGGTTAGGGTTGAGTTTAGGTTAGGGTTAGGGTGAAGGTTAGGTTTATGGTCAGGGTTACAGTACAGGCAGGGTTAGAGTGGGGTTAGGGTTAGGGTTATGGTTACGGAACAAGTTAGGGTTACGATTATGTTTAGGGTAAGGTTTACGGTATAGGTTAGCGTTAGGGTTAGGTTTAGGGTTACGGTACAGTTTAGGGTTAGTGTTTGTGTTAGGGTTACAGTTAGGTTTAGGGTTACGGTACAGTTTAGGGTTACGGTTAGGGTTAGGGTTACGATCCAGGGTAGGGTTAGGTTTAGGTTTAGGGTTAGGGTTTCGATACAAATTAGGGTTAGGGTTAGTGTTTGGATTAGGTTTACGATACAGGTTAGTGTTAGGGTTAGCATTAGGGTTAGGCTTAGGCTTAGGGTTACAGTACAGTTTAGGTTTAGCTTTAGTGGTAGGGTTACGGTACAGATTAGTGTTAGGGTTATGGTTAGGGTTTCGGTACAATTTAGGGTTAGGTTTAGGGTTAGGTTTACGGTACAGGTTAGGGTTAGGTTTAGGGTTACGGTACATTTAGGGTAGGCTTAAGTTTAGGGTTAGGGTTACGGTACAAGTTAGGGTTAGGGTTAGGTTTAGGGTTAGTGTTAGGGTTACATTACATGTTAGGGTCAGGGTTAGGGTTAGGTTAGGGTTAGGGTTAGGGTTGCCACACAGTTTAGGGTTAGGGTTACTGTTAGGGTTACCATATAGGTTAGGGTTAGGGTTAGGGTAAAGTTAGGTTTGCGGTACACGTTTCGGTTAGGGTTAGGGTTAGGGTTACGGTACAGGTTAGCATTAGGGTTAAGGTTATTGTTATGGTACAGGTTACCGTTAGGGTTAGGGTTAGGGTTAAGGTTAGGCTTATGGTACAGTTTAGGTTTAAGTTTCGGGATAGTGTTAGGGTTAGGGTTACGGTTAATTTAGGGATACGGTTTGGTTTAGGTTTAGGGTACGGTACAGGTTTGCATTAGATTAGCGTTAGGGTTAGGTTTTGGGTTACGGTTGTAGTTAGTGTTAGGGTTAGGGTTAGGGTTACCGTACACGTTAGTGTTAGTGTTAGGGTTAGGATTAGGGTTAGGGTTAGGGTTAGGCTTAGGGTTATGGTACCTTTTATGTTTAGGGTTAGGTTTAGGGTTAGGGTTACCATACAGGTTAGGGTTAGGGTTAGGTTTTGGTTAGGGTTACCGTGCAGGTTAGGGTCAGGGTTAGGGGTAGGATTAGGGTTAGGGTTAGGTTTACGGTACAGGTTATGTTTAGGGTTAGGTTAGGGTTAGGGTTAGGGTTACATTACAAGTTAGGGTTACGGTTAGGTTTTGGTTTACTGTATAGGCTAGCGTTAGGGTTAGGGTTAGGGTTAGGTTTAGTGTTACTCTACAGGTTAGGTTATGGTTAGGGTTAGGTTTAGGGATAGGGTTAGGGTTAGGGTTAAGTTTAGGTTTAGGGTTAGTGTTAAGTTTGTGGTATAGTTTAGGGTTAGGGTTAGGGTTAGGGTTAGGGTTACGGTACAGTGTAGGATTAGGTTTAGGTTTAGGGTTAGGGTTACGGTCCAAGTTAGGGTTAGGTTTAGGGTTAGAGTTAAGGTTAGGTTTATGGTGCAGGTTAGGGTTAGTCTTAGGCTTAGGGGTACGGTAGAGGTTACGGTTACGTCAAGGGATAGGGTTATGGTACAGGTAAGTGTTAGGTTTAGGGTTAGAATTAGGGTTAGGGTTACGGTACAGTGTAGGGTTAGGTTTCGGGTTAGGGTTAGGGTTAGGGTAACAATAGTGGTTACTCTTAGGCTTAGGGTTGGATTTAGGTTTACGGTTACGGTTAGAGTACAGGTTCGGTTTACGGTTAGGGTTAAGGTTAGGGTTAGGGTTAAGGTTAGGGTTAGGTTTATGGTACAGGTTAGGTTTAGGGTTTGGTTAGGGTTACCTTACAGGTTAGGGTTAGGTTTAGGGTTAGGGTTAGGTTTTGGGTTGTGGTACAGGTGAGGGTTAGGGTTATGGTTAGGGTTACCGTACAGGTTAGGGTTAGGGTTAGGGTTATGATAAGGGTACGGGTTACGGTACAGATTAGTGTCAGGGTTAGGTTTAGGGTTAGGGTTAGGGTTGCGGTACAGTTTAGGGTTAGGATTAGGGTTAGGTTTAGGGTTACGTTACAAGTTAGTGTTAGGGTTAGATTTAGGGTTAGTGTTGGGTTACCATAGAGGTTAGGGTCAGGGTTAGGGTTAGTTTTAGGTTTAGGGTTAGGGTTGCCATACAGGTTAGTGTTAGGTTTAGGGTTAGGGTTACCGTACAGGTAAGGTTTAGGGTTAGGTTTAAGGTTAGGTTTGCGATACACGTTTGGGTTAGGGTTAGGGTTACGGTAGAGGTTAGCATTAGGGTTAAGGTTATTGTTATGGTACAGGTTATGGTTAGGGTTAGGTTTATGGTACAGGCAGGTTTAGGGTTGGGTTAGGGATAGGGTTA
Organism: Otocyon megalotis megalotis; assembly: GCA_017311455.1. Lineage (NCBI taxonomy): Eukaryota > Metazoa > Chordata > Mammalia > Carnivora > Canidae > Otocyon > Otocyon megalotis. The sequence continues at coordinate 26,729 of JAEUCK010001290.1, forward strand.
GTGTTACGGAACAAGTTAGGTATATGATTTGGTTTAGGGTAAATTTTACGGTTAGGTTAGCGTTAGGTTTAGGGTTAGGGTTAAGTTTAGGGTTACGGTACAGGTTAGGGTTAGTGTCAGTTTTAGGGATAGGGTTAGGAATAGTTTTACGGTACAGGTTAGGGTTAGGTTAAGTTTTGCGTTACGGTAAAGGGTAGGTTTAGGTTTAGGGTTAGGGTTAGGGTTTCGATTCAAGTTAGGGTTAGGGTTAGTGTTAGGGTTAGGGTTATGGTACATGTTAGGGTTAGAGTTAGGGTTAGGGTTAGGTTAGGGTTACAGTACAGGATAGGTTTAGGTTTAGTGGTAGGGTTACGTTACAGGTTAGGGTTGTGTTTAGGGTTAGTGTTTCGGTACAGGTTAGGGTTAGGGTTAGGTTTACGGTACAGGTTAGGGTTAGGGTTAGGGTTACGGTACAGGTTAGGGTTAGGATTAGGATTAGTGTTAGGGTTACGGTACAAGTTAGGGTTAGGGTAGGTTTAGGGTTAGGGTTAGTGTTAGGGTTACAGTACAGGTTAGGGTCAGTTTTAGGGTTAGATTTAGGGTTAGGTTTAGAGTTTCCGTACAGGATAGGGTTAGGGTTATTGTTACCATGCAGGTTAGGGTTAGGGTTAAGTTTAGGTTTCTGGTACACGTTAGGGTTAGGGTTAGGTTTAGGGTAAGTGTTAGGGTAATGGTACAGGTTAGCATTAGGGTTAGGGTTTGGTTTATGGTACAATTTAGGGTTAAGGTTAGGTTTAGGGTTCGGTTTACGGTATAGGTTAGCGTTAGGGTTAGGGTTAGGTTTAGGTTTAGTGTTACCATACAGGTTAGGATTGGGGGATGGGTTAGTGTTAGGTTTACGGTTAGGTTTATGGATACGGTTAGGGTTAAGTTTGTGGTAGAGTTTATGTTTAGGGTTATGGTTAGGATTACCGTACAGGTTTGGTTAGGGTTAGGGTTAGGGTACAGGAGGGTTAGGGTGGCATTAGGGTTAGGGTTAGGGTTACGGAACAAGTTACGGTTACGATTAGGTTTAGGGTAAGTTTTACGGTATAGGTTAGCGTTAGAGTTAGGGTTAGGGTTGGGTTTATGGTTACGGTACAGGTTAGAGTTAGTGTTAGTGTTAGTGTTAGGGTTAGGGTTAGGGTTACGGTACACGTTAGGGTTAGGGTTAGGGTTACGGTTACGGTACAGGGTAGGGTTAGTTTTAGGGTTAGGGTTAGGGTTTTGATACAAGTTTGGGTTACGGTTTGTGTTAGGCTTAGGGTTACGGTACTGGTTAGTGTTAGGGTAGGTTTAGGGTTAGGCTTAGGCTTAGGGTTACAGTATAGGTTAGGTTTAGGTTTCGGAAGGGTTACGGTACAGGTTAGGGTTAGGGTTAGGGTTAGGGTTAATGTTACCATACAGGTTAGGGTTAGGGTTACGGTTAGGGTTACCGTACAGGTTAGGGTCAGGGTTAGGGGTAGGTTTAGGGTTAGGGTTAGGGTTGCGGTACAGGTTAGGTTTAGATTTATGTTAGGGTTAGGGTTAGGGTTACGTTACAAGTTAGGGTTACGGTTAGGTTTAGGGTTAGGTTTACTGTATAGGTTAGCTTTAGGTTAGGGTTAGGGTTAGGTTTAGTGTTACTCTACAGGTTAGGTTTAGGGTTACGGTTAGGGTTAGGGTTAGGGTTAGGGTTAAGTTTAGGTTTAAGGTAAGGTTTAAGGTTGTGGTATAGTTTAGGGTTAGGGTTACGGTTAGGGTTACCGTACAGGTTAGGGTTAGGCTTACGGTTAGGTTTAGGGTTACGGTACAAGTATGGTTAGGGTGGGGTTAGGGTTAGGGTTAGTGTTACGGAACAAGTTAGGTTTACGATTAGGTTTAGGTTAAGGGTTACGGTATAGGTTAGCGTTAGGGTAGGGTGAGTGGTAGTGTTAGGGTTACGGTACAGGTTAGGGTTAGGTTTAGGGTTACTGTAGGGTTACAGTACAGATTAGGTTTAAGGTTAGGTTAGGATTTGGGTTAGGGTTATGGTACAGGTTAGCTTTTGGTTTAGGGTTAGTGCTACGGCACAGGTAAGGGTTACAGTTAGTTTAGGGTTAGGGTTAGTTTTCCAGTACGGTTGTAGGTTAGGGTTACAGGTAGGGTTAGGGTTAGTGTTAGGGTTACGGTACAGGGTAGGGTTAGGTTTAGGTTTAGGGTTAGGTTTACGGTACAAGTTAGGGTTAGGTTTAGGGTTAGTGTTAGGGTTAGGTTTACGGTACAGGTTGGGTTCAGACTTACGTTTAGGGGTACGGTGGAGGTTACGGTTACGTTAAGGGATAGGGTTATGGTATAGGTAAGTGTTTGGGTTAGGGTTATATTTTGGGTTAGAGTTACAGTACAGCTTAGGGTTAAGTTTTGGGTGAGGGTTAGGGTTAGGGTAACGGTAGTGGTTACAGTTAGACTTAGGGTTGGAGTTAGGTTTACGGTTACGGTTACAGTACAGATTCGGTTTATGGTTAGGGTTAAGGTGAGGGTTAGGGTTAAGGTTAGGTTTAGGGTTAGGGTTAGGGTTATGGTACAGGTTAGGGTTAGGGTTAGGCTTACCTTATAGGTTAGGGTTAGGTTTAGGGTTAGGGTTAGGTTTAGGGTTGTGGTACAGGTTAGGGTTAGGTTTAGGGTTAGGGTTACCGTACAGGTTAGGGTTAGGGTTAGGGTTATGGTTAGGGTTAGGGTTACCGTACAGTTTAGTGTCAGGTTTAGGGTTAGGGTTAGGTTTAGGGTTGCGGAACAGATTAGGGGTATGGTTAGGGAAGGGGTTACCGTAAAGCTTAGGGTTAGGGTTAGTGTTAGGGTTAGTGTTGCGGTACAGGTTAAGGTTAGGGATAGGTTTATCTTACGGTACAGGATAGCATTTATGTTATGGTTAGGATTAGAGTTACGGTAAAGGTTAGGGTTAGGGTTAGGGTTACGGTACGGGTTATGGTTAGGTTTAGGGAAAGGGTTAGGGTTACAGTACAGGTTATGGTTAGGTTTAGGGATAGGGTTAGGGTTACGGTTCAGGTTAGGGTTAGTGTTAGTGTTAGGGTTGCAGTACAGTTTAGGGTGAAGTTTAGGTTTAGGATTAGGGTTACAGTTCAAGTTAGGGTTACGGTTAGGTTTAGGGTTAGGGTTACGGTACAGGCTACCATTAGGTTTAGGGTTAGGTTTAGGGTTACGGTACAGGTTAGGGTTAGGGTAGGTTTAAGGTTAGGGTTAGGTTTAGGGTTACGGTACAGTTTAGGGTTAGGTTTAGGGGTAGGGTTAGGGTTACGGTACAGGTTTGGGTTAGGGTTAGGGTTACCTTACAAGTTAGGGTTAGGGTTAGGGTTAGGGTTAGAGTTAGTGTTAGGGTTAGGTTTATGGTACAGGTTAGGGTTAGGGTTAGGTTTATGGTACAGGTTAGGTTTAGGTTTAGGGTTAGGCTTAGTGTTAGGTTTAGGGTTACTGTTACGATACAGGTAAGGGTTAGGGTTAGTGTTAGGTTTAGATATAGGTTTGCCATAGATGTTAGTGTTAGGGTTAGGGTACAGGTTATGTTTAGAGTTAGGGTTAAGGTTAGTGTTAGGGTTACGGTACAGGTTAGGGTTAGGTTTACGGTACAGCTTAGGGTTAGGTTTAGGGTTAGGTTTAGGATTACAGTACAAGTTAGGGTTTGGTTTAGTGTTAGAGTTAGGGTTTCGGTACAGGTTACCGTTAGGGTTATGTGTAGGGTTTCGGTAGAGGTTAGGGTTAGGGTTAGTGTTATGGTTACAGTACAGGTTAGGTTTAGGGTTAGGATTATGGGTAGAGTTAGGGTTACGGTACAGGTTAGAGTTATGGTTAAGGTTAGGTTTATGGTATAGGTTATGGTTAGGGTTAGGGTTTGTGTTACGGTACAGGAGCGTTAGGGTTGGGTTAGGGTTAGGGTTAGGGTTACGGAACAAGTTAGGGTTACGATTAGGTTTAGGGTAAGTTTACGTTATAAGTTAGCGTTAGGGTTAGGGTTAGGTTTAGTGTTAGGTTTAGGGTTACGGTACAGGTTAGTGTTAGTGTTAATGTTAGGGTTAGTGTTAGGGTTAGGGTAACAGTACAGGGTAAGGTTAGTTTTAGAGTTAGGGTTAGGGTTTCGATACACTTTAGGCTAAGGGTTAGTGTTAGCGTTAGGGTTACGGTACAGGTTAGTGTCAGGGTTAGGGTTAGGGTTTTGGTACAGGATAGCCTTAGTGTTAGGGTTACGGTACAGGTTAGGGTTAGGGTTAGGGTTAGGGTTAGGGTTAGGGGTTACGGTACAGATTAGGGTTAGGATTAGGGTTAGGTTTAGGGTTACGGTACAAGTTAGTGTTAGGGTTAGGGTTAGGGTTAGTGTTGGGTTTCCGTACAGGTTAGGTCAGGGTTAGTGTTAGGTTTATGTTTAGGGTTAGGGTTGCCGTACAGGTTAGGGTTAGGTTTAGGGTTAGGGTTACCGTGCAAGTTAGGTTTATGGTTAGGTTTAAGGTTAGATTTGCGATACACGTTTGGGTTAGGGTTAGGGTTACGGTACAGGTTAGCTTTAGGCTTAAGGTTATTTTTATGGTACATGTTAGGGTTAGGGTTAGGTTTAGGGTTACGGTACAGGTTAGGGTTAGGGTACAGTTTTGGTTTAAGGTTAGAGTTAGTGTTAGGGTTAGGGTTACGATACGAGTTAGGGTTACGGTTAGGTTTAGGGTTAGGTTTAGTTTTAAGGTATACGTTAGCATTAGGGTTAGGGTTAGTGTTAGGTTTAGGGTTACTGTACAGTTTAGGGTTAGGGTTAGTGTTAGGGTTAGGTTTAGGGTTAGGGCTAGTGTTACGGTCCTGTTTAGGGTTATGATTAGTGTTAGGGTTAGCGTTGGGTTTGCCATAGAATTTAGGTTTATGGTTAGGGTTAGGGTACAAGTTAGGTTTAGAGCTAGCGTTAGGGTTAGGATTATGGTTATGTTACAGGGTAGGGTTAGGGTTAAGTTAGGGTTACGGTTAGGTTAACGATACAAGGTAGGGTTAGGGTTTGTTTTAAGGTTAGAATTCCGGTACAGTTTAGGGTTAGGGTTACGGTACAGGTTAGAGTTAGGGTTAGGTTAGGCTTAGTGTTAGGGTTAGGGTTGTGGTACAGGTAAGGGTTAGGGTTAGTGTTAGGGTTAGGGTGAGGTTTGCCATAGAATTTAGACTTAGGGTGAGGGTTAGGGTACAGGTTAGGTTTATAGTTAGTTTTAAGGTTAGGATTAGGGTTACGGTACAGGTTAGGGTTAGGTTTAGGGTTTCGGTACAGGTTACGTTTAGCGTTAGTGTTAGGGTTACAGTACAGGTTAGGATTAGGGTTAGGGTTAGGGTTATGTTTAGGTTTACGGTACAGGTTAGGTTTAGGGTTAGGGTAAGTGTTACGGTACAGGTAAGGGTTACGGATAGGGTTAGGGTTACGGTTAGGGTTGCGTTTCAGTTGTGGGTTAGGGTAACGGGAAGGGTTAGTGTTAGGGTTAGGTTGAGGGTTAGGGTTACGGTACAGGTTAGGTTTACGGTTAGGGGTATGGTTACGGTACAGGTAAAGGATATGGTTAGGTTTAGGGTTAGGGTTAGCGTTAGGGTTAGGTTTAGGGTTGGGTTAGGGTTAGGGTTAAGGTTAGTGTTAGGGTTAGGGTTATGGTACAGGTTGGAGTTAGGGTTAGGGTTAGGGTTAAGGTTACGGTTACGGTAGTGGTTAGGGTTATGCTTAAGGTTGCTGTTAGGGTTACGGTTAGGGTTATGGTACAGGTTAGGGATACCTTTACGATTAGGTTAGGGTTAGCGTTAGGGTCAAAGTTAGGTTTAGGGTAAGGTTTTGGGTTAGGGTTAGGGTTAGGGTTAGGGTTACGGTACAGGTAAGGGTTAGGGTTAGTGTTAGGGTTAGGGGTAGGTTTGCCATTGAGTTTAGGGTTAGGGATAGGGTTAGGGTACAGACTAGTTTTAGAGTTAGGGTTAAGGCTAGGTTTAGGGTTACGGTTCAGGTAACGGTTAGGGTTAGGGTTAGTGTTACGGTACATGGTAGGGTTAGGGTTAGGGTTAGGTTTTGGGTTATGGTACAATTTAGGGTTAGTGTTAGGGTTAGGGTTATGGTACAGGTAGTGTTAGGGTTAGGGTTAGGGTTAGGGTAAGTTTTAGGGTTCAGGTTACGGTACAGGTTAGGGTTAGGTTTAGGGTTAGGGTTTTGGTACATTTTAGGGTTAAGGTTAGGTTTAGAGTTATGGTTAGGGTTACGGTACAGGTTAGGTTCGGATTACGTTTTGGGTTATGGTACAGGTAAGAGTTACATTAAGGTAGTGTTATGGTTAATGTTACGGTTAGGGTTGCAGTACAGTTGTGGGTTAGGGTTACTTGTAGGGTTGGGTTTAGGGTATGGGTTACGGTTCCGGGTAAGGTTAGGTTTAGGTATATGTTTACGGTAAGGCTTAGGGTTAGGATTAGGGTTAGGGCTACCCTACTGATTAGTGTCAGGGTTAGGGTTAGGGTTAGGGTTAGGGTTAGGGTTACGGTACTGGTTAGGTTTAGGGTCAGGGTTAGGTATACGTTACAGTTAAGGGTTATGGTTATGGTAGGGTTAGTGTTACGGTTAGGGTTTCGGACAGTTGTGGGTTAGGGTTACGGCTAGGGTTAGTGTTAGGATTAGAGTTAGGGTTAGGGTTATGGTACAGGTTAGGTACGTTAGGGGTATGGTTACGGTACAGGTAAGGGTTAGCGTTAGGGTTAGCTTTAGGGTTAGGTTTATGTTTGTCATAGAGGTCAGATTTTGAGTTAGGGTTAGGGTACAAGTTAGGTTTAGAGTTATGGTTAGGGTTAGGGTTAGGGTTACATTACAGTTTAGGGTTAGGTTTAGGGTTAGGATTAGGGGTACGGTACAGGGTAGGTTTAGGATTTGGTTAGGGTTACTGTACAAGTTATAGTTAGTGTTAGGGTTATTGTTAGGTTTAGGGTTACGGTACAGGTTATGGTTACGTTTAGGGTTAGCGTTAGGTTTAGAGTTACGGTACAGTTTAGGGTTAAGTTTAGGGTTAGGGTTACGGTAAGGGATAGGGTTACGGTAGTGGTTAGGGTTAGGGTTAGAGTTGGTTTTAGGGTTACGGTTAGGGTAACAGTACAGGATAGGGTTACGGTTAGGGTTAGGGTTAGGTTACGGAATAGGATAGCATTAAGGTTAGAGTTAGGGTTATGTTTAGGGTTAAAGTACAGGTTAGGGTTAGGGTTAGGGTTATGGTACAGGTTAGGGTTAGGTTTAGGTGTAGTTTTAGGGTTAGGGATAGGGTTATGGTTCAGGGTCGGGTTAGGTTTAGGGTTCAAGTTACTATACAAGTTAGGTTTAGGTTTAGAGTTAGTGTTAGGGTTAGGGTTAAGGTACAGGTTAGGGTTAGCTTTAGGGTTAGGTTTGGGGTTAGGGTTATGGTTAGGGGTAGGCTTACTGTACAATTAGTGTCAGGGTTAGGGTTAGGGTTAGGTTTAGTGTGGGTTGCGGTACAGGTTATGGTAAGGCTTAGGGTTAGGTTTACCGTACAGGTTAGGGTTAGGGTTAGGGTTAGGGTTGCGGTACACTTTAGGGTTAGGGTTAGGGTTACGGTTACGGTACAGGTTAGCATTAGGTTTAGGGTTAGGGTTAGGGTTACGGTAAAGTTTAGGATTAGGGTTAGGTTTAGGGTTAGGGTTAGGTTTACAGTACAGGTTAGGGTTAAGCTTAGGTTTAGTGTTAGGGTTATGGTTACGGTACAAGTTATGGCTACGGTTAGGTTTAGGGTTAGGTTTAGTTTATAGGTTAGCATTAGCGTTAGGGTAAGTGTTAGGATAAGGGTTACGGTACAGGTTAGGGTTAGGTTTAGGGGTAGTGTTAGGGTTACGGTACAGCTTAGGGTTAAGGTTAGGTTTAGGGTTAGGATATCCATACAGGTTAGGGTTATGGTTATGGTTATGGTTAGGGTTAGGTTTAGGGTTACTGTTACGTTAGAGGTTATGGTTACATTAGGGTACGGTTAGGGTTATGGTACAGGTTAGGGTTAGTGTTAGGGTTAGGGTTTTGGAATAGGTTTGGGTTAAGGTTAGATTTAGGGTTAGGGTTAGGTTTCCATTACAGGTTAGGTTTAGGGTTAGGTTTAGTGTTACGGTACAGGTAAGGGTTACGGTTAGGGTAGGGTTACGGTTAAGGTTGCGGTACAGTTGTGGTTTAGGGTTATGGATAGGATTGGGGTTAGGGTAAGGGTTACGGTTCAGGGTAATGTTAGGTTTAGGGTTATGGTTATGGTACGGGTTAGGTTTAGGGTTAGATTTCGGGTTAGGGTTAGGGTTAGGTTTAGGGTTACCGTACAGATTAGTGTCAGGGTTAGGGTTAGGGTTAGGTTTAGGGTTAGGATTGCGGTACAGGTTAGGGTTAGTGTTAGGGTTAGGGTTACCGTACAGTTTAGGGTTAGTGTTAGGGTTAGGGTTACTGTACAGGTTAGGTTTTGGGTTAGATTTACAGTTAGGGTTGAGTTACAGGTTAAGGTTAGGGTTAGGGTTGCTGTACAGGTTAGCATTAGTTTAGGGTTAGGGTTAGATTTAGTGTTAGGGTTAGGGTAACTGTACAGTTTAGGGTTAGGTTTAGGGTAAGGTTAGGGATACGGTACAGGTTAGGGTTAAGGTGAGCGTTAGGGTTAGGTTTACGGTACCGGTTAGGTTTAGGGTTAGTGTTAGGGTTAGGGTTACCATACAGTTTAGAGTTAGGGTTAGGGTTCAGGTTAAGGTTAAGTTTAGGGTAAGATTGAGGGTTAGTGTTAGGGTTAGTGTTACGGTACAGTTTAGGTTTAGGGTTAGGTTTAGGTTTGCCATAGAGGTTACGGTTAAGTTTAGGTTTAAGTTTAGGTTACAGATTAGGTTTAGAGTTAGGGTTAAGTTTAGGGTTAGGGTTACGGTACAGGTTAGGGTTAGGGTTAGGGTAATTGTTACGGTACAAGTTAGGGTTAGGTTTAGGGTTAGGGTTAGGGTTAGGTTTTCCATAGAGTTTACAGTTAGGTTTAGGGTTAGCGTACAGGTTAGGTTTATAGTTAGGGTTAGGGTTAAGGTTAGGGTTAGGGTAGAAGTTAGGGTTACAGTGACCTTTAGGTTTAGGGTTAGGTTTAGGGTTAGGGTTAGGGTTAGGTTTGCCATAGAGTTTACGGTTAGGGTTAGGGTTAGCGTACAGGTTAGGTTTATAGTTAGGGTTAGGGTACAGGTTAGTGGTAGGGTTAGGGATAGGTTAGGGTTACGGTTACGGTAGTGGTTAGGGTTAGGATTAGGTTTAGGGTTAGGTTTGGGTTTAGGGTTACTATTAGGGTTAGGGTTAGGGTTACGGTTATGTATAGGGTTAGGTTTATGTTATAGGATAGCATTACGGTAGTGAGTAGGGTTATGTTTAGGGTTGGGTTAGGGTTACGGTTACGGTATAGGATAGCATTATGGTTAGGGTTAGGGTTCGGGGTAGGGTAAGGGTTACGGTACAGGTTAGGGTTA
>JAEUCK010001291.1:0-425000 GCA_017311455.1 Otocyon megalotis megalotis
ATTAGGCAATCTAGAAGAAATGGGCGCATTCCTGGAAAGCCACAAACTACAAAATTGGAACGGGAAGAAATAGAAACCTGAACAGGCCAATAACCAGGGAGGAAATTGAAGCAGTCATCAAAAACCTCCCAAGACACAAGAGTCCAGGGCCAGATGGCTTCCCAGGGGAATTCTATCAAACGTTTAAAGAAGAAACCATACCTATTCTACTAAAGCTGTTTGGAAAGATAGAAAGAGATGGAGTACTTCCAAATTCGTTCTATGAGGCCAGCATCACCTTAATTCCAAAACCAGACAAAGACCCCACCAAAAAGGAGAATTACAGACCAATATCCCTGATGAACATGGATGCAAAAATTCTCAACAAGATACTAGCCAATAGGATCCAACTACACATTAAGAAAATTATTCACCATGACCAAGTAGGATTTATCCCCGGGACACAAGGCTGGTTCAACACTCGTAAAACAATCAATGTGATTCATCATATCAGCAAGAGAAAAACCAAGAACCATATGATCCTCTCATTAGATGCAGAGAAAGCATTTGACAAAATACAGCATCCATTCCTGATCAAAACTCTTCAGAGTATAGGGATAGAGGGAACTTTCCTCGACATCTTAAAAGCCATCTACGAAAAGCCCACAGCAAATATCATTCTCAATGGGGAAGCACTGGGAGCCTTTCCCCTAAGATCAGGAACAAGACAGGGATGCCCACTCTCACCACTGCTATTCAACATAGTACTGGAAGTCCTAGCCTCAGCAATCAGACAACAAAAAGACATTAAAGGCATTCAAATTGGCAAAGAAGAAGTCAAACTCTCCCTCTTCGCCGATGACATGATACTCTACATAGAAAACCCAAAAGCCTCCACCCCAAGATTGCTAGAACTCATACAGCAATTTGGTAGCGTGGCAGGATACAAAATCAATGCCCAGAAATCAATGGCATTTCTATACACTAACAATGAGACTGAAGAAAGAGAAATTAAGGAGTCAATCCCATTTACAATTGCACCCAAAAGCATAAGATACCTAGGGAATAAACCTAACCAAAGAGGTAAAGGATCTATACCCTAAAAACTATAGAACACTTCTGAAAGAAATTGAGGAAGACACAAAGAGATGGAAAAATATTCCATGCTCATGGATTGGCAGAATTAATATTGTGAAAATGTCAATGTTACCCAGGGCAATTTACATGTTTAATGCAATCCCTATCAAAATACCATGGACTTTCTTCAGCGAATTAGAACAAATTATTTTAAGATTTGTGTGGAATCAGAAAAGACCCCGAATAGCCAGGCGAATTTTAAAAAGGAAAACCATATCTGGGGGCATCACAATGCCAGATTTCAGGTTGTACTACAAAGCTGTGGTCATCAAGACAGTGTGGTACTGGCACAAAAACAGACACATAGATCAATGGAACAGAATAGAGAACCCAGAAGTGGACCCTGAACTTTATGGTCAACTAATATTCGATAAAGGAGGAAAGACTATCCGTTGGAAGAAAGACAGTCTCTTCAATAAATGGTGCTGGGAAAACTGGACATCCACATGCAGAAGAATGAAACTAGACCACTCTCTTTCACCATACACAAAGATAAACTCAAAATGGATGAAAGATCTAAATGTGAGACAAGATTCCATCAAAATCCTAGAGGAGAACACAGGCAACACCCTTTTTGAACTCGGCCACAGTAACTTCTTGCAAGATACATCCACGAAGGCAAAAGAAACAAAAGCAAAAATGAACTATTGGGACTTCATCAAGATAAGAAGCTTTTGCACAGCAAAGGATACAGTCAACAAAACTCAAAGACAACCTACAGAATGGGAGAAGATATTTGCAAATGACGTATCAGATAAAGGGCTAGTTTCCAAGATCTATAAAGAACTTCTTAAACTCAACACCAAAGAAACAAACAATCCAATCATGAAATGGGCAAAAGACATGAAGAGAAATCTCACAGAGGAAGACATAGACATGGCCAACATGCACATGAGAAAATGCTCTGCATCACTTGCCATCAGGGAAATACAAATCAAAACCACAATGAGATACCACCTCACACCAGTGAGAATGGGAAAATTAACAAGGCAGGAAACCACAAATGTTGGAGAGGATGTGGAGAAAAGGGAACCCTCTTACACTGTTGGTGGGAATGTGAACTGGTGCAGCCACTCTGGAAAACTGTGTGGAGGTCCTCAAAGTTAAAAATAGACCTGCCCTACGACCCAGCAATTGCACTGTTGGGGATTTACCCCAAAGATACAGATGCAATGAAACGCCGGGACACCTGCACCCGATGTTTCTAGCAGCAATGTCCACAATAGCCAAACTGTGGAAGGAGCCTCGGTGTCCATCGAAAGATGAATGGATAAAGAAGATGTGGTTTATGTATACAATGGAATATTACTCAGCCATTAGAAACGACAAATACCCACGATTTGCTTCAACGTGGATGGAACTGGAGGGTATTATGCTGAGTGAAGTAAGTCAATCGGAGAAGGACAAACAGTGTATGTTCTCATTCATTTGGGGAATATAAATAATAGTGAAAGTGAATATAAAGGAAGGGAGAAGAAGTGCGTGGGAAATATCAGAGGGGGAGACAGAACATGAGGACTCCCAACTCTGGGAGGGGAACTAGGGGTGGTGGAAGGGGAGGAGGGCGGGGGGTGGGGGTGAGTGGTGACGGGCACTGAGGGGGACACTTGTCGGGATGAGCACCGGGTGTTATTCTGTATGTTGGTAAATTGAACACTAATAAAAAATTAATTAAAAAAAAAAAAAAAGAAGTTTAAAAAAAAAAAAAAAAAAAAACAATCTTGCAATTAAAATCTTCATTAGGGGATCCTTGGGTGGCTCAGTGGTTTGGCACCTGACTTGGGCCCAGGGTGCGATCCTGGAGTCCCGGGATCGAGTCCTAAGTCTGGCTCCCTGCATGGAACCTGCTTCTCCCTCCTCTACCTCTCTCTATCATGAATAAATGAATAAACCTTATAAAATAAAATAAAATAAAATAAAATAAAATAAAATAAAATAAAATAAAATAAAATAAAATAAAATCTTCATTAAAATGTATAGGAAGCTAAGATTCAGAGGGTCAAGGTTGGTGGTCAAGATCGCTGTCTACCTGTGATGAGATGAACAAAATGGAACAAAAAAATGACCCAAGTCTTGATTCACGGTTACTACCAACTTCTTTCCCAGTGATCTATGCTGATGAGGAAAAATAAAAACAGGCATGCTTACCTAGGTATCTCCCAGTCTTTTTAACGCAAAAATACGTTTTGTCAATGACAAAATGTGCCCAAAGGAATGGCTCTGAAGGATTAGTTGAAGCTCTCTTCTTGTTTTCATCCTCAGAGAAGGCTAATTGGAAATACTGCCCCTCCTAAAACCCTGGAATATACTTAATATTTTGCAATGGTATTCAATCCAATACTGACTCTCAAAGCTCTATCATCAGCCTCTCTAAAGACTTTAAAAATGAAACTCTTAATAACATGCTCATCCTCAGAACACAAGTGAAACCTGAATCGTGCTCCTCTACCAACCCCGCTCAAGAATGTTTCCCTCTAAACAGTGGGGCAGGATCCCATAGCTGGCGGTTCACAAAGAGTGACCAGGAAGGTGCCCCAGGTCACGTTGGAAAGTTTCCCTTCACGGACATAAAATGCAGAGGCAAGAAATCCCCTTTGGTAGGACGAACTCCCCTACCTCAACCCCAGAATATGAGCCCTTGTTGTAGGAAAACTTTATTCCTAGTGCACAACTGAATAAAAACCTTCCTCCCCGTCACCCAGACAGAACCACTGGCAAAGTGCAGCGAAGAGCTCCTTTATGCTCAATATATTAATTAAGCCAGATGGGTCCATGCCTAAATCCATGCACTGGCATCTCCCCAGCCCTGTGACTATCTCTGTTCCTCTGGGAATAGGAGAAAACCAGTAGTTGGTACCTACCTGGAGGGTCCCTGCGGGTTCGGGAGAGCAAGGCCTGCCCTGCTACTGTTTTCTGGCTCCATTTTCTCATTAGCCGAGCTGTGGCCAGGGAAGGACGTTGCTGCAGTGAGCCGGGGGGGCTTCCGCCCGTTGGGGTTGTCCGTGACACCGATGACTATCTTCATACCGAAGACACTGGTCAGATAAGTTTCCCAGCTGATTAAGAGAAATAGGGCTTTTTATTTGTTTTTGTTTGTTAGAATGAGGAGCAAAACCGAGGGACTGTTCAGGGAGTGGTGGGAGATGAGGAAATTCGAGACTTCTGGAGAATGACTCTCTGAGACCAGCACAATTACAGAACCAGCAAATGAAACAGGTTAGTGGAGACTGAGAGGGTGAGAGAGAGTCGCAGAACACAGAGATGGTCTCCTCTTCTGGAACTTTCTCTACTTGGCCATTTCTGTGCCAGAAGAGTCTTCCGAAGGTGCCTCTGGGAAAGCCCGTGTTCCCTGTGTAGGGCAGAGGCCGCATCACACGCCGTCTAAGGGTGAAGCACGGCCTGCCGGCGGGTCGTAGCCCGAGTCTCTGGATTTGGTTCTGACTTCAGTACTTCCCGTCTTCCTCTCTCTCTCCCTGTCCTTTGGACACTATTTACATGGCCCTCGGCAGCGGATGGGCCCGGAGACTGGACAGGAGGAAGGCTCCGGGCCACTCTTGGTAGACGGCGGGAGCCGCGTGTCCACACAGAAGACCCCCTGGCTCCTGAACATTAGGCCGATTCCGCTGCTTTGATTTTGACGATGGCAGAGCCGTGGCCACAAAGCACCAAGGGACATGAGCTTGATGATCCTGTGAGTAGATCTAGGCCGCCCTGCATGGAGCAGGACATCTGAATTAGGGTCAGAGCTTAACGGACATGTTCTTTTTTTTTTTTTTTTTAATTAATTTTTTATTAGTGTTCAATTTACCAACATACAGAATAACACCCGGTGCTCATCCCGACCAGTGTCCCCCTCAGTGCCCGTCAGGACATGTTCATTTTAATAGCATGAATAACTTAAAAAAGTTGGAATACGTGGCAAAATGAATCCACAGGTGAGATTCACAGATTCCAGGTCCTTTTGTTTCAGTTGAATTTAGACATAACCTTGAGTGGCTCTTCCCTACACTGTAAGACACTATAAATTGCACATGTATTACCTCCCTGGGATGTGATGAAACTTGTCCTCCTCCTCCGGGAAGCTAGGCTGCGTATAACAAGAGGACATCGGAGGACACGTGAGTATACCCTTCGTGACAGCAGTGCATTAACCCCGTGCCGTCTTCCCACCGTGTCTTTGGGAACCTGTGGATCAAGTCAGTGTGTTTTTGGAATTAAGAAATGAAATGTCGTTATGCACACATTCCATCCAAAAGGCCGTGGGGCTCGGGGCCAGGCACTGCCTTGTCACTGAGCGGGCAGAGGAGGACCCCATGGCCCCAGCCTCGGCCGGCTCGCTCCCAAAGCTGGCAGAGCAGGACAGAGGTAAGTGACATCATGTCACCAATACCTCAGACGCTGCCGGAGCATGAAGGAGGGGGTGCGATGCTACTGCTGGGGGGATGCCCAACTCGAGAAAGTGTCCTGTGAGCCAGGACGTGAAACCGCGCCCTCGGGAGCTTTCATGTGCAGAACGAGGCCACATCTGCCGGCGAAAGTCCCGAGGGACACGCCTGCTGCTGGGGTGTCCTGGGAGCCTGTAACCGCGCATTATGTGCAATTAATCGGAAATTAGGCTTGAGATGTGGACGGGAAACAAACGGAGGATGGTCTTTGGGGTTTGGACAGGATACCGTCTTGTGAGAATTCCCAACAGAAACTTGCAAACTGCAAATCAGAAGCCGAGACACACCTCGTGGCCTCCAGCTTGCTCCATAGCCGGGTTTCACCAGCGCCTCCTCCTCCCCCTCCAGATGCTGACCCAATCACGCACCCACAGCTGAGTCCGTGGAGCACGTGGTGCCGTCTTTCACAATTGGGAACATTGAAACGTGTGCCAAGATGATGGTGTGTGTGTGCGTGTGTGTGCGGCGGAGGCAAAATTATCAAGATGAGTCATAACCACGCCTCTGTCTGACAGAAAGAGATAACAGAGAGACGTTTCCTGCACCACGGGGCCTGCACAGCCACTTGCACGCGCCCCCAACCCACCACCTTGTTTCCAGGAGCAGTTGCTTTTCTCACTACACATCGGACTCACTACTCTTCCAAACCCAGAAGACAATTTGCTTTCAGGTCCCGTCTGAACAACTGTTTTCTCCAACCGGATGCTCAATTTACTTAAAATAAATATGCACCAATTTGCGTGTTACTAATGGAACTGTTTTCTGGTATTTCCAAAGGAATTATTACAGCCTCGCTGTCTCCGTCTCTGTGCATCTCTGTGTCCCTCTGTCTCTCCTTGAGAGGCCCGGAGAGGCCGAAACGGACACCAAACGCTGAGGTTCCACGGGAAATCGGGTCATAAAAAGGAAGGAAATAAGAAAATGTTGCTCACAATGGGCTACTCACCTGCCAAGGTCCTGCATGGTTCCTTCTCTATCCGCTCACACCCCTTCTAGCTCCCAAAATGGCACTTCCATGGGGGAAATTATAAGCGTGTAATATGTTCTCTTCTGACCAAAAACATCTGCCTAGTGGGGAGACCAAGAGACACCTGGCATCATAGGCCGAGAGCAGCCCCTAGCTCCCATTCCAGGTATGGAGGTGAGCGTGCTAGCTTCCCCAAGCCCCGCCGCCTTTCTCCCCGGCCTCCTAATACAACTATATTGGAACATTTGGTCGAATTCATTTTCTACTTTTTCAGGGTTATTCCCAGACTTTGCATAATGGCCTATTCTTTATCAGCTTATGTTTGAAAATGTGATTCTACCTTTCAATCCCTCCCAAGTGTGGTATAAATCCCCTCTTCCTCCCATTGCTAACCCTGGAGAATGAGGTGATGACAGACTTTTTTTCTGGATTACCCGTGTGCTCTTGTTCCGGCCTGGACTTGTTGCTCCTGCGGATGCCACGCTGCTGTCATTGTGGCGATGCGGGAAACAAAGGCAGAAGACAAATTGTTCAATTTCTTCACTGCTCACAGCCCACCGACAAGCCCTTGCAACACGCCGAGGGACCTTCCTCTAGGGACTCAACTGCCTCTGTGTGGACACTTTGCTACGGGCAAAAGGCAGTTTTAGCCCAATCATCCCCCACCCCCAGGATCCTGTAAGCCTACTTTAATGTCTAAAAATTCCTTTAGAAATTTCCTTTACCTTGACCACCCCCCCAAGACACATGTTGGAGATCATCCCCCAAGTACATGACCCACAAATACACATCTGAAGGGTCTCATGACTGAGGTTCTATCAGACAGTAATGAGTGACCTTTCCCCAACGACAGCCAGCCCCCTCAAGGTCCTGGAGACCTTGCTTACAAACTTCTTTAGACAACTCTGCTTTCCCTAACCCCCTCCCAACTTGAAAGTCTATAATGGGCCCCTTCTCAAGACGCTGGCACCACTCTTTCTGCCCATGGGTCCTGGCCCCATGCCTTAACAAGATCGCCTTTTTGCACCAAAGACATCTCAAGAATTCTTTCTTGGCTGCGGACTTCAAACCCTAATGTTCTTCCCTACATCAGTAGGACTTCCCATTCCCCAGTCTTGTATTGCATTTTCTATTTCCCTGATCCCACTTTTTTGATTCCCCTTGCACATTGGCAGTGTTAACCTGGAAAGTAAAACGTCCAGTTATTTGACCAGCAAAATGAGTTTGTTCAGGAATAGCAGAAGAGTTGCAATTTGGGACGAGCAAAGTATGACAAACTGAGGTGAGGCCAAAAAACAAAGGAAGGGAAGTTTTTATTAGGTTTTACAAGGAAACTGGGGAGGGTTGTTTTGAACAAACATTCACTGGAGAAGAACAAGGATTTGAGGTTGTGGCAATTCCTCACTGGCTGCAAGCGGTGGTTAGTGCATTGTTGCAGGGGCAAGGAGAGATCTCGTTCTTTTTCTTAAAAGCGGGAGATAGAATTCTTACGTGAAAATGTCCTCCCTTGCTAAGCTAATCCTCTTCCTTTTTCCTGTAGACAATGCAGGTTGTGATAACGGCATGTGTGCAAGAGCGTCCACTTCTATTACTCCCCGTCCAGGTAGGACACGCTCTCCTGTTACACACTGGCAAAAGGTATCTGGGAGATAGAGATTGTGAGGTTTTGCTGGCCTGAATATTTCCCTTTTTACACCCTCGTACTTGATTGAATTCTAGGGAAGCATAGCCTTTGAACTGGAGAATATTCTTTAACTCAGAATCATTCACTCTATTTTCCTCTAGCATCTAGAGTTCATTTTGGCAATTCCAATGTAATTTTACAATTACAATTTGCAAAATTACAAATATTTGTATGGGTCATGTATTTTCTCTCTGGAAATTTTTATAATTTCTCTTCATCCATTGAGGTAAAAATACATGATGTTCAGATTTAATGTAAATCTTTTCTTTTTAGATTGTAAAAAAAAAGATTTATTTCTTTAATATCTCATTTTTATTTATTTTATTTATTTTATTATTTTATTTTTATTTATTTATTTTATTATTTTTTATCAATTTTATTTTTTATTAATTTTATTTATTTATTTTATTATTTTTATTTAAATTCCATTTGTCAACACATAGCACATCATTATTTTCCAATGTAGTTTTAAATAACTCTTCAGTTGTGTATGACACCCAGTGCTCATCACACCATGTGCCCTCCTTCATGTCCATTGCCCAGTCATCCTATCCCCCAAACCAACTGCCCTCCAGTTTTCTTTTTCTTTTTTTTTTCCAGTTTTCTTCCCAGAGTTAAGAGTCTCTCACGGTCGATCTCCCTCTTTAGTTTTTTCCCACTGAATTTCCCCTCCTTCCCTATGGTCCTCTGCACTATTTCTTCTTATATTCTGCATATGAGTGAGACCATATGATAATTGTCTTGCTCTGGTTGACTTATTTCACTTAACATAATATCTTATGCATTGATTCTACTGGATAGTCAATAGTGTGTTCAAACTGGAGACCCACCCATATTCTTTGTTCTAAAAAAATGGCCCATATATTCTTTTTTGATGACTTCATCATTAAGAAAACCTGTTTCTTTTATCTTTGTGGACCTCTTACTAGGGAGATGGCAGACATCTGAAGTCTGTCTGTCTTCATGTCCTTCTCACACATGGAATACGCTCATTCTGGCTCAATGGCCCTAACTCATTCCAGCACCAACTCGAAAGTCTAAGTCCCATCTAAGTATCACCTGCATCAGATTTGGTTGAGACAATCCATCCAGAGATAAATGCTTTGATAGATTACTCAAATTTGTCTTTAATCAGTATCAAATTGTGACAATTTAGGTAACCCTTTATTTGGTTGCAGTTTCATTTTTTTAATGTTTGACTGCATTTTTTATTATTTTTTTGTTTTATTTTATTTTTTAATAATAAATTTATTTTTTATTGGTGTTCAATTTGTCAACATACAGAATAACACCCAGTGCTCATCCTGTCAAGTGCCCCCCTCAGTGCCCGTCACCCATTCACCCCCACCCCCCGCCCTCCTCCCCTTCCAACACCCCTAGTTTATTTCCCAGAGTTGGGAGTCTTCATGTTCTGTCTCCCTTCCTGATATTTCCCACCCATTTCTTCTCCCTTCTCTTCTATTCCCTTTCACTATTATTTATATTCCCCAAATGAATGAGACCATATAATGTTTGTCCTTCTCCAATTGACTCATTTCACTCAACATAATACCCTCCAGTTCCATCCACGTTGAAGCAAATGGTGGGTATTTGTCATTTCTAATGGCTGAGGAATATTCCATTGTATACAGAGACCACAGCTTCTCTATCCATTCATCTTTCGATGGACACCGAGGCTCCCTCCACAGTCTGGCTACTATGGTCATTGCTGCTGTGAACACTGGGGTGCGGGTGTCCCAGGTTTCACTTCATCTGTATCTTTCCCCCACCGGGATTTTAATAATGCCTCTGTTCACTGAGAGAAGTGTCCCAGCTTAGAAGATGAATTATTATTGTCAAAATTAATGAAAAGAAACCTCATTTAAAATGGTGTTGGGAGGGAGGGAAAGATAAAATAAGACAAAATCAGGGAGACAAACCATACGAGACTCTTAACTATGGGAAACCAACAGAAAGTTGCTGGAAGGGACGGGGTAAGGGGAAGGGGTAACTGGGTGATGGGCATTAAGGAGGGCACCTGATGTAATGAACCCTGGTTTACATAAGACTGATGAGTCACTGACCTCTACCTAATAGAAACTAATAATACACTTTATGTCAACAAACAACTGAATTTAAATTTAAAAAATGAGGGGCTCTCACCTCTTACCACTTCAGGGGGATTACAGGCCCCACAGGGCAGAGACAACCTTCTCGAGCTACTTTACCTACTTTACTATCCAGGAGGAGGGAGAAAGGTGCTTCTCTGGCGACAGCCCAGCCAATGAGGAGCCCCTCTGCTTGAATTCCCGCTTCTCCTCTCCAAGGGACTCTGTGTTCATAACAGCTCCCCAGCCCCCTCCCCCCTTCCTCTGTAGAGGAGCTGTCCTGTTTCTGTCCCCCTGGCCTGCCTGTGGTGTGTTGTGGTTTGCTTTTCCCCAGTTGTAATCGTCCACTATTTCCAAATAATGGACAGTTTTGCTTGTAAGCTTAACTCGACATAATCATCCTAAATAAACAAGTGTCCTTAAGTAGGTGATGGAAAGACCAGGGCCAAGAGACAGTAAGGAAATAACGTGAAGATTCAAATCACAGTGCCCTGGTCACAGAGCCGGGCTGGTGAGGGAGGCCTGGGAAGGAAGTCTGTGAGAAGGAGAATATTTCCGACAAACTGGGCGAGGTCCTAGTTCTAGAAACTGGAGCAGAATTGGTAGCTTGGTCACAGGAAAGAGAGAAAAAGGTGGGATACGATGACCCAAGGGAAGTTCTGGGAGACTGTGAACTTGGGTGTAGAATAGAAAGTGGGCCGAGGTCCAGCAGCCTGGAAAATGTAAAAGTGCAGGAGCTCTGCCGCCTGGGCTGGCACCTGAGCCTGGAGCAGCGGCTGCAGGGCAATGGGCGACAGAGAACCCCCAACCGCAATTCATGAGGAAACAGCCAGCAGGAGGGCAGCGCTGCAGCTTCAGGGTAGCCAGAGCCATTGCAAATGGGATAGTGAAGAGGGGGCTGGAGCGGGGAAGGGAAGGGGAGCAGGTGGAGAGAGGAGGAGGAGGGAAGATGGTAGGGGGTGGGGGAAGGCAGGGGAGGAGGAGGAGGAGAGAAGATGGTAGGGGATGGAGGAAGGAAGGGGAGGAGGAGGAGAGAGAGGATGGTAGGGGATGGAGGAAGGAAGGGGAGGAGGAGGAGAGAGGATGGTAGGGGGTGGAGGAAGGAAGGGGAGGAGGAGAGAGGATGGTAGGGGGTGGAGGAAGGAAGGGGAGGAGGAGGAGAGAGGGGGAGGAGAGGAGAAAAGGGAGGGAAGGGAGAAGAGGAGAAGGAGAGGAAGAAGAGGAGGAGGAGGAAGGCAAGGGAGGGAAGAGGAGGAAGAAGAAGAAGAAAAAGAGGAGGAGGAGGCAGGGGAGGGGAGGCGGAAGAGAAGGATAAGAGACAGGGAAGGGGGGAGTATGAGTGAGCGGGGGAACCAGTAGTTCCTTTAAGGTACGAGTTTTAACTGTAGAGCGTTGGGGGAAAGCTCTGGAAGGAAGTCACCGAGGTCGGTCCCATCGTCTTCTTTGCAGACAGGACCACGTGCGCACCGGAGAGGAGGTGGCCTCGGCCTCTCCCGAAGGCCTTCACAGCCACTCCGAAGAGACAATAGCGATGGGGGAGCGTCTGGAATCGCTCAGACAGGGGCTGGCTGGAAGCCGCCCTGGAGAGAAGACCGCGGGGTCCTCCCCTGGCCCGCGGACGCCCTGGTCCCCAGACAGTGTTTCCGAGGCTGCTGACCAGCTTCTGGGGCGGGACCGTCACATAACGGATGATCCAGCTCAAAATTCGAGTTGCTGGTTTCCAAAAGGGAGAAGGAATCCTTATTTGAATGAAGTCAGCCCCGCAGCCAGTGGGCCCCGCAAGGGACCCGTCAGGCTACTTGGAAAGTGGCGCGTGTCTCAACACTTGCTCGTCTTAACCCAGCTGCTCACTAGTGTTTGCACCGCTGCTTCGATCCCCACACACGGGCGTGTGCTCACGTGAGCACAAACCCACTGCAACTGCGCCCTTCCTGGGGCAGCGCCTTTGTGTGTCTTAATCAGCAAATAAATTCTTGCTGAGAAAAAGAACCGGTTCACCATGTGAGGTCTCTGAAATACGGTCAGTGAGTTTGCGTCTCCCCTGAAAACTAGACTTTCTGTGCCATTAAGCGCGGACCGTCCAAGCGATGGACTCGGACCCTCTCCTCTCCGCGGATCCCCTCAGCAAGCTGCGCCTCTGGGACAGCGTGGAAATACCAGCAGCTGGAGGAGGAGCTTCCCTCAGAAAAAGCTCCTTCAGTTCTCTCCCAATAGATGGATCTTGCACCAGTTTAGGAGCTGACCCCAGGCAGTGCTTGGAAGAAACAGCAGAGAGTGTCTCTGACAGTGACCCTGTGCCATCAGTCCTTTAGTCCTTGTGCTTCTCACGAATGAGCCTGCCGTGAGCCTCAGCAAGCCAGTCATGGGTCAGAGGGACTGACTGTCTCTTTTTTTAAAGATCGTTTGCTTGTTTATGTATTTAACAGAGAAAGAGACAGAGTGGGGCATGGGGGGGAGGCGAGGCAGAGGGAGCAGCAGACTCCCCGTGGAGCAGGGGCCCTTCCCAGCAGGGACCCCAGCCAAAGGCGACCAGGCGCCCCGGATTGTCTCCCTATCACCGTCTGTCCTGTAGGACCGCTGCTCGCTCACGTGTCCGTTGCCAAATAACAACAGAAAGTGGGATCCACAGTGAAAAGAGCAGCTGAGGTTCAACCCTGGACGACCAAAGCCCCCCAAACAGTAAGAGAACCAGCCGACGCCGGAACACGCTCGGGACACTCACCACCAAGGAGGATCTGAACCTTCCCAGAGTGGAAAAATGTCCCTGTCTCGAGGGCGAGCGGTTCCCACGCTGCTTGGGCCCGGGTGCTGGATGCTTTCGGTCTTTACAGATCAGTCGGCAAGAAAGTGAGACGGTGCAGGGGGGGTTCTGGGGCCTGGGGCAGGCAGGTGCTCTGCGTCGGGACGGGAAGCTGCGGGTTGCTCCAGGTGTGGGAAGCATGACCCTAGCTTCACTCGGGTAGGGTCGGGAGGAGGCTCCCCAAGGGAAGGAAGAGTCGCAGCAGTTCAGAGATGGATCCCAAAGGGGGGTGGACGGGCCCCACGGGAAGTCCAGGCTTCTGGCTTCATTCATTCTATATTCCGGTCATTCCAATCTGACGTCATGAGGTCACATCTCAGGTGGCTGAGAAATTCTCTGAGGGTCGGTCTGAGGTGCACGTGTAGCTGCCACACCAACTGGCTGAAATCCAATCCTCCTCGCATCCCAGCATCACGGATCACAGCCGGGCCTCAATGCCCCTCCCCTTACCCCAGCTGATCCTGGTGCCCTGCATGCCCCTCCCTGCCCCCACACCCTGCACCCCCGCCCCAAATGGCCTCAGCATATTGAGCCAAGTCTTCTTGGTCCAGAAGTCTCTATGTGATTGTAAGATCCAACCTCTTTGAGAGGAGACTGGCTGCATGGGAGGTGTCCTCACCTTCCGAGGAAGCGTCCTCTAGACCTGGCTGCAGAGACTTCAGTCTGGGCAGACCCCAGCAGCACGTCTCAGGAAGCAGGACGTGGCGCTGGCCCTGAGCCACTGCATCTGGCGTGGTCCCCTCGGCTGCCTTCACCGCCCACCGACTCAGACAGGAGAGCTGCTGGGCGCCCTGGCAGCGGCCCCGGGAGCTGTGACTGCAGATTCTCCGAACACTGAAGCCCAAGAAGCATATCAGGCAAAAAGTGCTACTGGACGACGACGCTGCCTGAGGCCGGCGACCTCACCGGGAAGGCTGGGCGGCACACAGCACTCCCCGCCAAGGCTCAGGTGGGGACCTGTTTCCAGCAGGCGATTTCCCAGGTGTCCGCCCAGCATGCAGAGCAGCCGAAATCACAAATATCTGAAATCAAAAGACGTCTATTTCTGCTCTTCTCTGGGTTTGGCTGAAAAAATCAGCAGCGGAGACAATAAGGTAACTTGCCCAGAAACAAGCATCCCCAGGAGGAGAGGAACTTGGAGAAAACCAGCTTTCTTGGCATCCAGTCGATCCACAGGCCCGTCTTTGTTGATTTGTCCATTGATTCATGTTCTAGTTACTTTGGTCAGGTCAGGCCTTGAAAGTATTTGCTTACAATACAAGAGAACGGTGTATATATATTTTTTTATTCTGGGAAGATCTCCCAGAAGACAAACATATGTATGTCATCGTAGGTTCTCTCCCCTCGTGTTTACACACGTCTGCCCACGTGTATAACCCAGCGTTAGACTGATACGTGCATTCCGACACTCAGCTGGAGCACACGTTCCAACTAAGCATTTTATTACATTTTTCTAAAAATGCCCATTGTGACCAGAATGGGACTGTGTAATTTAAGTGAACTTGGAAATCAAGCTCATGGTAAAAAACGTTCCCAGCATCTATATCAAAGGCCTATTATTGGTTCTTGTGACAACAGATTATACTCTCAGCTGTCAAGCAAGAGCACGCGAGGGCTTCCTTATATGTTCTGGAAACAGGGTCCCCAGTATCGCCTTGTCTCGGGGTCAAGGCCGCCCCCGGGCCCGACCCACTCCGTCTGCATCCCGAGAGCCTGGAGAGCCTGCTCCAGCGACGAAGAGGAAGAGGCTGAGGAAAGACAAAGACAAGTCTACGTGTTATGGTTTTTGTCTTTCACTCTCTTTTTTTGGACTTTCTTCTGATGTTAACATTTCTAGATTCATAAGCTTTACATTTATCTTTTAAATCATTCCCAGGGCGCCTGGGCGGCTCAGTCGGGCAGGGATCTGCCTTCAGCTCGGGTCGTGAGCTCGGGGTCCTGGGACCCAGCCCCAGTCGGGCGCTGTGCTGGGGGGACGCCTGCTTCTCCCTCTCCCTCTGCCCCTCCTCCCCGCTCACCCGCTCATGTTTGCTTCCTCTCTCTCTCTCTCTCTAATAAGTAAGTAAAATCTTTTAAAAATTTTTAAATTATTCCAATATAAGCATCTAGGATTGTTCCAGAAGGTATTAGAGTTCACTGGTTAAGAGCTTAACCTCTGGAATCATAAACTGGGTTCTCCACTCTCAGTTTCTGCAAATTTGGGAATGTTGAACAAGCTGAGGTTCCCATTCTGTCCCCCCCTTTTTTTAAAAGACTTTTGATTGCTTATGAAATGTGAGAATTTTTGTTTACACTTAGAAAACCTTGCTTGTAATATATGTTCTCCCAGCACCATTTTACTTGTAATTAATCATGTGATGACTCCTAAGTTCTCTGTTGTCTCTTTAGACTCTGTCTCTTGAATGCATCTAACATTTTACTAAAAAAGTATTCATCAAAGCCTCAAAAAAGAATTTTTAATTTCTGCTGTATTAATGTTATCATAGTTTTTTTCTTTTTAAACTGTTTGATTTGTTTCCTTTTTTCTTTTTCTTTTTTTTTTTTTAAGATTTTATTTATTTGTTTGAGAGACAGAGCACAAGTGGGGCAAAGGGAGAAGCAGGCTCCCCACTCAGCGGGGATCAGTGATGTGGGGTTGGATCCTGGGGCTCCGGGTCACGACCTGAGCTGAAGGCAGATGCTCAACTGACAGAGCTGCACAGGCGCCCCCCTTCCCGTTTCCTTTTTCTATGCAATTAATCCTCTACAAAGCGGAAGCTCCTATATATTTAATTCTTTGGAAGTTTTATTTTATTTTTATTTGTCTTAAACTTTACAGGATTCTGTCTGCGTCAGGGTCTCCAAAGCCATCCCCAGTCCTGATGACTCGCTAGGAGGACTGAGCACACAGGCCTATCAGAGCGATGATTACAGCTATTATTCCATATAGCTCTAGCAGATAATTCTGTTTCCAGGTAATTCAGATCCAGCCAAATAGCTTTTTATAATGCACGTTTGCTGCAAATTTGAGAATATTCAGTTTGTCTATAAATGCAAGAAAACAAGAAAGTGGTCAAAATTCTTAAGACGTGAGCAAGCAAGGCGTTTGTGAAACAGTGAAGAGGATGGGTTAGGCCAGCAGAGGTTGTAGGGTATGTGCTGGGAGGCTGGTTTGTAGCCTGAAGGCCCCTGTTAGTCACACCCTCAAGAGTGTAGAGATCCTGTCTTCCCTCTATCTTCCACCAAGTAGAACGTGCAGAAAAACATGATCAGCGTTCAAGGACAGGGACTCCTGGGGCGGTCAACGCGGAGCGTCTCCCTCGTTAGGAAGAGCGTCCAGATGGCAGGACTCGGGCTCCTTGGAATGCTGGCTGTGCAAGGAGGGTAAAGCCTACAGAGAGTTGCTAGGCTAAGTTGCTGCGTAGACCCAGCAGCAGATGCTTTGTCCAGTCCGCCGCTCCTAGAGCCTTCTGTGCAAGTTCCCCCAATAAACCCTCGTCTTAGTCTCTGTCTCCAAATCTTGTCTTCACCCTCATGGGACTGTCACCCACCCACAGCTTCAAGTCTGCGGTGGTGGGGTGGGGGTGGCACTGCCCACAGACATGACGAAGATGGACCGATAAAATAGAAAATGCAGCGGAACAAAAAAGAATGAACCTGACATCTTTAAGCGGGTTAGCTATTAGCGGGTCATTGATCACCAGTGCTAACCTTCAAAATAAAATTGCCAGTTATTCTACTTGCAAATGGTGGATTTATCCAGGAATAGCAGGGGATTGCAAACCAGGACATGAAGGAATGCACGATCATGGGCAGGTCTGGAGAACAAAGGAGAGGAAGGCTCTCTGATGGAGGAGGCGGAGGAGGGCCGTGGAGACGGTTGCTGTAAATCACAAGGCCGTTGAGTAACCTGGGAGTTCCAAGCATAGTGAGTGGTCACGGGCTGATTTGTGACCTCTCATTGGTAGGACCATTGTTATGGGAGGAGAAACCTCTTTCTGCCCCCTGCTGGGATGGGGATGCCTCGTGGCTGAAATGTCTAATGCGAGGTTGCAAGGTCTCTCTCTTCCTGTTAGATCTGCAGTTGAGCAGCGGGGGTAGGGTCTGAGACCTTCCCCTGCTGAAGCTACGAGCTCTCATACCAGGGTATTAAAAGACAAATCCCCAATGTCAACAGCTGTACGTCTAAAAAATAAAGCACTCCCACTGCTTGAAATTATCACCCTCCAAAATTCCCTGTTTCTTTTTAGAATCATTAAGACTATAAATCAACACAAAAAAAGCCTAAAGAGCCGTCCTAACACGTCGGGAATCTTTGTGTCAGATCTCAAAGCCAGGTACTACAGGAAAGAGAAATCAAGGCGCTGAGCTTCTTCCAGTGTCGGTAAATCTCTTGCCTTCTCGGCTGTGGGGGGATCTAGCCTTCTAGAAAGTACCCTCAGCACAGTTTTTTCCTTTTTATAACTGAAGTTATTATAAGTAAGAAAATCAGGAGGGAGGATGTGAGAAGATTCTAGGCTATACCCCACCCCACAGCAGTCGTGTCTTCCCCAAGCACATGGATGTGCCTGAAAATGTCTCACCTAGTATTTGATATGTGTCTATTAGACTGTAAGAGCAGGGCTTTGCAAGATGCTTCGAGGGATCCTAGTGGGTAATATAGAAGAATCACTTATGAATTCTTTGACAATATTGTGTCTTATATTTGCTCTGGATTCTCTGAAAAGAAGCCAATTCCCCCACCTCCAGCCAGTGATTCAGACCCAGTAAAACTGGGACAAGACATGCTAATCTGTACCTGTAACCAGCTCCAGGAGATTCTGACAAACACAGAATTGTGGTCTAAGTTTGGGAAAACACTGCTTTCTGATTTAATTTTACTCTACCAGAAGGCATCTTGTTATGAATGTACATCCTTAAGGTGCTGAGGAAAGGTTCTCATAGAGCATTTTTGTCCAGTTAAACCTAATGCAGAATCTTGAAACAATGGGATTGTGGATAGGGATAACAAGGTGAGCTGGTTCCATATTTTAACAAAAACTAACCTTCAAAAAGCCCCATCTCAAAAGTAAAAGCTTAATAAATTACTTTTAGGGCAGGGGGTACGTGTGACTGGGTAGCAGGCACTGAGGGGGGCACTTGACGGGATGAGCACTGGGTGTTATTCTGTATGTTGGCAAATTGAACACCAATAACAATAAATTTATTATTACAAAAAATAAAAATTAAAATAAAAAATTATAAATAAATAAATAAATAAATAAATAAATAAATAAATAACCTTTAGAAATTATATAGAATGTCACATGGATTGCCCCGGCTTCTAAAGGCAGGATAATTGTTGGTGAGCATTGTCAAATTTAGATATAGGAATCTCCAGGATTATGAGTTAATATAATAAAGGACAAGCAAAACAGTATACCTGTCATCATCACAGACCTCAAGGTTAAGTCCTGTCTACAAAATATTTTATTGTATTTTATCGTCTTTAAAATTAACAAGAATTCATTTTAGGGTGTCTATTGCTTAAATTATATTCAAGCATAAGAGCCTTAGAGTAGATTAAATATACAATTCCTCTTTGTGAATTATACTTCAATAGAGCTAAAAAAAAATCCTTCTCTTTTAAAACTTGGGGGGAAAAGAATCTGAATTTTAACAATATCCCCAAGTAATATGCATGCATCATAGAGTTTGGGAAGCAATAGCACGGTGCGTGGACGCGAGCCTCGGATTGGGGTTTGAATCTAGGTGTACCCCTGCTCGCTCTGTAATCTTAGGCTGGTCACTTAACTCCAGACTTGAGGTCCTCACCCCCAGCACGGTGACAGGGAGGATTATTATACTGGATCATGCTCAATACCTGGCACATTGTAGGCATCAGCAATGGTGGCTAAATGTGTTCGACCTTTGTCACCGTCCTAGTGGGACACGCGTTTCCCCACCTGGCCCACCGTGGTAATGCCTTTCCTGCTTTCCAGTCTTAGCTTGTCCCCACCCGTCCTGTCACAAATGCCAGCGCCAGCTATTTCCACTAGCAAAGGCCTGACTCTGATACCGGTCTCCCCAAAATGCTCCGGGGCATCCCAGTGCATTTATAAGTCTCTCAGGGCAATCCTAACCCAAACTCTGCAGGAAATCCGCAGCCTCCTACTGTCTGAGCCGAGCCCAGGGAGAATGATATGGTGACAGAAGGAACCCCTGGGTTGGCAGCTCCAAAATTTTGTCCTTGTTTTAACAACACTGAGCTGTTTTGACTGTTTACTCTCTTCAGGCTGCAATTTCCTAATCTGTACAATCAAGTACTTTGGTTAATAGTTTTACCAAAGTGCCTTTTACCCCCAGCGATGGATGAGGCTGGAACCCAAACCAACTGCATGAACACACCAGGAATAATTTAATAAAGTGACAGAACATAAGACCAACATACAAAAATCAGGGGCGTCTCTATACACCAACAAGCCATCGGGGAAGGAAATCAAGAACACAACCTCATTGACAATACGACTAACAGAATCAAATAGAAATTCACCGTCAAATCCAAGACTATGAAAATCTACTACTATGCTTTCTTTGAAGAGTTTCATATTTTTAACTCTCACATTTGGGTCTTTGCTACATTTTGAATCGAATCCACTTTAGTGTATGGTGAGCAGTAGGACCCCAGCTTCGTTCTTACGCAGACACCCCGTCGCCCAGCACCATCTGTCGAGAGAGTTTTCCTTCTCCATTTAGGGACCTTGGCATCCTTGCTGCAAATCAATTGATCATAGATCATGGTTTTATTTTTGGATTCTCAATTCTGTTCCATTAGTATATATGTTTATCCTTATACCAGCAACGCAGTTCTGATGACTATACCTCTGTAGTAGGCTTTGAAATTGGGACATGTGAATCGTCCAACTGCATCCTTTTCCAAGATCATTTTGGATATTTCAGATTTCCATAAGAGTTTTAAGATCAGTTTTTCCATTTCTGTTTTTTAAAGAATGCCACTGAGATTTTGATAGGGATTATATTCAATCTTTGGGGACAGTACTGTCATCTTAATATAAGTTCTCCAATCCATGAACACAGGAAATCTTATTTGTTTGGTCTTTAATTCCTTTCGGCAGTTTTTGTAGTTTGAGTTGGTTTCCTTGTCCATTCTACACCAATATCACACTATCTTGATGATAATCAGTTTATGGTTTGTCTTGATATTTGGTACAGTAAATGCTTCTATGTGTTCTCTAAGAGTGCTCTGACTGTATTTGATCAATCGCCAGCCTATAATTTCTTGAAGTTTGCACTTCCTTATATTTTTCCATCTTTTATTTTTGCCTTTCTACCAAATTTTCAAAAGGACAGCAGAGGATGGTTAACTATAATAAACACAGTTTTATACAGTAAATCCTAGAACTTTTTCCCCTAATTTAAAAAAAGAAAAAACTGCTTCCCAAGTTTAAGTTAAAAACCTGGTTTAATTAGTATTGGAATGAATTTATAATCCATGCATCTTCAGTTCATGAGCATGATGATTTCATCTTTTTCAGGTCTTTTTAGGTCTAATCATAAAGTTTTATAATTTTCTCTTTGGAGTGCTTGCATATTTTTTCAGGTTTATACATAGGTATTTGATATGTTCACTCTATTATATTGCTTTTCTTACTGATGCTGGTATACTAAATTTCTGTTGCTTTAAATTTTTTTTTAAAGATTTTATTTATTTGTTCATGAGAGACACGGAGAGAGAGAGAGAGGCAAAGACACAGGCAGAGGGAGAAGCAGGCTCCATGCAGGGAGCCCAACTTGGGACTCGATCCCAGGTCTCCAGGATCACAGCTTGGGCCAAAGGCAGTGCTAAACCGCTGAGCCACCCGGGCTGCTCAAATTTCTGTTGCTTTTAATATATGAACTGTAATAATTTGTCTATAGATTCTTTGTATTTTCTACACATGCACCTATTCACCTGTGAACAATGGCAGTTTTCTTTTTTCCTGATAGCTATTTTTATATTTCACTCCTTAATGCTGCTATGGACTTTACCCAGAATCTCCAACATAGAGATGCAGGATCCACCATAAGGACTCTTTTGACCATGACCCTTGCTTTTTGCTGTAAAAATTCAGTTGATTGTATACACTGTGTGATTTGAACATTGTCCTCTGGGTTTTTTCTGGAATATCCATGTTATAGGTTAAGCAAAAGGTATTGAATTCCAATATTGCCCCCACACACTTTTCTTTGTAGAAAAACCTATCTTCTTTATTTCTAAAGCTATTTTGTAAGATTTTTTTATTCTTGGTTTTCTGAAATTTCACTAAGTCTAACAAAGACCTGGGTGAAATAATGGAGATAGAGGACGGATACCTTACATGTGCAAGAAAGTCCCTGACCTGAGGAAGTACAAGAACTCAAACAGTTAAAACAAATAATCCTGAAATTTAGACAAAAGAGCTGATGTTTCTCTTCACTCTCCAGGAAGGTGTGTAAAAATAATTTCTCTGTTGAAATAAAAATCATGGTCTTACGTTCAAGCATAAGAATATTCCATATTGTGTCAGTAAAGTGCCCTAGTGATTTACTAGGAAGGTAAAACAGGTGGAGTAGGGAAGACAGGGGAGGGGTCAGGGAAGGAAGGACCAAGTGAGGCAGAATTGGGGGAGCATATTTACTCACTGTACCACCCAAGACATGCAACATTTGAGACCTATTTAGGAACTTCATCTTCCTTTCAATTTTTCTTATGAGAAAATTCAGTCCTCACCCCACTGGTGAAGGAGGGAGCCACTACACACTCACCTAGATTTTTGTTGGTCTCTTAGCCAAGTCTCCGGCATCATGGAAACTC
This sequence comes from Otocyon megalotis megalotis, assembly GCA_017311455.1. Taxonomy (NCBI): domain Eukaryota; kingdom Metazoa; phylum Chordata; class Mammalia; order Carnivora; family Canidae; genus Otocyon; species Otocyon megalotis. Next base: position 21,912 of record JAEUCK010001291.1, read on the forward strand.
TATAAAGTGGGAATCTTCTTCCTGAGATTGATTGGTTCTTAGGACTGAATTGCGTCCCCACCCATCCACCCAAATTCATAGGTTGATGCCCTAACCCGCAATGGGATGGCATTTGGAGATAGGGCCTTTGGGAGGCAATTAGGTTTAAATGAGGTCAGAGTGGGATCCTCGCGATGGGAGGAGTGGCCTCATCAGAAAAGAGGCCAGAGCGTACCACAGCCCCGACACCCTCCGATTTCATCTTACTTCACATCTATCACGAGAAGCAGTGGTACGGGGATAAGAACTAGATTAGCTGCAGAGGGACTGTGATTCCTCATGACTCTGGACTTTTTTTGTTTAAAGCATAACAAATAATTGCAAGATTTTTCTTTTTAAAATGCCTTTATTACAAATTTAAAATCTAAGGAAGCTTCTTTCCCCCCTACTCAAAGAGTTCATTAGTATAGACATCAGAACAAGTTCTTCCTTTTTAAAATATCATTTATAAATTGTTAAAAGATGATGTCCATGGGCACCTGGCCAGCTTCTACCATGCAGTGCAATCCTCGGACAGCCACCATGCCAAGGGCCAACAAGGTTGCCTCACCATCTAGAATTTATAGGTCAATTCCTGCCCTTAACAGGGAAAGAAAATTCATATGGTCAAAAGGGGGGGGGATTATACCTACAATGAAGGGTGAGGAAGAAAGCACAGTCGTATAGTTGCAGTGATGGGAAATTATTCATAGATAAAAAGTCACTGAGGCTCAGCAAGACAGGACCATGAGAGAAGAAGGCATCAATTTTAAATCCCAGGACCCACTACAATATTTTAATGATTAGGGTTAGCAGATATATGACATTATATATAATTAATAAGTATAAGTTTTACAGAACTTTTTTTTTTATTTAAATGTATCCATTGATATGTAGAAAAAAAATAGAGCTTTCTCTTCTACAATACAGAAGCCCAAAAGCCACCTTAATGGCTTAATTAAGAAGGATTTTCTCTCATGGGCATTTAGTTCTTCTAGAAAAAGCTGATAGGAGAATATACATTGAATTAGCACCTTCTTGGAAATTTCCAGACCCATCCATAAGTAGGTTATAGTCAAAGATTTTTCTCTGGCTGAATGGAAGTCAATAAAATTGATTTTTAAAAAGTTGATAAAACAAAATAGCTCTTGAGGTTATAATAAAAAAACAACAACAGTGCTTTACCTGAAAGAATAATGAGAAATGCTCAGGCGGGTATAACTCTTAATTGCCATAAGAATTCACGGCTGGGATAATCCTGAACTTAAATTATGTGGCCACATAGAGCACTGTGTGTGGTGTAGCTCAATACTTAACACTTGCCTTTTTTCATGACTGTATGGGAAAACATGTGTAGTTCTAAGTCAAAATACTTGCCCAAAAGACTTGTGGATGGGTGCCCACATTTTCCTTCTGTGAAGTACAAATTTCCATTTTTTTTTTTTGTCTAAGCCACTTGATTTGGTGTTCTGTTGCTTACAATCCAGATTTGTCTGATTTAGTTTCTTTTCCTAAACCACAGTATCTTTCTCACTCCCCTAAAAAGTATACATACCAGCCTGAGAACTATGTACTTCTTTTTTCTTTTTTTTAGAAAGTTTGTATTCACATTTGTGCAAAAAGAGATAAAAAATAAAAGTTGTACACCTGGGGCAACAGCCTTCATCTCAGGGGTCTATGCCACTTACCTTTGAGTGTAGCAGGATATCGGAAGGTAACCAGTGATATTTAAATTTGTTGGCACATAAGTGATTGAACTTTCGATGAGAATACCCCATGGGCACTCCTAAGGAGATAAAGAGCATAAGAATAGTCATTCTGACCATGTTTGAGGGTTACAAACAATTTAGGAATAGAAAAACATAAGAATCATCATTTTCACATTAATATTTAAAGTTGAAATAAGTAGAAGATGTAAAGTAGAACAGAGCTAAGTGATAAAATGTCTGTTTCTACGAGAACCCACTGGGGCACCTGGGTGCCCTAATCAGTTAGGTGGTTACCTTCTGCTTGGGTCATGATCTCAGGGTCCTTGGATAGAGCCCCGCATCAGGCTCTCTGCTCAGGGGGGAGTGTGCTTCTCCCTCTGCCCTTCACCACACTCATGTACACACTCAATCTCTCTCAAATAAATGAAATCTTTAAAAAAAAAAAGATAGTTCCTGACATTATATTTGCTTGGAAGCTGAGTCTGTACAGTTTTGAGTCACTACACCTGTTTACAAGTAAGGCTCTGATTTAGGCAGACCTGGACAATGGAGCGAGTCACTCTCGGAGTGAACTTTAAGTATTTGGCACTTCAGAGCAGGGGACAACACAAAACAGGAGTCGGCAACCTTTTTCTGAAACAGGTTAAAGAATAAGTAGTTGAGTCTTTGAAAACCCCAGTGTCTCTGTTATAGAGACATTCATTCAGCCACTGGAGCAGGAAGGCCATCAGAGACAATACCCAAGAGAACGGGCTTATTCTATTAACACCATTTACAAAACCCAGGGAAGCTGGCTGGATTTGGCCCTATGGCCATAGGAGCCTCAGCCAGAACTCAGTAGTATTTCGAAACAAGATATACAGCATGCTCAACATAAATAAGTACAGTACACACAAATATTTCTAAAGAAAAACAATTAACCTAAGACCGTTGTCCATTTGTCCAGAGTCTTAGATTCCATGGAAAGTGTAAGCCAAGAGACATGCATCTAAGTATGCGCTATAATTAAATGTGTTTAAATTCTAGAATCACAAATATAAGGTGGTGTCTACAATGAGAGCCAACGTGTCCATGAAGCGAGGCAGAATCAATAGTTCATACAACTCATCTTCAAGTGCACCATTTCGTGGCTTAGAAATATCGTATTCAAGGGTACTTTGGAGGACCTCCGACGGCTCAGGCTCAAATGCGGTCTTAAACACTTACTCCTAGACTGATAGGAAGGAATAAATAAACCTAAGCTTTTTAATTTATAAAATGAGCCTGGTAAGGGGTACCCGGGTGGCACAGTCAGGTGAGCACCCAACTCTTGGTTTTTGGCTCAGGTCCTGCTCTCAGGGTTGTGGGATTGAGCACCACATCGGGCTCTGAACTCAGCCCAGAGTGCTTGAATTCTCTCTCTCTCTGCCTCTCTCCCTGCTTGCTCACTCTCTCAAATAAATCTTTAAAAAAAAAGAGCCTGGTAAGAATCTGTAGGGTTGAGCAGTATATAGGACAATATCACATATTAAAGACATTCTATTTGATCTGGATTTTGCACAAATAGGAATGTACCAGCCCATGTTCCTCAGCTCCAGAGTAAACAATAGGAATAGCTCGACAAAACAATTCCATTGCATAATCAATTACCAGTTTCCTTCCTTCCTACATCCCCCTGCCCCCCCAAAATCTGGAATCTTTTCCTGTCCTCGTGTTGGTCCTTTTCCCAGGCAGGTTCTTCTTCCAGGGCTAGCAACTGAACCCTCGGCCCTGCTTTCCTTACAGATGACTTGCTTATAGTTCCAATGAAAAGGACGGAGCCTCTTCCCTAGAAAAACCTGCAAATGTCCTAAGAAGCTTGCATTTGATCTGGTGGGATTATCTGAAGGGACAACCGGCAGCCTTTTTTGTTTCACGAACGTTGATGGTACGTAACCATTACCTTCTATGCTCACCATATGTTGGGGATGGGTTTAGGGCCTGTGGATACACTGGTAATCAAAGGTGCGGGCGGGTCACGAACCTGGATCCAGAGGTAGAACCGGTTGACCTAAAAGTGAGGCTGTGTGGGACCCACCAGGAAAACCAGGCTGCCATGACCACACTCAGCACAAAGTTCACGTAGAGCCAAAGCAGCAGGTGTGAGAGACCTCGCACCTCCCCACTGTCACCCCCTCTCAGACCCAACTGCCCCACTCACTGAGAGACCCTGGGAGAGTTACTTGAGTGCTCTCTGCCTCGGGGTCTTCATCCTTAACGTGGGCAGAGTCCTACCTAGCAAACGGGGTTGCTGTGAAGGCTAAGTAGACCACCTGGCCCTAATCAAGGTGTATTTATTAAATAAATATAATCTGTACTAGGGATTGAGGGGCTCTAAACAACAAGTCTCTAATATTCATTAGCACAACTGCCTAAATAAGGGTTATTCCTCTCCTACTGGTCTACCAGCTTCCTTCTCACCGGAATCCATTTTATTCAGGATAGTTCATGGAATTTAGGTTTTCTGGCTTCAGACAAGATCAACCCCCCCCCCCTTTTAATTATACAACAGCCACGTAACCTATTGGAGTTGAAACTTTTGAACGACAAAAATGAACAGGTGGGAGATTTGTCAGTCTGTTTCAAAATAAGGTGCTGCCCTCAAGTTAGGTCTCATCACAGGCAGGAAAGATGGGGAGATGGATTGGCAATTTTTTTTTTTTTAATGCACATGGTGTTCACTACAGCGTTATTCACATTAGCCAAGATACAGAAACAACCTAAGAGTCCCTGGACAGGTGAATGGAGAAAGAAGGTGTGCTGCACAGGTACGGGGGCGTTGGTCATTGAAGAGGAAAACGCACGATTTGCGAGGACACAGCAGCCCTTCGAGGCCTTGTGCCAAGAGAAAGAAACCAGCAGAAGGCAGACACTGTAGGATCCCACTTGTATGTGGAATCTAGAGGAGCCAAACGGCCACGCTCCTGGATACAGAGAACAGAACAGTGGCTGCAGGGGCTGGGCAGCGGGAAAGCCGGGCAGGCATTGATCCGAGGGTGCAAGCGGCACAAACGGTCAGGGTCAAGATGGATAGTTTCTGAGGCTCCAACCCGGAACATGGTGACCACAGTTAACAAAGCTTTATTATCTACGGAGAGTTGCTGAGAACATAAATCTTCAACATTCTCACCACAAAAAAAGAGCTGGTTAACACCTCATCAGCTCACAAGATGACCAGCTGTGCCGCGGCCATCCCGTCACCGCACGTCCATATACCAGGTCCTCGCGGACACCTTACACCCACATAGCATGACGCCAAGTGCAGCTCAGTAAAGCTGGGGAAACAAGGATGCGTGGGGTCTAGAGTGTCACCTCTCACCTGATATCTTTTCTGCTAATAATCAGAGACTTTAGGGAGTGACCAATATTACGGGAGCTATAAAAAAAATCAATGTACAATGAATTGTAATAGCTCAGTTTTTAATAATGGCCCAGGAGAGCCACAAAGAACAACCTATTATTAGTTAAAACAATAACTGCTCCGGGACACCTGGGCGGCCCAGGGCGTGAGCCCGGGATCCGGGATCCAGTCTTGCATCGGGCTCCCTGCAGGGAGTCTCTGCCTGCGTCTCTGCCTCTCTCTGTGTTTCTCATGAAAAAATAAATAATATCTTAAAAAAAAAAAAGAAAGAAAGAAACACTAACTCCTCTTACTTCAACTCTGGTTCCACGAGAAGACGGAGGGTAAAGGAACTCAAAGAAATCCAAGGCCCCTCCAGTTGCAGGACAGCCAGTTCCCAGACAGATTTCATAGTCCTGGGCTTTCTGGTTCAGGGACGGCCTTGGTTTCAGTCTGCTCTGAAGCCAGCGCTGGCCACAGGTCACAGATACTGATGAAAGGGAGACAATGGGCAGTATTAGCCCCGTATCCGTCCCCAAGTAACATCCTGGAAAATGTTTAACTTCTTAGTCAACCTGAAGCTCAACGCCAGAGTGAACACAGCTGGGTGCTACTGGCGGACGTGCCCCTGGAGGTCCTGGGTGGGCTACCAGAGGTCTCCGACGAGGCTCAGTGGGCTCCGGGAGCGTGAAGGAAATGCACAGTGCCTCCCGGGACTTGCAAGGCAACTCTCAGGCCTTAGGCCTCCCCGGGGCCACCTGGACTTCATCGCAGTGGGCGTCGCACGCCGAGAGCATTCCCAGGCGTGACCCACGCAGCTGCAAGCCGGCACCTGGTCAGAGCTGCAGGCTCCATCGGGCCTTCACCTCCAAGAGGCCGGGCTCGGTGGATCGGGCCACGCTGCGTGCATGCAGGGACTGTCCCGAGACAGGGCCTGGCACATGCCTCCTCTGCTCGGTCTATTTAGGGCTCGTTAACTGTCATTTGGAGGTGGTGTCTGCTTTTCATTCAATCCGCCCGAAGACAATTTTATTACTAACCCCCACTCGCAGGCTAGGAGTGGGCTCTGAGCCCGGTGGAGGGCAGAGGAGGGTGCAAGCCCGCAGAGGCCACCCAGGGCAGCCTGCTCTCCGTGACACCAGCAGCCCCCCTGCGGTCCCCCCACCCCACAGGAGCAAAGGCAACCCCGAAGCCAACGGTTCGAGAAAGCACGGCCACCACGTGGAAGGCCACCCTCCGGAATTCCCCTTCTCTTACCGTCCTCAGAACCACGGATCAACATAAAGAGCATAAGAAGCCCCCGAACAAGCCAGAGACCCTCATCGTCTCAGATCTCCACCCAAGACGCCAGAGGAAACAGGAAACCGGGCGAAGTGGTCTCCCCAGGTGTGTTTAAGCCTCGCGCCTCCTCGGCTGCAGGTGCGAGCGGTCATTCTGGAAGCAACACCAAAACCCGCAGCACAATTGGCTTTTCAGCATCAAGGCCGAAACTACCACAAACTACCACAAACTGCTATAATCGTGGTGACTCAGGGAAGCGAGAGGACATCTATCAAGTGGCTTGATCACACCCGTCCGAACCGTGTCTTCTGTTTAACTCAAAACCTACTTTTGAGTCTCCTTCACACCTTCCTCCAACGCCACTTTTGCCAAAGTCACCAGGGTTGTCATGTTGCCACAGGTAATGGTCCATTTGTAGTTCTCATCCCACGTAACGTTCGTTTTAACACGACAGTTGATGTGGTTGATGGCTCCGCCTGCGTGGCTCCCAGAATCCTGCTTTATCCCATTTTATTTCCAGTCACCTTACTGACTTCTCTCTTTGCTTCATTTGAAGCCTCTGCCTCCCCTCGACTACCTCTTAACATCGTAAATCCCAAGACTTAAGCCTTAGACCAAGTATAGTCTTTTCCTCAATTATTTGCCTTGAACTCATCCAGCCTTCTCAGCCTTAAAAATTATTATTTTTTTTCTGGTTAATACAAATTTTCTGCCTGGATCTTCTCCTAAGACAAAATTAGAAGTTAACAACTGTTACAATGAGGTCCATCAAAACCTGGTCCCAAAGCTGGATCCCAAAGCTCAGGAATGATATCTTAAACCTTTGCATTATTTTTTAATCCCCTTTGCCCCCTCTTTTGAAAGCTCCTATGTCTCACCTGATGAGTCCTCTTACTACGCTGAAGCAAGCCAGGTCTTCATCCCATCCCCGCCCGCCAACGCTGGTTCTTGATACAGTACAGACACTGTGTGAGCTGTGGCTACGCCTACTCCAGAGAACGCTGGGTAAGGATACTTGCAAAAGCCGACATTTAATGTGCCCAGTTAGGGAGTACATGACATATATATATATTAAATATAATATTAGTTAATAATAATTAGGACAAGTAACAATAAGTAAGGTCTAAATCCCCACTGAAGTCTAAGCGGCATTTAGTCCAGTAGTAGAGCCATATAAGTGGGGTTATATTGGGTCCTTTCTCCTGTGCTTGTACTGCCATACTTGGTATTCATGAGAAGACCCTGCATCTTCCAGTCTTATCAATCTCTCCTCATCCTAGGATTTTTTTTTTCCTTAACAGTAAGGATTACTGAGTTACTCTTATTTATTTATTTAGAGTGAGTAGAGTTACTCACTCTACTAAGTTCAGACCTGAATATTGGAGCCCAAAACCAATGGCTGTAAGAGAAGGAGTTATTAAGTTCATAGATGATTGCCCGATTACAGCATCTTTATCTTTCATGGAAAGACTGAATGTCTTACGGTTGGAGAGGGCCCTTTACAAAAATGAAATGAGCTCAGTCATTTGGGTTTTCCCACCGGGTCCAGTTCAAACAAAATGGTAAACATGTATTAGACTCCATGGAAATTTGACTTCCATTTTTTCTATCATCTTTAAGAGACAGGATCTAAGTTTTTTTTTAATATTTTATTTTATATGATAGAGCACAAACGGGAAGAGAGAGGGACACGCAGACTCCCCGCTGAGCAGGGAGCCCCACACGAGGCTCCATCTACTACCTCGAGATCATGACCTGAGCTGGAATCAAGAGACAGATGCTCAACCAACTGAGCCACGCAGGTGCCCCTGTACTGCTCCCATTCTTAAAATCTATACCAAGACCCTCTGGGATAGAGCTCATACCTAGGAACTATAAGAAAATCATACCTTAAGGGTAATTTTATGTATTTTAACTGTTTCCATTCCTATTTTATCCCATGGCTATGAGCTCAGAGAGAGGTTCCCCTCCCCCAACAATATCCCTGAAACTTGAGTCTCATAAATGCCACATGCCAGCTAAATATGGACTTGGTTTTTCCCCCAGTCAATACCTTTTTATGGACCATGCAATTACTCATTTCAAGAGGATTAGTTCGATCCTTTCATCCATGAATTTTAGAAGCTTGTGTCCTTGGATATTCAGCAGCAGCACAACTCAATTTAGTCGTGTGGCATTTTGTTTTTATATATTCACACATTTTTAATTAATTTTAATCTAACATAATCCCTTTCATGATGCCTTTAAGAAGAGGCCACTTGTGTTTTTAACTTTCAATGTGGCCACAAATCCATGAATAAAATTTGACCTATTTTATTGTATATCTGTATTTATTGCCCTTCTAAATGATCGTTCTGAGCTGTGGGCTGAGTTACCGGGAAGGTGGGGGCTGGGGGAGGTCATGACCAATACTGTTGTTGGTAGCTATTTAACCCCCAGCTGTTGCAAATGGGTGCTAGCTATGTGCCCTGGCAATGCCAGTAAGATCACTCAGAGGAGAGTAACTAGAAACTGAGACCCGCTACAAGCAGAGAAATCTCACAGGAGGTGAGTGAACAGGATGCAGATTTAGATTGCCCCGGAGAGACCTAACTCCAAGAAAACTCTGAAAGTTATGATCATGTCTACCAATATCTTCCGATTTTATTTTTGTGAAGCTGGTATCCCTTTCACAGGGAACACCTACATTTCTTCACAAAGGTACTGGACACCTTGATCTCAGCAAGACCCAAGACTGCAAACTCTCTAGGCAGAGCTCAGGTTATTAAGTTGGCTCTTTGAGCCTGCATCCTCTTATTTCTTGTCACCACCTTTTTGCTTTGCAAGTAAAGAAAGCTGCTGGCATTTCAAAAGTTTTGTTTTGCTTTGCTTTTGCTGCCTCTGACTCCTTACTTTGTCTCTCTCAGGCTATGCATGTATGGGATTAGGGATTCCAATGTTAGGGTCCCGTACTTTCCTGGGCTATGCAACATCCGCAACCTTTATACGAGAGATGTCCCTGCATAGACCTATGTTCCCATCACCAGAGTTCCTGATACTTGACCAGCTAACATGAATCTCTACTTCCCAATATTATTTACCCGCTATCTCCCCACCCTTACCACCTTGTCTTAGAATAATCCTTTATTTTATTTGTACAGCTCTTCCCAATGTGTTAAACAAGAGCCATTTGAGGAGCAATCCAAACCCCCTAAAATCTGAAGTCATGTGTGCAAACCAAGGTTCTAAAGTAAACTTCCTCCCACCAACCATGTATGTGTTGGATGAATAGGTAGACAAATACAGTAATGCATATTTTCTAGGACTTGTACATCTGAAGAGGCCCAGGCCAGCTGCACTACAAGACTATCCCATACTATCAAAGGACTTCAGTCAAGAAAATGGGTATCTTTCTATACAAACTTATATTTGAAATAGAAACATCAGTGATTTGGCACTTACAGTGCCACGATACCATTCATTCAGCTGACAAGTATATATTGAGAGATTATGAGCAAAATATTGTTTTATGCCTAAGGGTATATTAATTTAAAAAACAAATCTCTTCCCATCTTGATCTTATATCCTAAAAAATAAGCAAACCAAAATAAATATGTAAAATATATAGTATGTGTTTAGTACTGAGAAGGAAAAATAAGGAAGGGGGGTATGAAATGAAATTTTAGGTAGGTTGGGGAGAAAAGGACTCAAAGAGAAGATAGTTTCAAATAAAGAGACAAAGTAAGCAAGTAGCCATATGGCTATCTAGACAGAACAGGAAGGGTAAAGCCTTCCTAAAATAATGCCATTTAAAGTAATTAAGGATTCATGCACACAATACACATCTCACGTTGGACTCCAAAAATATTCATCAAACACATTAGAACAGCTAGCTATGATGGAGGAAGGCTAGATTGATTAAATCAATTAAATTGAGGGGGGGAGAGCGGGGGAGAGAGGTGTCTTGCATTGGCCAATGATAACAATGTGTGATTAACTCAACCCTTGAGATCTCTTTAAAAAGTGTGACCACTGGGACGCCTGAGGAGCTCCGTTGGTTAAGTGTCCGCCTTTGGCGCAGGTCATGATCTCATCCCAGGATCCTGGGATGGAGCCCCGTATCAGGCTCCCTGCTCAAGAGGGAGCCTGCTCCTCCCTCTGCCACTGCCCCTGCCTGTGCTCTCTTGCTCTCTCTCCCTCACACACTCAATAGATAGATAGATAGATAGATAGATAGATAGATAGATAGATAGATAGATAGATAGATAGATAAATAAAGTGCAACCATCATAGTTTAATTTTGTTGAAAATTAGAAATAGATGAACCTAGTCCTCTGGGCTTTCCCAGATGGATAGAAATAACCGGGTAGAGCTAGAATGTATTACGCTAAGTGAAATACATCAGAGAAAGACAAATACCATAGGATTTCACTCGTATGTGGAATTTAAGAAACAACACGGATGAACATAGGGGAAGGGATGAAGGAAAATGAGAGGGAAGCAAATCCTAAGAGACTCCTAACTGTAGAGAAAAAAACTGAGGGTCGCTGGAGGGGAGGGGTGGGGGGTGGGCTAGGTGGGTGATGAGCACCGGCTTCGATGTGTAACTGATGAAGCACTAAATTCTACACCTGAAACCAATATTACCATATATATTAACTAACTAGAATTTAAATAAAAACTTAAAACGGTGAATAATTAGTCCCTCAGCCGCTCAGTCAGAATGTTTGACATTCCTAAATCCATCCCGCATGGGGTGCCCCCTGCAAAGCAAAGTGGTTCTTGAACCGTATCCTGCATCACAATCACCTGGGAGCCTGTTAAAACACAGACTGTTGGGTGGGGCTCCCACTCCCAGGTGTGAGAGCAAGAATTTGCGTTTGTAGCAAGCCCCCCCACCCCCCCCCGCCGCCTCCCATGATGCTGATTCGTCCCCTCTGGGGCCGCACTCTGGGAACCACTACCCAGGGATGAAGGCTGCCCCAAGGGCAACACCTGGCCCGCACTTGAGAAGTCCTGGCGCTAAAGAGGACTCCAGATGCTTCCACTTGATTTGACTTGAGAATGTCCAGCACTCAGACCTCAGGAACGTGGACTCCCACGTGTGTTGAGAGCTTCCTCTTTCCCCAGATCAGTGAGGTGATCCCAGACACCCAGTGGGGCCTTGCATGAGCCCACTTCAGGCTTCTCAGCTTCTCCCAAGGCCCAGTCGCCTGAAGGGTTGGTTCTTAGCCCGTGATCTGGCATAGGGAAGGCCTTAGGGAGCTTCCCCCTGTTGTTCCCTCGGTTTGGACACGTTCTGGGCGGGACTCAGCTTCAAGACTACACTTTGGCTGAAAGGGCGGCTTCTCCATGACCATGAGTCGCGGTGGAGAAGGGCCTCCTGACCTCCGTGTGGACCTCGAGCTCCCAGGAGTTCTTCATCCCAGCTTAGGCAGGAGAACTGGGGGCAAAGCATCCCTTGATGGAAACCAAAACTGCCCCCTCAGGACCAAGGGCCCCCCTGAGCCAGCTGTGACCGACTCCAGCCTGTGACTGACTCCAGGACGGGTCCATTTGACCTTCCCTCCCGCCTGCATGTGCACACCCAGCTCGGCCCTGCAATTTCCTTCTATAAACCTGGAAGTTTTTTTGTCTTTTGAGCTTTGGAGACAGCCTCTGAGACCTTAGTCCATGGTCTCCCCAGGGTTGGCCTCACTAAAGTAAATCCCTTTCGTGTTTTGTCCCCACTCGTCTCTCTGCCTTTGGATTTTGTCAGCAGTGAGCTGCTAGCCTGGCCTGCGGGACCCCGGGAGCCAGGCGCTCTTGCACCCCGCACCCCGGCCACAATGGGGCTTCTAGGCTAGTCACTGAGGTTCTTGCCTAAAAGCTGAGAACAGAAGGTTCCAATGAGCCGTAGACAGTCTTCTCCTTGAGTCTAATTAATACTGTTGAGAAGTTGATGAACTCACATCATTATCTTTCTCCCAAAAATCTAGCCTGAGGGTTCCCAGAGTTAACGTCTTAAAATTCAATTTAGTTAACACGTAGTGTATTATTAGTTGCAAGAGTAGAATTCAGTGACTCATCAGCTGTATCTCACACCCAGCGCCCATCCCTTCAGGTGCCCTCTTTAATGCCCAGCCCCCCACCTCCCCTCCGGCAACCCTCGGCTTGTTTCCTAGAGTCAAGAGTCTCCTATGGTTTGTCTCCCTCTATTTTTACCTTATATTATTGTTCCCTCCCTTCCCCTATATTCATCTGCTTTGTTTTTTAAATTCCACGTATGAGTGAAATCCCATAATACTATTTGTCCTTCTCTGGCTTATGTCACTTAGCATAATCCCCTCTAGTTCCATCAAGATCACTGCAAATGGCAGGATTTCCATTTCTGATGGCTGAGGAGCATCCCATTGTGTATAGACCACATCCTTATCCATTCATCAGTTGGTGGACATCTGGGCTCCTCCCAGAGTTTGGCTATTGCTGCTAAACACACTGGGGTGCATGAGCCCCTTCAAATCTGTATTTTTGTATCCTTTGGATAAATACCTAGTAGTGAAGTTGCTGGATCGTAGGGTAGTTATGTTTTCAACCTTTTGAGGACCCTCCACCCTGTTTTCCGGAGTGGCTGCCCCAGCTTGCATTCCCACCATAGTGTAAGAGGGCCCCCCTTTCTCTGCATCCTCACCAACATCTGCTGTTTCCTGAATTGCTGCTGTTAGGCTTTCCGACCTGTGTGAGGCGGTATATTGTCGTGGTTTTGATTTGTATTTCCCTGATGCCAAGACGTAAAGTTAACTGGCTTTGCTTCTCAGCTCTCGTTTCCTCCCATTAAGTCCCGTGGCCCATCTGCTCTTCATTCCTGCAGATGGTACCCCAGCTGTTCTTTTATGACTTCACATGAAATCCCATCGCCACACTTTATCAACTATCGTCCCTTATCTGATTCCACCTCCTCCCCTCCACAATACTCTGTCAATTTTCTTAAGGACTCCTTAGTTCAAATCTGTCTTTAAAATTCCAGAGCTTCCCTGCATCCATCCTGGTGAAACAGGCTCAAACTGTCTTCCACCCCAAACCCCCCCCCACCCCCCCACCATCAACCTCAGAGCCCCCTGTCTGATGGTTACTCATCTAGAGACTCCAGGAAAAACATTTAGGAACTTTTAATTGGGAGGTTTGCACAACCTTATGTTGCCCATCCGGGTTCGGGAGAAAAGGCACCTGACCTTCACAGAGGTACCGATGCTATGAGATGATCATGCAGCTCATGGTGGTTATTTCTATCCTGACGGGACCACAGGCTATGAACGTATTTGGTGTAACACTATTCTGGGTGTGTCTGTGAGGATTTTTCTGGATGAGAATAACACTTGACTGTAGACTGGGTAAAGCAGGCCGCCCTGCCTAATGTGGGTGAGCCTCATCCAAGTCAGTTGAATCCAAGGACAAAGGCCGAATGAGAGGGAACTCTTCCTGCCCAGTTGCTTTCAAGCTGGGATATTGGTTTTTTTCCTGCCTTCAGGCTCAAGCCCAAACTGGCTCTTCCAGGTCTCAAGCTTTGGGACTAAAGCCACACTGTCCATACTCCTAAGTCTCCAGCCATCTCAGATCTTGGGACTGATTCGCCTCCATAATCACATGAGACAACTCCCTATCATGCATGCCGTTTGGCTCTGTTTCCCTGGAGAACCCTAATACACAGCTACATAAGTTTTGCTCAGTGCTAATATTCAAAGGATACACTTTCTACTCACCTCACGAATCCTTAATATCTGTAATAATAAAAGGCTAAATTTTAGGTTTATAATGAATAAAGGTTCTCTTTAAGCTCCCCAAATGATGGATTATCGCACACACCTGCCAGGCTTCAGTTATTAAAAACACAAGGCAGCTGGTCTCTCACAGCTTCCCGTTCCCTGAATGGATGTTGCCTTGGGCTCTGGCCAGATGAAGGTTTTTCTGGCAGTAGGAGGGCTGTACCTTCTTTTTTCTGTGATTTGGACTTGCTCTGGAGAACAGCCAGGTATTTATAGGGTAATAGGAGAGGTGATGGGTAATTGATGGTCAGTAATGAGGCTTTGACTTCCCAAATCTGAACGTTTCAATCTGCTGCGACATTGCTAATGACTAAGGGCCTAACACTAAGTGGTCTGCTTTGGATCCTTGAGATTGGAGCGCCTTGTTTCCCCCTGGCTTCACCACAGGTAGCTCTTTGCCCCGCAACATCCTTTCCCCCTTTAAGGAGAGTTTATCACACTAGAAGAAAATTGGGGTTGGTCGATTAGATAGAAGTTTCCAATGTATCTGAGATGGAAGGGTTATCTTGGCTTTAGCTGTGGAGAACGACGCCTGGACAGAAATCTTGGAGAGACACATTCACAGTGTACGTATATGTAGCAAGTGCTTGTCTCTGGATTCTCAGCTATTTCAGAGAGACCTTTATTTTTTCAGTTTGGTAAATCAAGAGGCCAGTGATTGGAATTATTCGTAGCAGAGATGCTAACCGTGAGGCCAAGAGAATTATATCCCAAAACTCTTCAAGGTACAGGGTCTAGTCCATCTCCAGAATCCAGTCAGTCGAAATACACACAAAAAGACCTCGGGATGGAGATTCTTAGTGCTATTTCTAGAGAAAAGGGAAATGGTCCCTCTCACAGCTGGAGGGACCAACTCAAAATTCTAATAGACACAGGTCCTATATCCCACAGTGGCTTTTAAAAGACTTTTTAGGCAGGGAAGATCTGGGGGACGTAAGAATGTAGACATGTGGGGCCCACTACACATTCCAAGAATTGGAATTCTAGGGGGGCCTGGGAGGCTCAGTTGTTTAAAAGGTTCAGCTTGGGTCATGATCTCAGGGTCCACACTGAGCTCAGAGTCTGCTTATCCCTCTCCCTCTGCTCCTCCCCCTTACTCGCTCTCAAATAAATAAATAGATTCTTTAAAAATAAATAAAATGAAGAGTTGGAATTTTGAGAATTTGGCCAAGGAACTTGATTTTTAAAATTTTATTTGTTTGAGAGAGTCAGAGAATGAGCAGGGGAGGGAAAGAAAGACAGAGACAGAGACAGAGAGAGAAGCGGAAATCCCCTGAGCAGGGAGCCTGATGTGGGCTCCTGACCTGAGATCGTGACCTGAGATCACGCCTGAGCCGAAGGCAGACACTTAATTAATGGAACCCCAGGAACTTGATTTTTAACAAGCACTTAAGTTGGCTTCACAATAAAATTTTAGTAAAGAACTTTATAAATTTTAAAATATATATATAATTTTATATATAAAAATATAGATTTTTATAGAGACTTTATAACTTCTTGATTCTAACCATAATTGGGACTCAATATGAAGTGACTTTCTTTTTCTAATATTTTATTTACTTTGAGAGAGACAGAGAGAGAGAATGACTGAGTCAGGGTGGAGAGGGAGAAGCAGATTCCCCGCAGAGCAGGGGGCCAGACACAAAGCTCCATCCCAGGACCCCAGGACCATGACCTGAACCAAAGGCAGATGCTTAACCACCCCGACGCCCCTGAAGTCACTTTATGTACATGTTCATGGTGGACAAAATTAACCCTCAGAAAATTTGATGAGATCCATTCCATTCTTTCCTGCCACATATCCGTTCATTTTAATACCTTCCAGATGCCAGGTACGCTGAGACCTTACTACTCCTACTACTATTCTCTCCCTTGAACTCTTCCAACTATCTACTCAACATCATAACGTGGATGTAGAACGTGTATTTTATTATGCCTAAAGCAAAATGCAGGCATTTTTTTAAATCTCAAACTTGCCTCTCTCCAGTTTTCTTCATCTCAATTAATTTTAGTGCCATCTATTCAGATTCCCTCAGAATTATCACTTTTCCTTCCACAGCCCCACATGCACATGCGTCCAAAATGTTTCTAGAATCCCACTGATTCTTTCCATCTCTTCTACAGAAACTCAAGTCCACGCAGCCAAGAGCTAGTCCTGGTCTCTTTGAATACCCCTGATTTCACTCTGTGCCAACAACCTGTTCTCCTACCCACTGGGACAAACTTTTAAAATCATAAATCAGACCCTCCTTACCCCATATCATGCTGACGGTGCTTCATTACATTCTGGTTAGAATGTGGTTACACTGGCCTTTCTGTTCGTGGAAGTCACCTACCCTAGTTTTTGTGTTTCTTAAGCCCACTGCCTAGAATGACAAGTGACTTAATGCCTGAGTCATCCTCTGTGTAAAGGGACAATATGCAGCCTATGTACCACACATGAGCCAAAAAGGGAGAATGGACAGGCCAGTCACTTTATGCGAACTCACATTTATGACCGTAGTACTGAGATTCTTCAGTAGCTGGAAATTGCCAGCAGCAAAAATGGCTTTAAGACTATGAACAGTTCACCCCAAGAGCTAATCAATCCCACGATAGGTTAACCTTCCAGTGGTTCTATGCCTGCCTCCTTGAGAAAGCACATAGCTCCTTTCTCAGAATTTCCAATTCATCTTTTAAATCCTCAGTAGTCTCCAACTATTCTGGGATTTAACTGCCAGATCTTGTATTTTACCACCCAGCTTCTTGACTGCTAGCAACCTCTAATGCTTCAACCAAAAATATTCTAACTTTAATTGCCTTTAGGTTGATTGAGCGTGATACCTCCTCAAGTCACCAGCCCGTTCCGATCCTTTATCAGCAACATCTGGGCAGCTTCATCCTTCACCCTTTACTTCACAAGTCTCAAGTTTTACTCCTATTTTAGTTCTTCTAAAACATAGCCCCTTGTGATCAGGGAGGGTCGGCACGTGCTTCCCTCTTTCTCAGCAATAGGTAGTATTGTTCATGTATCATTCAACAAATACACATTTATTGTGGGCTTGTTCTTGGCTCTAAAAAATACACCAATGAACAGATCTTCATTCTTATGGAGTTTATATTCTCATGCAAAGAGGACAATGTTTGAAAGAATATAATTACTAGGTCCAATTAGTAATAAGAAAAAACAGTATTGAAAATGTACACTACGAGGGAGCACCTGGGCGGCTCAGTGGTTGAGCATCTAACTACCTTGAGCTCAGGGCATGACCCTGGGGTCCCGGGATCGAGTCTCACATCGGGTTCCCTGCATGGAGCCTGCTTTTCCCTCTGCCTGGGTCTCTGCCTCTCTCTCTTTCTCTCTCTCTCTCTCTGTCTCTCTCTCTGTCTCTCGTGAATAAATAAATAAATAAAATCTTTTTTTTTTTTAAAAAAGGTACACTAGGTTAAGCTATGATCACTAAATTTCTATGCCAACATTGTTCACTTTGTTTGGTTAAATAGCTGTATCGGTTGAGAAAATACCAAGATTAAACACAGACATTAAGATTAGAACGTAGGTTTTGCTCTCCAGAAGTTTAAATTGGGAACGAGGACAGGCAGACTGTTGCCCATAATTGCTAATATAAATGCCACATAAATGGCATAATATAAATGGCCGTCCATTTACAACTGCAAAATGGGGTGTCTACCATCTTGTTTGGGTTAATTCTTATCCATGGATACGATCACCCGGATTCTTCTTGGCCATAGGAGGGCATGTTAGTGTCTCAAGGGTGAAGGTAAGACTATGAACATCACCTCTAAACTATATCCTCCACTACAACGGGAGGGGTGGTGGTGGTGGTGCCTTGTATTGTTAACTGGCTCTGAGCTTCCCTGACCTTCATGGTATCACTATGTTGTCTGACAATTTTCTTTTCTCCCTCTCAATAGTGTATATACGATGCAGCCCCTCTTTGTTCTTGGCCAGGGTCAAGCCAACTGCATTTCATAACGATCTACCTGTGGACTCTGACGAAGTGTTTCTGGGAGATCAGTGTCCTGTAACCTCAGTCCATCAAGGATTTTATGAGTTTCGATACCATCCCAAGGACTGTAACATCAGGATTGAGGTAATTAGGCATCTGCCCAATTAATCAAATCTTCTTAGAGACTTTTGGCCTCACAAACTGCATGACATGGGGGTTTATTAATTTTTCCTTACGACTGAGCTAAGCTGATTTTGCCATATGTCACATAGACCTTGAGAAGTAAAAGAAGGTAAGAAGAAGCAGTTCCCACTTGTTAGTCAGTGGCACCTCCCTCTAGAGATGCAAAACTAAACACGACCTGGAACTTCTGAGTCTAGAGAGCAGGCTTTTCTTCTTCATTTTCTGCTTCCTCTTCTTCCTTCTCTTCTTCCTCCTCTTCCTCTTCTCTAGGGTTAGCAAAATTCCAGCCTGAAGGCCCTATCTGGCCCACTGGCTACTTTTATGTGGTCCATGAGCTAAGAGTGGATTTACGTTTAAATGATTTAAAAAATAATAAGAGAAGAATAACATTTTGTGATATGTAAAAAACATGAAACTCAAGATCAATGCCTATAGATTCAGTTTTACGGGAACACAACCATCTCATTTGCTCATTCATTTACACACTGTCTTTGGCTACTCACACTATGAGGGCCCAGGAGTTAATTGCTGAGATAGAGATCATGCATGCAGCCGACAGAGCCAAAAGGTTTACCACCTGGCCCTTTACAGAAGTTTGCCCATCCCTGCTCAGTAGTATAAAAGCTAACCAAGATGCCTCATATTCCTCTAAATCTTTATAGTCTGAAGAAGCAGCCAGTCCTTCCTGACTATAGGCAAATGGAGGAAGAGGAGCATGAGTGGCTGACACATCTGACCTTCAAATGACTCCCTAAACCACCTCCTGGCCTCTCAGCTCCCCCCGAGAGAGTCTGGTGCCCCTCCCTGGGTTGGGGGTCGTGATGGGTGGAACAAGGGCATCAGTCTGAGGAGGGGTGTGGATGATTGGAAAGCCTCATGGGAAGCCTTAATGATTTGTCTTCACACATAACCCATCTCATTCCACCCAACCTCTGTGAGAAACCCTGAGGGATGTTCCTTCCTTTTAATTTTTTTCTCCATTTGAAAATCAAGAAACACAGACTTAGTGTCTTTTTTAAAAAAAATTGACATTACATTCATGTTCCTATAAAAATAGAAGGATGCGGATGAGAGTTAGTGGCAGGGCCAGGTAAGCTAATGGGAGAGCTTCAATTATGCTAAGTGAACACTGAGAATACATTTTTTTAATGCACAAATACTCACCATGGCAATTGCCAGATGATGAGATTAAATCTTTAGATTGTCCATTCTGCATTTTTCACATTTCCTTGAAAGAAAAGGTTATTTCTCAATAATATAGAAACCTATTTGAAGTATTCCTTATAATTAGATGTATCTCTTAATGACTATTCAAAGGTCATGCTCAGCAACTCAAAGCCTCTCAGAATCTAGAAAAAAATTTCTCAAGAGAAGAGATTAAAAACTCTTTCTTGATAATGAGATGTAATAGCTTTGAGACGATATGGTTCAAAGTCAAGTGGCAGGTGCTCCCGCCTCCTGTGAGCCAAACCCCATATAGGTGTTAACTTAGAAAAAGGACCTCTTTCCCATTGGGAAGACAGGTTTCAGGGCACATGTGCCTGCTTTTGAGAAATGTTGACTGAACCACTAATTCTTAACAAAATCTTTAAGCTGATTCACTCTCTCTGTCTCCTCAGGTCCTCCCAGGGGATCATATCCTTTTTGTATCTGAAATCATCTTTATATCAAAGGTCTCGGATCTTGAAGCTTCCATCCCTGTGGCCTGCATTGTCCCCCAGTGAGTCTAGAATGCCCAGAAGGTTTCACATTCTCTCAACCGCCCTTGCCTGGTTAGGGGAGGCAGGGAGTGCGGAAGCTGAGGCACCGGGTGACTAAGACAGGGTCAACTGGACCATCCTGAGACTCTGGTCCACTCAGTGTCCTATTGTTCTCTGTTCTTGGTCTTCCAATTCTGCTACTTCTTACCAGTGTAATTTTGGGGACAATAAAAGAGTTATAAAGTTACTTTATAACTCTGTGCCTCAGCCTCCTTGCCTTAAAATGAGATAATAGCACGTATGTCACAGACATGGGGTGAGGATTCAATGAGATAATACACATCAAGGGATTGGAACAGTTCTTGCTTGTAAGACACCCATAGGACACAGTGGCTGGTGTCAGCATTGCTGCAGTCCATTCTCTCCAATGTGTATAGAGCTGCGGTAATAGACCTAAGACAAGTAGGCCTGACTTCACCATCTGCCCAGAAGCTCTTGGGCTGAGAAATCAGTTTGTTGTAATTACATTTGTTGTCCATATGACAAATTCTATGATCTCTTAGCCAAGACCAACTGGGGATATCAGGGGCCCTGATTCACCTACAGGGGATGGGAGTACTGTGCACCGTACACTATGAATTTGTGGGTAGGGGAGAGAAGAGACACTTATTATAATACTAGCTTTGACTAAATGTTAAATATTTTAACTATCTCTGTGACCTGTGGGATAGGGCTCCTATTGGCTTACTTAGTCTCTGCTTTTTCACAGGTGGTCTAAGATCATAATGACTTCTCATCAGCTAATAGCCTATCTTGTGGTACATTTGGGAGGAACTTCTCTTGCATAAAGCTTACGAGGTCCAGTTCCTCAACTATTAACCTAAAATGAGGACAGGATGACAGCATTTCATACTGTTTCTCCCACCGGTGGAAAAGGGTACTGATGCCATAGCAGGAAAAGTAAGGGTCAAGGGCTTGGCTTCACATTCTGAGCCTCAATCACCAGAACTCACATGGATCTTAATTCCATCCCTCTCTCTTTATCTGCTTCTCCCTTCTGTAGGCATCCAGCTCCTATAATAATAACCACAGGAAGCAATGCAAATAAACAAGGTGGCCTCAAGAGAAGCCCAAGAATAGCAAATCTATACATTGGAGAGACTGTCAATAGGAAAGAGAAGGTGAGGTCACTGAAGTACATAGATTGGTGCTGTCCACAGATATTTTGTAATGGCAACCAGATTTTTACAGGGAACTTGTATGAATGTCTGTGCTCCCAATTCAAGACAGACTAGTTAGTGCTCCCTTGCTTACTAGAGGGTCAATCTTTCTGGCACCCCATGTCTGTCTGGCATGAATTGGCATATTAACCACATGACTGAGATTGTCCCTCACGAACCATCCTCCATGGGTAGGTGGAGGTGTTAGGTATAACATTCTTACCAAAATCAGTATCAATAGAATATTAAATGTATTATAGCAGCAATGTCCACAATAGCCACACTGTGGAAGGAGCCTCGGTGTCCATCGGAAGATGATGGATAAAGAAGCCGTGGTCTATGTATACAATGGGATATTCCTCAGCCATTAGAAATGACAAATACCCACCATTTGCTTCAACATGGATGGACCTGGGTGGGTGCTTCGATGTGGGTGTTATGCTGAGTGAAATAAGTCAATCGGAGAAGGACAAACATTATATGGTCTCATTCATTTGGGGAATATAAAAAATAGTGAAAGGGAATAAAGGGGAAAGGGGAAAAAAATAAGTGGGGAATATCAGAAAGGGAGACAGAACATGAAAGACTCCTGACTCTGGGAAACGAGGTAGGGATGGTGGAAGGGGAGGTGGGCGGAGGGTGGGGGTGACTGGGTGATGGGTACTTGATGGGATGAGCACTGGGTGTTATTCTATATGTTGGCAAATTGAACACCAATAAAAAGTAAATTTATAAAAATAAAAAATATATTTAAAAATTAATACTAAAACCATAGAATGTGGGTGTCAATAAGGTAGATGATCTATGAGAATGTACATTCAGAAATATCTTAAACTCAGACTGTCTTGAAAGGAATAAGTGCCTGTCAGGGAGTATGTTTCCTAAATTATATGGACTTTCCTTCCCAGACAGCCAAGAAGGAAAATTCTAAATATATACAATTATACGTGTTACAACCTGGAATGTTACTCTCCCTGAACGGAAAGAGCTGTGCGCTGGAGATGGTGAGCACTTTTTAAAATTTGGGGTATGCTATAGATGCTATTTTAAAATGAATATATTTATATATAATATATAATATATTTATATTTATTATAATATATGTTATATATTATAATATATGATATGATATATATTAAATATAATATATATCATCTCTGTTATATGTCACAGGTAAAAAAAGTAAAAAATACGTACATCCTTACACATATATAACTCCTATATTAGTTTCTCTTACATGATTCTGAACATCACCTCTCTTCTTTCCACCCTCACCATCCCTCCCTGTGACTTGGGAATTGTAGGCCTTTGGGGGCAAATAGTAGAGAACAACACTGGAGCAGATTCTGGTTCCTTTTCTCTTTGCAGAACAACTATGTTAATGCGCAGTTTTGCTACTTAACAAACCACACGGCTCATCCTTCTGCACCTGAGAATTTGGGACGTGGCTATGAATCCCTATAGCTGGGACAGGGGAACTGCGTGTTAGTAG
The DNA here is from genome assembly GCA_017311455.1 of Otocyon megalotis megalotis. Classification (NCBI taxonomy): domain Eukaryota; kingdom Metazoa; phylum Chordata; class Mammalia; order Carnivora; family Canidae; genus Otocyon; species Otocyon megalotis. Next base: position 44,604 of record JAEUCK010001291.1, read on the forward strand.
CTGGACGCTGACTGAAGATCCTGTGTATTATCTTACATTTTTAAATGTTTTAGAAGCCTTGATTTTTAATGGAATGGCCCTTTGTTGTTTTATGATCCCTTATTTAAAAGGGTCTGCCTCTGTTTTTAACTTCATAAGAAATTATAATAAAAATGTATTTCCTTTTAATCAGTTGTATATTATTTCTTAATGCACAGTGTTATGTCACTTCATCATATGCAAAGCCTGTGATACGCAAGCTTTTATTTTTGTTGGTTATTCGGTGCCTATCGTCAAAGGATAATTCCAGTTATACTGAATAATATAGCCTAGAAATCCACTAATCTACTTGGGACTGGTTAGAATAAATTGAAGAACTGCTGGAAGCAAATGAAGTTAGTGTTGTGGGTGGAAAGTTTCCTATTTCAGCTCACATGACTCCGTTCCAAAAGGAGAAAGGAGAGGAAAGGCAACTAGAAATGTTCTCATTTTACTAATGGCGCTACCGGTGGCCCAGGTGGAGAAGGCGTCACCCTAGACTACCAACACAGGTGGTATGGCGAGGCCGTAGACTGCTGCTCCGACACTGCCCACAAGGCCACGACTAGACTAAAGTCTCTTCAGTGTTCTCCGAACGGAACTGGTCCTTAATTTAGGATCTGCCTCTTCTTAGGTAATATTTGGAACTATTGCCAATTTCACTATAGTATAAAGAGCTCAGTTTCACCCACTCTCCAGGACGCCTCAAATATTTTCATGATCAACTGTGTAAATACTATGGATCAGAATAGAAAAAGAAAAGAGATATTTCAATCCATGAACATAAAAATAGAGCCAAATATCCCAGGACACGACAATTAGTCTCCTATTGTATTAGTTCGCTAGGGTTTCCATGGCAAAGTACTACAGGGGGACCAATTCTTGATTTCCGCTCCGGTCGTGATCTCAGGGTCATGAGATTGAGCCCTACGTTGGGCAACCCACTCCACAGAGAGTCTCCTTGAGAGTCTTTCCCTCCGCCTGACCCCCAGATTTCTCCCACACGTGTACATGCGCTCACTCAATCTCTCTCTCAAATTAATAAATAAATCTTTAAAACACAACAACAACAGAGTGCCATAGACTGGCTGGCTTAACCAACAGAAATTTATTTTTTCACAATTCTAGAGTCTGAAGATCTGAGACCAAGGTGTTAATAGGGTTGATTTCTCCTGAGGTGTAGGTGGCCATCTCCGCCCTGTGTCTTCACACAGGGTCTTCTCTGCATGTGCCTGCGTCCTAATAATCTCTTCATGTAAGGACATTAGTTATAGAGCATTGGGGGTCTTCCTAACAATCTCATCTAACCTTAGTCACCTCTTTAAAACTCTATCTCCAGGGGATCCCTGGGGGGCTCAGTGGTTCAGCGCTGCCTTCGGCCCAGGGCGTGATCCTGGAGTCCCGGGATCGAGTCCCGTCGGGCTCCCAGCATGGAGCCTGCTTCTCCCTCTGCCTGTGTCTCTGCCTCTCTCTGGGTCTCTCATGAATAAATAAATAAAATCTTTAAAAAAAATAAAATAAAAGTAAATAAAACTCTATCTCCAAATACAGTCCAATATATGATTTTTGGGGGGCAGAGTTCAGGCCACAAACTTTGCCCTTTGAGTCCCAAAATGTAAATCCTTCTCGCATGCAAACTACATTCAGCCCATCCCAACAGCCTCCCGAAATCTTAACCGATTCCAGCATCAACTGCAAGTACAGAATCTTATCTAACCATCTAAATCAGGTGTGGGTGAGATGGGATGTAGGATTCAGGCTGAAGTAAAATTTCTCTCCGGCTGTGAACCTGTGAGACCAAACAATCTGCTTCCAAAATACAACAGTAGGGCAAGCATGGGGTGGACATTCATGTGGTTTACAAGAAATATGTATTTGGCCGCTCCGATGACCAAAATATGCTTCTCACACATATCTGGATTTCTTCCACGGTTCCCCACTCACAACTCCCAAAACCTTCGGAATTTCCTGAGCGATGAGAGTAATAGGAGCATCTTTTGTTAAAATATCTGGTCTCTTGTCCTCGGTTCCCAAAATCCCTTCAGAGACATAACGGTGGGATGGATATCTTGTTGTTCATAAAAAGCCCTTTCTGTCACACCTGGGTTCCTGTTAATGAGGTGACTTGCAAAGCACCTGAGGACTTTGGGGCTGGTTGCCAGGGAAACCAATGGTGATTGGAGGACTGGAACTTTCCAGTCTCACCCCCTGATTTTAGGGAAAGGGAGGGGGTCTGGAGGTTGAATGGATCACCCATGGCCCCTGAGTTAATCAAGCAGGCCTAGGTAAGGAAGCCTCCATAAAAAAAAAAAGAAAGGAAAAGAAAAGAAAAGAAAGAAAAGAAAAAAGAAAAGAAAAGAAAAGAAAGAAAAGAAAAGAAAACCTAAAAGGAGAGGGTTGGGAGAGCTGCTGGGCCGGGAGCACGCGGAGCCCTGGCTCCTTTGCTCAGAGCCGCTTCATTCAGGACTTAGCCCCGGGTACCTCTTCCTCTGGCTGGTGCCCTGCATCTTTCCATATTTAGGTAAAACACCACTAACCAACCACGTGAGGAAACAGGTTCCCTGAGCTTTGTAAGCCAACCCAGCAAACTAATCCAATGCAAACTGGAGCCTCCAATCTGTAGGCAGTTAGAAGCACAGGTGACCGAGGCTCGCAGTTGGCACTGAAATGGGGGGAGTCCTGTGGCGCTGAGCCCTTCTCTACCCACGGAGTCTGATTTTATCTCCACTAGATAATGTCAGAAGTGAGCTGAACTCTCAGACATCCTAGAGGTGCCCAGGAATGGCTTGTGACGTGGGGAAGCCCCTACCCACACACATGCTGGAATTGGCCAAGGCATCCGATTTGCAGTCTTGTCCCAAAAGGGAGCAACTGAAGGGAAGAAAGGGCTCACAGGCCCCAAGCAAAGCCAAAGCCTAGCAGGAAAAATTCCTTCAAATGTTAAAGTTCAGGAATATCCCTCTTTGGTTCTGTGCTCTGGGGCCACGGGGACAGTATCCCTGGACCCCGTGGGCCAGTGTGGCCGTGTCAGCCCTGCCAATGTCCAAAGCACCGTCGTCGTCGTCAGGGGCCTTTTCCCTCCTTTGAAGGGATGACACGTGCCGGTCGCAGCTCGGCTGGCCTGCCCCGGAGAAGCCCAGGATCCTGACCACCGAGTCAGCAGGATTGGGGTTTTGGAGGCCTCTCTCCTTGACTACAGACGGCCTCCGTGGGTGTCTGCAGCCTCATCTCTTCTGTCAGATGCCGGTCATGTTGGATCGGGGCCCGTTCACGCGACCTCATTTATATTAGTTGCCTCTGGAAAGAAGGATCACGTTCTGAGATGACCCGGAGTCAGGCCTTCATATGCGGATTCAGCCCGTAACACACCCTGTATCTGTCACATGACCCCAGGACAGCGGGAAGCTGGGGTCGTCTCCCCACCCAACAAGAACGAATGAGATGAACGAGCATCTGAGCAGTTTCTGTCCAAGTGGCAGAGACAGATTGTCGAACATTTTACAGGACACAATGAGATAAGGATGGACTATATTTTGAATCATTCATGACACGATTTGATAAAATAGGCCTTTAACCCTTAGCGCACCAACCAACAGTAAAATCCCGACTTTGACCGTTGGATTTTATGTATCTTGAGGATTTAATTCTCCGAAACATTTTTTTTTTCTTTTTAATGCTTTGCAACGTAAACATCAAATAATCAGCATCAGGAACCAATACTTCCTTGACTTCTGAGTCCAGAGCGTCGTTTCTTGGCCTAATTTCTCCATTCGTGACGCCTCCTGTCAAGCTTCACCCTCAATACGCTCACACGGAGGGAAGACGGCAGTCGGGGGTGGGCCAAGTGCAGCCCTTAGGTAAAGCCTGTCCGGCACCCGCCCTGCCCATTGATGTCCCGGGCTGTCGCCACAGAACCGCGCGCTCGAGCTGCCGAGGAAGCCACAAAGCACAGCATATGGACGAGCTGGCTCTTCCCTGGGAGGGTCTGCGGGGCCCCGCACCCCAGTACCTCGATGCATGGCTTTACCTGACACCTTCTGGCTCTTATCAGCCGCGGCATCACCCAGTCCCACGTGGGATGGGGCAGAGAGGCCCAGGGCTCCGTAAAGCCGAAGGGCATCGGGCACTCGGGTGTAACCTCCACACGTGGGCCTAGAAAGCACCTGTGGACGCGGAGCCTCTGGAGTGAGGTGCATCACGTCGGTGGTGCACGGACCCCTCCCGGCAGGTCCCTGTGCTCGCAGGACTGTCAGCATGAGGCCGCCAGCCTCGGGGAGACCTCTGGAGGGGGTGAGGCTCCGGGACCTGCTGTGGCACAGGATGGGCGAGTAGATTCTGGAGACTCCTGTGGACTCAGCATCGCCGTGGCTGGGGCCCCCGGAGCACAGCCCCCAGGCTCCCGGGGCCACCACCGTGTGCTACGAGTCCAGGTCTCAGGAAGCGCGTGGCGCGTGGTGAGTTCTTAATACACGTCGGCCACCACGTAACCGAGACTATTTCTGTGGGTTTTCTTGCCTGCTGTTTCGCGCCCTGGCGTTTGGCGACTGTGCCCCTCTGCAGCCGAGCTCGGCCGGCCGGGCGGGCCCCGCTTGCCCCGATGGTCGCCCTCGGGAGCCCTGAGTGTGGGCCCAGCTCGGCCACCGCCTCGGTCCGGGGCCTCAGAAGGGCTCTGCCTCCCCCTTGGTCCCTCGCCTGCCCCGCGTGGCCGCTCCCTCTCCTCTCTCATGTGGGCAAAACTCCTTTTAGAACAAGTGAATGAAACACTGGCGTTGCCGTTATTATTCTAAAGGTGTCGCGGTCCGTGTACCTCCCTGCCGCCCCCCAGGGCCGTCTGACCTGTCGGTGCGACGTGAGCGGCCTGTGCCCACGTGTGCTCACCAACGGGTCGGTGCTGGACAGTCCAGGCGCTTCCCTCGCCTTTGCCCCTCGCCATTCTGTGCGAGCCAACCCCGCATCCGAGTGGCACCTCTCCCCCCGCCTCGTGTCCCCGACGGTTCCCCGCAGCCTCCCCGGGCGCCAGCGGCTCTGACCCAATTTCCTGAGTCACCCGAGCAGATGTAGCGCCAGGAGCTGGCGGCCTGGGCCTGGCGCTGCCCGCACACACCCCTCATGCGGTGCGGTTCTGAGCGTCGCGAGCCCGCACCTGCTGGGCCAACATCGCCGGGTCACCGGGTCACCGGGTCACTGGGTCGCCGGGCCGGGCCCCTCTCTGCAGGCCCCGGAAAGGAGCTGGCTCCAAGCTCACTGGACGTGTTGGTTGAAATCAGTTCCTCGGCACTGAAGGCCTGGAGGCCCGGGCCCTGCACCCTGAGCCCTGAGCATCAGGCTGGGCCCCCCAGTGGCCACCCCCAGGACAGCCAGCCCGGCCGGTGCCCCTCACACCCCAGAGCCGCAGGACACCTGCCACCGGCCACGGAGGGCTCGGCCTACAGAGGCTCGTGCGCCAGATGGGCCCAGCCGACCTCCCTGCTGATGGGCTCGGCCCACCAAGGCTCCCCGAGCCGCCAAGGTAGGCCAAGGCAGGAGGGCTGGTGCAGTCACAGCTGCCGCTCTTCCCACGGGAGGCAGGGACGACCCCACCGGGCCCTCCCACCGCGGCCACCTGTGCCCCGGCCCCTCTCCTTGGCCACCTCTCCGCCATGTGCGTCGGGCTCCCTCCCTCCCTCTACTCAAATTTCCACCCTCAGCACCTGAGAGCGGCCTCTCCTCGGAACAACCTCACCCATTTTCAGTCCCATTAGCTCTTGATTTCTTGCCGTTCCGACCATTACGTGTCATGCCTGCGCGACTACTCGTTCACAGTCGTCGCCCCACGCGAACTCTAAGCCCCGCGAAGGGGGCAGCCCTGCTGGCTTGCTCGCCGCGTGCCCACGCACCTGGCCCATCGCCCGGCACACCGGGAATGGCCAAAACCTATTTGATGAAAGAAATGATTCATGAACCACTCTTTATCAACCAAAAGGTCCACAGCTCATTTAACCTTAATTTCCCCAGGCCCCAAAAATGGATACTTCCAAGACACTCTACTGGGGCCCGGTCTGCAATCTTCGAATGAGGTTTATGAATTTCGATGTGAGGTTCTACTAATGGGTCCCCTCCTCCGACCCATGAGCGCCAGAGGCGGGAGCGGAGCCTCCAACCCCAGCCCCAGTCTGGGTGAATCGAATCCAGGTGCCTGGCAACATAGGTCTGTATCTTTCTGAAACACCGAAGCGCTCATCCAAGGCAGCCAGCAGGTAGGGCAGGTGGAAACAGCCCCACATCCTAACTACCCTCTTCCCACCTCCACCTCCAGCTTGCGAGTCTCCGAGGCCACAGACCGCAGACGCTCCGGCCGGGTCCCCGCGGGCCCGAGGACGTGCACATGCATCGAGTCCCCAGGTGAAGCTGAGGACACTGGCCCGGGACGAGCTCTGACATCCTCCGCTTCAGGGAGTGTTTGGGGAATGACGGGAAAGCAGGTAAAACCAGTCTTCCAGACTCCACACTCTCTCAGGGGTTGCCTTCTCCGGGGCACAGGATAGTTCTGTCTTCTAGAACCATGTCCTCGGCCACCACATGTTTTCTTTGCCACCCAGGTTGGGGGTTAGAAAGACACCGTAAGTCACAAGTCATAAGTAATAAGTCATGAATCAAAAATAATGATTTAGGGGCAGCCCAGGTGTCTCAACTGTTTAGCACCACCTTCAGCCCAGGGCATGACCCTGGGGTCCCTGGATCGAGTTCCAGGTCGGGCTCCCTGCATGGAGCCTGCTTCTCCCTCTGCCTGTGTCTCTGCTCTCTCTCTCTCTCTCTCTCTGTGTGTGTGTCTCTATGAATAAATAAATAAAATCTTAAATAATAATAATAATAATGATTTATGGGTGACTGGCCCTGGTCAGTGAGGGGGGGTCTCGGTGATCCTCCAGCCTCCAAGAGCCTCCACAACTCACTGCACCTGAACCAAGAGCTGAATTACAGCTTCATAGGGGTTTTCTTAGGCTCTCAGAAGACCCAGTTCTAGAAAACCCAGAGATAGCTTGTTTTGCTTACAGGTCCCACCGAGCTGCAATTTGGAGCACAGAACACCAAGTTCTAGGAGATCAAGCTGATGGGACGTTCACGAAGGCTGATCCAACATGTGGCTAACTCCCAACACATAGCGTGGCTTCAACTGTTCCAACACAGGAGGCGCCCACCGCCACGTCTCTGCGTCCTGGGCGGCCGTTGGCTCAGGATTTGAGCAAACGAGGACGTCCCCCGTTAGGGTGGCTGCTCCTCCTTGTTCCAACCCTGCGACTATTGCTGTGTCCCGCACACGTACAACAGAGGGACCGATGAAGCACAGAAATCTCCATTCTCTTCTCCCTCCCCGATGACCAGAGGTCAACTGAGAGGCAAACTTGGGGTTTACCCTCCTTCTACAAGTTTTATCATTTTGCTCCATATCCCTGGATCCATGAGCATCAGATGTCTGTAAATGTTGTAAATTGTTGCTTTCTACATCTTTGTTCATTATTGGTTTTGATATTTTTGCGTGTGATGATGCCACAAATTATTTACCCATTCCTTGCTGAAGGACATTTAGGCGCAACGCTTGTTGGTTTTCATCATGTTGCTGTCTACACCCTTGCGCAGACTCCTCCCGCCTGTGTGAGTCCTCCTCGGGCTATGTGGGCATGCGACCCTGTGCATGATTTTCTAGATACGCTGTTACAAATCTTTACATTTTTTTTTCCATCAGCATCCTAATTATGCTTTTATAACAAACAGCAGTTTTTAATGTACTGTGATTTATTAGGCTTTCCTTCTGCGGTCTCTGGTTTTCTATTATGCTTCTCCAATCCAAGATTTTAAAAGTATTCACCGATATTTTCTTCTAATGTATTGATGAATTACTTCTTAGCACTAATCTTTGATCCATAAGGAGACTTTAAAAAAAAATAATAGGGATCCCTGGGTGGTGCAGCGGTTTGGCGCCTGCCTTTGGCCCAGGGCGCGATCCTGGAGATCCGGGATCGAATCCCACATCGGGCTCCCTGCATGGAGCCTGCTTCTCCCTCTGCCTGTGTCTCTGCCTCTCTCTCTCTCTCTCTGTGTGACTATCATGAATAAATAAATTTAAAAAAATAAAAAAATAATAATAATGACCAAGGATGCCTGTGTGGTTCAGTCAATTAAGGTAAATGTGCAACTCTTGATGTTGGCTCAGGTCATGATCCCAGGGTCATGAGATTGAGCCCCATGTCCGGCTCTGTGCCAGACAGAGTCTTTCCCTCTGGCCCACCCCCTGCTCTCTCTAAAATAGTAAAATAAAATAATGATTAAAGTGAATGCAAACTTTAATCCTTAAATGCCAATTCAATAATATTAAAATCACTTCTTAAATAATCCCCCTACATCTTGATTTTTAATTAATAATTATATATCATTTAATTACATACTTGATCTACTGCTGACCTCTCTCTTTTTGCTCCCTTGATGTATCCTACACTGCTATCAAAGGGTAGACGTCCTCTAGTTTTATAATACAATTTCATATATTTTAATAGAAAAGAAAGCCTCCCTACCTCTTGTTTTTTTGTTTTTGTTTTTGTTTTTTCCTTCAAAAAACTTCCTGGAACTTCTACCATGTTTGGTTTCTGGATCAAATTTATAATCATTTTATTAAGTTCCCCCCCCCCAAAAAAAAATCCTATGGGTATTTTGATTGGAGTTTCATAAAATTTTCAGATTTGTTAAAGGACTATGGGCATGTTTACAGTTTCTTATCCAGGAACAATACATTCTCTCTCTTCAGCCAAGCTTTATGTTCTATTCCACATTTTTTTAAGATTTCCACATCAAAAGTGCTGCCTATTTCTCATACTTGTTTGCTAATGTATATTTGCTTGCTTTTGTGACCAGAGCTTTACTTCTGCTAGGTTTGTGACTCCTGATAAACATGATATGTATTTATTATGTCTATTTTATGATTATTTTGTGTATAGATAGTAAATATCATGCATATTCTATATAACGTATATCAAATGAATGTTTAAGTTCCCCTAAAATTCAGGAGTTGAAACCTAGTCCCCAATATTTGGAGGTGGGGCCTTAGGGAGGTGAATGGATAAGTGAGGGTAGAGTCCTTGTCAGTGGGATTACTGCCTTTATAAAAGGGATCTGGAGAACTCGCTTCCCCCTCTGGCACGTGAGGACACCGTGAAAACACATCGGGGCCATCTACGAACCAGGAACAGACGTTCACCAAGCACCAACTCGGCCTGCACCTTGATCTTGGGCTGGCCAGCTTCAGAACTGTAAGAAATCAGTTTCTGTTATTTATTAACCACTTGCTCCACGGTGCTTTGTCAGAGCAGCCCGATTGGACCCACAAGGTGAATGTACAGTGAACATATTAATTTTAGCGAGTTTTATTACTTTTAATAGGGCAACTTACTGATTTCTCTTACTATTTTATATTTGACTCTTACTTATTCAAAGCCAATTCCTTTGAGGGTTCACATATAAACCTATCAACCTAAAAATTATTTTGCTCCATATTTTTAAATCTAATAAGAGAGAGACATCATCTCAAATATAAGTTGATGGCTTCCCGTGACTAAAGTCTGTCGGCCAGTGCTTGGAGGGATTAGATACTTAAATCAGAGGACTCTGAAGTATATCCTACTACATTTTCCCCTAAATAGAGCAATGCTCTCTATGAGCAAGCTGCAAGCCAGGATGGCATGGGGGCTTCCAACTCCTGGAGGATTCCAAAGTTGGGCCTTGTCTGGAATATGTAGAGCTAATTATATGTATGCTTTGGGCCGTAGATCAGGGAAACTAAGCTACCTGAATTCCATTTCCACACATGACCAGTCTCTTAAAACAATAAAGCATCAGAAATGGGAAGGTATAACATGAATGTTGGCAAAAGAGATGTCACGTGTTACATGTTCTCGTAAGAAAGTCCATAGACTCATGAAAATCTTTCAGGAAACAGAACCTCCAAGATGCCCAATGAAGCCAACACTTCCAGAACGGAGCTGAGAATGGAGAAAAGTGGTCCAGGTCAAGGATCAAATGTTGGTAACCCACTGAGATCCACTTGGTCTGGATACTATTTTAAGTATCAATTAATAGGGGACAATAATAGATAGGAAACTTCGTGTTAAACTTGAGAACCTCTGCATTCTCTTGAAAATCAAAATTTCTACAATATTTGGGCTTGGGTCAAGTATGGAATACATCCTCAAAAACTCTGAGCCACTCCAGAGTAACTCTGTTAGACTCTCCAGGATGACTCAGTTTCCATCATTCCCTCTTTACTTACTTATGTTACCCACCTAGACCCTACTTGTTTATAAAAGTTGTGTTCTTTTATAACACTATCTTCCAAAAACTAAAAAATATGTAAGAAAATATATAAGATTTAGATAACTTCCCAACAGAACAGACCATTTGGGACACACACACACACACACACACACACACACACACAAAACCCCACATGGAAATACTTTTTTTTTCTCTCTCTCTCTCTCTTTTTAGTTCTTTGGATCCTTTCAAGAAAAGGAACATTCCTAGCTTTGGTTCCACCTCTAGTTCCCATTCTGGAAATAACAGAATTTTTTTTGGTGGTGGTGGTGGTGTAAGGTAGAGGGACATGAACACAGTTGACTCTTGAACAACACAGGTTTGACCACACAGATAAAGTTATATGTGGATTTTTTTCAATAAATACAGCACTGTACATGTATTTTATCTTCCTTTTCTTAATAACATTTTCTTTTCTCTAGCTTACTTGACTATAAGAATACAGTATATGACACACCATACAAAATAAGCTGTTAGAGGTTAAGTTTGGGGGAGTTAAAAGCCACACATGGATTGTCAACTCTGCAGTGGTTCGGTGCCCCAACAACCCCACATTGTTCAAGGGTCAACTGTAAACTGCTAATATTTAAAGGATGATGAAACTGGCCAGAAATATTTTCCATGAAAGTAACAAGGATTCATTCCAAACAAATGCTAGAAAAGAAAGGAGGGAAAGAAGAGGACAAATAAGGAAACCAACAACTCTGGTGCTATCAACAAAACCCCTGCCCACCCCCATTTCTAGAACAGACCATAGTAGCTCTGTTGACACTGGAAGCTCAAACGTGTTGTTTACCTTGTTACCCCATTCCACACCCACCTTTCTCTGCCCTGAATTGTTGGAGCTGCAAGTTCACAAATGAGATTTTTTTTCCAGTCTCCCTTTCTGGTTCTGACAGCAGGAGACACTGCCAGTTAGTTATTTTCTGGTGACACACGCCCAGCCTCCGCCTATTCACTAAGGTTTGCTAGTAGCTCATGGAGGGCAAGGTGACACAGACAGGACTAAAACCCTAAGGAGCTTTATTAGAAAGCTGTCCAGAAGATCCCATTAGCATGTTGCAGAGTTATGCATTACTAACAGGAGACGGGTGGTTGACACAAAGGAGGATGGTCCTGAAGGACTTCTAAGGTTGGGTTCCTAGAACACGAGAACGAAGATTAACCTCCTCCTATTGATCTTGGAGGAGGGTATGGAAATGTCCTTCTACAGCCATTCCCACAGCTACAGGCCTGCAGTGCAGTCAAACTTTGTACTCTACGTCCGCATTGACTCAATGGTGTCCATTTCCACCACCGCTACTAAGTCTGTCTGAAAGGAGTCAGGCTGCCAGCAGCATACGATCGCTCTGTTTCTCCTGAATGGAAAATTCAGAAAACAGCTGAGCCATAGAACCTTACTGGCTGCATCTGCCAATACCACTAACATCCATGGAGGTGAGAGGGTAGAAGACTGTTCAGTTCTGGCTTCCCTTCTCGCTGGCGATGTGAACGTGGCAATTTGACCATTTAGGCTTTTGTTCTCTTGTTTGGAATATGAACTTAGTAAAGGACGCTTTGTAAAACTGTAGACTTGCAGAAGTCAGTATTATTTAGCTTCTATATCCAAACTATAATTTATAAGAAAAAGGAGTATTTCAAAACATAAGATCAAAGAAAATAACATTCATATGTTCACCACTTGGCTTTAACAGATTTTAACATTTTATGTATTTGTTTCGGTTCTATTTTAGAAATAAAATATTATAGTGGAGACCTCTCCATGTGTACCTACCTAATCTAATTCCTCCTTCTCCTGAGACAATAACTATCATTCTTATGCATGGCTTTATACTTTTACTAAATGCATAAATATAGATAGCATTTGTTTTGCAAAAATGGCACACTTGTCTTTTTTATATTTATTTATTTATTTATTTATTTATTTATTTGAAGATTTTATTTATTTATTCATGAGAGACACAGAGAGGGAGAGATAGAGGCAGAGACACAGGCAGAGGGAGAAGCAGGCTCCATGCAGGGAGCCCTATGCGGGACTCGATCCCGGGTCTCCAGGATCAAGCCCCGGGCTGAAAGCGGCGCTAAATCGCTGAGCCACCAGGGCTGCCCTTATTTTATTTTATTTTATTTTATTTTATTTTATTTTATTTTATTATTTATTTTATTTTTTACTTGTCTCTTTTTTAAATTTCACAACGGGGATGCCTGGGTGACTCAGTGGTTGAGCATCTGCCTTCGGCTCGGGGAGTCCAGGGACTGAGTCCCACATCGGGCTCTTTGCATGGACCCTGCTTCTCCCTCTGCCTATGTCTCTGCCTCCCTCTCTCTCTGTTATGAATAAATAAATAAAATCTTTTAAAAAAATTTCACGAATGATATCCTACTCGATATATCATTCTGTAACTCATCTCTAATATTATTTAATTGACAGTCCTAAGGCTTATTCATTGCACTTGCTACATAAGTGTTAATATTTGAACATATGTTGTTTTAAAAATCTTCTATAAATTAACTCATTCAATCATACAACAGTTCTAGGAGGTAGATATTATTTTATTCCCATTTTACAGGTGATCAAGTAATACATGGAGAAGCTAAATAATCTGCCCCAAGGCTTACAGCTAGCAAGTGGTATATAATGTGGATGGAATAAGTTCTGAGAGTTCATAGCTCAAGATGGGTCTAAAAGAAGTAGATTAAGGCAATTGCTAATCATGAGGAGGTTCCTGGGATGAAGATATGCTTAATTGGCAGGTGTGAACCACTTGCTCACCTTTCTGAAAATTCTTTATCAGCTCTTTTTTTCTTGTCTCCTATAAGAAGTTAAATTTTAAAAATTCTAACACATTACCGAGTATAAGCTAGCAATCCCTCTATAAGTGGCTTATTCAGTAGCTACTAACAGCAGGAGGGTGAAAATGACCCTTCCGTGACCAGCCTCCTTGCTCAGGCCCTATTTTGAGGTTATCATATGTGTAGCCACAAAGACAGAGAAAGTTTTATTTATAAAATCACCTTCATGTAAAAAATTATATCTAGACATCTTATCATAAGAGAATATGCAAGAGCTACATGGCCACTCCGTTTAAAAGAAACACTTTAAAGAGCACCTGGGTAGCTCGGTCAGTTGAGCGTCTGACTTGATTTCTACTCAGGTCATGATCTTGGGATCATGGGATCTAGCCCTGCATTGGGCTCTGTGCTCAGCACAGAGTCTGCTTCAGATTCTCTCTTTCTCCCACTGCTCCTCCTCACTCAAGTCCTCTCTCTCTCTCAAATGAATAAATAAAATCTTAAAAAAGAATCTACTCAAAATAAATTAAGCATCACGACTTAAATGTAAGACCTGAACAATAAAGCCATTAGTAGAAAACAGGGAAAAACTCCTTGACATCGGTCTGGGCAATGATCTTTCAGATAGGAAGGACCCCAAAAGCACAAAACAACAAAAGCAAAAATAGGCAAATGGGACTACATCAAACTAAAAAGTTTCTGTCCAGCAAAGGAAACCATCAACAACAGAGGGCAGAGAAAATCTATGGACTGGGAGAAAATATTTTCAAACCATACATCTGATTAAGGTTAATACCCAAACTTTATAAGGAACTCAAATAATTCAATTAGCAAGAAAACAAATAACTTGATTAAAAACAGGCAGAGGACATGAATAGACATTTATCAGAAGACAAACAGATGGCCAACAGGCATATGAAAAGGTCTCAACATCACTTTTTAGCAGGGAAAGGCCTATCAAAACCACAATGAGATATCACCTCCAGCCGTTAGGTTGGCCACTATCAAAAGAGAAACAAAAGATAACAAGCGTTGGAAAGGAGAAAAGGAAACGCTCGTGCTCCATTGGTAGGAATGTTAATTGGTGCAGCCACTGTGGAATGTACGTATGGAGGTTCCTCAAAAGAATTTTTAAAAATATTTTATTTAAATTCAATTTGCCAACATATAGTCTAATACTCAGTGTTCATCCCATCAAGTACCCTCAAAAATTTAAAAACAAAACTACCATATGACCCAGCAATCCTGCTTCTGAGCATTTATCCAAAGAAAATGAAAACAGTATCTTGAAGGGATAGCTCCACTCCTGTTTAGTGCAGAATTATTCACAATAGCCAAGAGTTAGAACCAACCAGGGTACCCATCAAGGGATGAATGGATAAGGAAGATGTGATACACACACACACACACACACACACACACACACACACACGTATGTTATTCAATCATAAAAAAGAAGGAAATCTTGCATTCACTATATGGATGGACTTTGAGGACTTAGCATAATACTAAGTGAAACGGGGCAGACAGAGAAACACAAATCCTGTGCAATCTCACGTGCACATGGATCCTAAAACAACAGTGAACTCATTAATACAGAGAACAGATTGGTGGTTGCCAGAAGCAGGAGTGAGGAGAATGAAATGGATGAAAGTGGTCAAAAGCCACAAAATTCCAGTTATAAAATAAATAAGCCGTGCGGATGTAATGCACAGCATGGCGACCACAGTTAATGACACCGTATCGTGTGTTGGAAAGTTGCTAAGCATCGATATTAAAAGTTCTAATCACAAGACAAAAAAAAATCGTAATTCTTTTATGGTGATGGATATTAACTAGACTTCTGGTGAGCATTTCATAGACCAATTTGAAATCATTTGAAATCATTAGGTTGTATTCTGGAAACTAATAGAATATTGTATGTCAATTATAACTCAAAAAAGAAATTAACAAAAAAATTCTGTCAAATTGTGAACTCAAAAGCCTACAACTATAAAACTCTTAGAAGAAAGCATAGTCAAAAAACTTCTTGATCTTGGATTAGGTGATGGTTTCTTAGATAAGACACCAAAAGCACACACAACAAAATAGGGAGAGAAAAAAAGATGGATTGCACTTCAAAATTTTAAAATTCTGTGCTTCAGAAAACACTGTCAGTAAAGTGAAAGACAACCCATATAATGGGAAAAAATATTTATCTGATAAGGGACTTGTATCCAAATAGGTCCAGAACTCTAATAAGTCAATAATAAGATGAATAATCCAATCAAAAATAGGTAACGATCTGAATGGTTTCCATTTTCCAAAGAGATATACAAATGGCCAATAGGTATACATGAAAAGATGCTCAATAACATAGTCATTAGGGAAATGCACATTGAAACTCAATTATTTCATGTCCATTATGATTCTTAATATCAAAAAGAAAGAAAATCACAGGTATTGGCAAGTTGTGGAGAAATTGGACTCCTACATTGTATATGAAATGAGACAGTCACTTTGGGAAACAGTCTGGCAATTCTTCAAAAACTTCAAATATGCAGTTACTATAGGACTTGGCAGTTTTACTCCTATGTATTTACCCAAGACAATTAGAAACACAGACTCTTGCACAGTTGTTCATAGTAGCACCATTCATGAAAGTAAAAGCCAAAAACTGGAAATAACCCAAGTGTGGTTACAATACAATAAATTACATACAACAAAATATTATTCAGCCGTAAAAAGGCACTAAATGTTGATACATTCTACAACATGGATAAGCTTTCCAAATATGCAAAGTGAAGGAAATCAGTCCACATATTACATGATTCCATTTTTATGCAATGTCCTGAAAATGGAAATATATAGAAGAAGAAATTAGATTAATGGCTGCCACAGGGTGAGAAGAAGGGGAGACTACGAAGAGTGCCTTTTGGGGAGTAAAATACCCTGGAATTACGTAATGGAGATGGCTGCACAACTTTTTTTTTTTTTTTAAAGTAATCTTAACCCCAACCTAGGGCTCAAATCCACAATCCTGAGATCAAGCATTGCATGCTCTATAGACTGAGCCAGCCAGGTGCCCCACAGCTTTCTGAATATACTATAACCACTATTTTGTACACATAAAAATTTTTAAATAAATTAGTCTTTCCTATTCCATGACCACTAGTTAAACTAAATGCTACAGGCTTGCTTTTAGTTTTTAATGCTAACTAATGAAATCATAGGCCCTGCCCTATAAATGGAAAATCTTCATAATAAATAAAAATAAACCTGTGAAAGAAATGAAGCCACCGAGAGAGATCCTTTGTATCATAAAACTCATTCAAAAAAATCCGAGTGGACATGATATCAAACCAAAATACTCCTAAGAATATCAACACTGGGTTTTGTATACTATGGAAACTAGAGACTTTCCTATTTACTAACCCAGTTGTTCCATAAATACCCTTTTGGAAGGATAACTTCAAAGGGGTGTGAGGCCCTGAAAACTTTAAAAGTGGTTTTCATGCCCTGGGAAAATGACTTTCAAAAGAAATCTGTAGCTCTGATTGGTTGTTTCACTTTTTGGTTTATTGTCCCTCTGTCTGCATCTCCTGTTTAGTGGTGTCAGCTTTGTAAAGTCAGGCTATTAATCCTTCAGGCTTTGTAGTTTTCGCCCCCTCTCCTCCTTATATCCATGATAAAGTCATGCTTTGAAATTCAGGAAAGGAACATAAAGGTCGAAGAAATTACAAATACACAAACCACCACACGGAAGTTGCATTAGTGAGATTCCTGGATGTGAAGTAGTATATTGAAGGAAATTAGAATTTTTTTTTATATACAACCCAAGCACACCTCCAAGCGGATAGCCCACTTACTCTGCATTTACTTTACCCATGCCTCTGTTTCTTTTGAGCTCCTGTTGTAAAACCACTGCCTGTTAAATGCAGAGTCCACGTTTTTTACCTTCCACCAAAGGTCAGTGTTGAGTAGTCCCAAAGTTGCTCTCAGAACACCCGGGTTGGTTCTCTGGCTTTCTGGTTTCCTGGTCCTACCTCCACAGCCCCCGGGCCTTGGCTTCACTCTAGTTACCTAACCACACATAAAAAAAAAAAAAAGATACAAGAGGTTTTGCCACCAAGTTCTATAGAACATCCACAGATCAAAAAACTCCAATTTTACCCAAACTTCTCCAAAACATGACTAGGAGTATATTAGAAAGGGTTATTATAGATCAAACTCATTCAGGGCCATCGATGTAAAACTCATAAACAAGGCCGGGCAAATCTCCCTCTGACCACCCGTGCTCTGCTCCTCCCTTCCTCTGAGCTCCCCTGGTGCTCTCCACCTCCGGCCCACTGTATCGTCTCCCGTCTCTCATCGCCTCCTTCTCCAGAGGAAGAGTGTGAATCCCAACTGGTCAGTATCTAAATCTCCTCTGTTGGACGGCTGCGTAACCTCGGGTCAACCGTTAGCCCTTTCAGCCTCAGTTAATCTGAAAACTGGGGACCGTGTCTTCTTTACAATGTTTCTAGATTTTAGGAGATACAAGGACAAAAGTAGACTTACGAGTACTTGAGAAGTCTTAATAATAAATATATCAACATTTATATATCAAAGGCCATGCCTTCTTCAAGGCAATTTCTGGGTCCCATTGGTCTTTCTGTTCTAAAAGTACCAAACTCAAGGGTCATAAAAATGAACAGGTTCTCCATCTTTGACCTTGACGGCACCTATCTTGTACTGGGTCACTGCAAGTTAAGATCTGGGGGTTAGTTAATGATTTCAAATGGTCAAGTTCTTAGTCCTTTCTGAATCCCGCAATCAGTGGCAAGGTAATAAAACTCATATCCTTTCTCAGTTTTGTTGCTTATACAACAGCCAATTCCCAGAGATACTTCAGCAGAATGTGAAAAGTGATCTTGACCAAGCAGATCCGGTTCCACCACAGCCTGGTAGTTAAAGGAAGTGTATCCTACCAACACTGATCAGAAACCCAACAAGGAAAGATTCAGATAGAAATTTTTGTCCTACAGGACACTCAGAGATTTGAACATAACGTCTTATAAATAAATAAACAAACACACACCCACATGCACACACACCAGAATGTCCTTGAGAGGTGTGATGAGATCATTCATACGAAGTCCTACAGTTGTGAGTGAAAAACTAACATCAGGCCAGGTTCCTGTAGGCCCACCTAGGGATACAGCATTCCCTTACAACCACAGAGTAAAGCTGAATATAGGGCGTGGTCTCTGCTTTGCTCCATGTGTGGGATCCCCCCGGGTTGGGGAGCCTCGAGCTGGTGCACGCCCTTGGGTCTGCATGACCAGGCCAATGGAAATAATCAGCAGAACACAGAAGCTGCGGCTTCTCAGCAGCCTCTGGTCCTCCTCCACGGCAGCCAAACACATCTTTCATGGGTGAAGGGACAAAGGAAACCACATATTTGAGCAGCTGTTGGATCTGCCAAGGGCATGAAGGATGTACCCGCCATGTCTCCTGCCTTGTGTCCTTCCTCAAAGCAAAATGAAGAAGTCTTAGATTAAAGCCCGTATGTGTCCAGTGCGTCTGTCAACCCCATTCATTGTCCACATAGCGGCGTCCCATGAATGCTATTACCAGGATGAGACCCTAAAGAAGTGTTTAGACAGACATGCAAAGATTGGCCCTGCAGATAGAGATACCCATCACTAGATTCTCATGAGGAAAACCTAGAAATAACAAAGCACTGTTTACTTTCTACATTATATCCAGTGACTTTTTGGGTGAGGAAAAATATAAAGAGCTTAGATGAGAATAAATTGATGCAAAATAAGCCACCAGTAGGACACATGGCCAAGGAAAATAAAACAACAGATGTTGAAAGATAACTTTATGACTCAGAAAAATAAGAAGTGAGAAGAGAGAAAGTGAAGGGCTTTGTTTTTCAGAACCTGATGGAGAGTTAACACATGGTCACTTAGGGCAGGGATGAAGACAACTGGAGGGGGTGCCTGGGTTAGGAGGAGATCAGGAGACAAGGGTGGCACATGTCAGAGCAATCCTGATTTTCCCCTCACAGGGTGGATGGGGATGGGGTGAGTGCCGCAATGGGAAGTACCTACACCTAGGAGGAGGGATAAAAACTAGCTCTTTCCCAAGCATAAGGATAAACTAGATAATCACTTGCTGTGGAGGGAGGAGGATGGCAAGAGGGAGAAAGCAATATCACGACAGAAGTCAGAAAAATAAAATGGTAACTCACTTCTACTCAAAAATAGCAAACCATAAAAGGCCCAGCAACCTCTGAGAAACGACATCTCCAAACGACAAAGCATGAGGGCCACTCTTACACCTGGACCCTGCTCAGAAACAGCTAAAATCATGCACAGAAGTAAAAATGATTGTAACCTCACAAATTCCTTCATGATGTCAGCTTCCAAGCAGTGACCAACACACAGGATACGAGAGGCACCTGGCCTCATGCTACAGGTCATCTTATAGCCAATATCAGCCAAGAGCACATAAAAATCACTGTGCTGGTTGATTTTATTTTTCAAGAATACATGTATTGTGTTCTCACAGACCCAAACTGCTTAATATTTGGAGAATATGGAAAGCACAAAGGACAAAAATAAAAATTCTTTATAAAAGCCACTATTTTAGGGTGCCCCAGGTGGCTCAGTCGGTTGGGTGTCCAACTCCTGATCTCAGCCTGGATCTTGATCTCAGGGTTGTGAGTTCAGGCTCCAAACTGGGCTCGATGCTGGGCATGGAAAAGAAGAAGAAGAAGAAAGAAGAAAGAAGAAAGAAGAAAGAAGAAGAAGAAGAGAAGAAGAAGAAGAAGAAGAAGAAGAAAGAAGAAGAAGAAGAAGAAGAAAGAGAAAGAAGAAAGAAGAAGGAAGAAGAGGAAAGGAAGGAAGAAGAAGGAAGAAGAAGGAAGAAGAAGGAAGAAGAAGAAGAAGGAAGAAGAAGAAGAAGAGAAGAAGGAAGAAGAAGAAGAAGAAGAAGAGGAGAAGAAGGAAGGAGAAGGATGAGGAGGAGGAGAAGGGAGAGGAGGAGGAGGAGGAGGAGGAGGAGGAGGAGGAGGAGGAGAAGGAAGGAGGAGGAGGAGGAGGAGGAGGAGGAGGAGAAGGAGAAGGAGAAGAAGAAGAAGAAAAGAAGAAGAAGAAGAAGAAGAAGAAGAAGGAAGAGGAGGAGGAGGAGGAGGAGGAGGAGGAGGAGAAGGAGCTGCCACTATTTTTATATTCAAAGAAAAACTACTTTCTACCTAAACCTTGACATTCCCTTTCCAGTACTGAAATCAGGGGTGCAAATAAAATACGACCACCAAATCTTTGGGAACTATGACTTCTCCAGGCCCTCTGAAATTCTTGGGAGGGCAAAATGTTTACGGAGTGTCAATAGGTGTTTATCGAATTATTGGGGAATGGCATTTAGGGTGTTTTGCAAACTTTAGACACACCAGAACTTTCAGAATCACCCACAGGGCTTGTTGAACTACAGATTGCTTAACTGTGCTCCAGAAGATTCTTCTTCAGATTCTTATGGGGCCCGAGAATTTGCATTTCCAAAAATTCTCAGGTGATGCTGATGCTCCTGGTCCCAGAACTTCACTTGGAGGACCACCAACTCAGTTAATATCACCTTAGGGAGCACCTCCTTTAACGGCTCCCAAATTTTATCAAACTTATCTGAAATTCTATTTTTAAAAAAGTTATCTTACCCCCACTGCACTCAGATATCCACTGACAGATGAGTGTATAAAGAAGATGGGGCATATATGTCACATATTGTATTGTGTGTGATTCTATTGTATATGCACACACACAATGGAATATTGCTCAGCCATCAAAAACATGAAATCTTGCCATTTACGACAATGTAGATGGAACTAGAGGATATTGTGTTGAGTGAAATAAGTCAACCAGAGAAAGACAATTATCCTATGATCTCACTCATATATGGAATTTAAGAAACAAAACAGAGGATCATAGGGGAAAAGAGGGAAAAAAATAAAACAAGATGAAATCAGAGAGGGAGGCAAACCATGAGAAACTCTTAATCATAGGAAACGAGCTGGGGGGAGAGGGTCCTGGGTGAGGACATTAAGGAGGGCACTGACATAATGAGCACTGGCTGTTATATATGACTGATGCGTCACTGGCCTCTACCTCCGAAACCAATAATACGTTGCAAAAATAAAAAAATAATACGTTGCATGTTAATTAATTGAATTTAAGCAAAATTTTTTTTGAATTATCTGAAATGCTATTTACAAATACAGATGTCCTAACCCCCCTGCAGCCTCATGAGATCAGTCATACCTGGAAGCTTCAGAACACATATGAGTTACTGCAGGTTCTTGCCGGAAAGGTAAATTCCCAAAGTCTATCCCAACTTAACAAGTGCCGCCAGTTGATTCATAGAAACCCACACTTTGGAAAACCTTAAAACAGGTCCTCGGGACGGCTGATGAGGAGGAGGGAGTGAAGCAAGCGTCTGGTTTTCCTTCAGTTAGCTTCACCTCAACTGTTTTACCTTAGAGCCTTTCCTTTAAGATTACCAATATTATGAATCCTCTGTGCCCTTTGGTCTCAAGTGTAAGATCATGATTCTAAATAAGAAATCCGATGTGCATAGGAGCCACCCATTAAATGTCATCCTTGACATTTCAATGTCCTTGACAAATCATTGAGGAATACAAAAATGAATCCGAATCCTGCTTCTCTTCGTATAATCTCCTGCTATTTCCAGCGTCTGTAAAATATAAGCATCTGAAAACATTTATGTTCGCTGTGCTGGTAGCTTGGTCTTTCGAGGCTCAGGAGTGACCTAAAAGAAAACAGAGAGAGCACTCCGCCTAGCGTGGCATTGGGCCAGGTTCCAGGATCAGCAGGCCCAACAAAGCCTTTCCAAACGAGTGGGGAGAAAACCTTCACCCGATGTAGCATTTCACCCTTTCCCGTCAGCTTTAGCTCCTTCTAGATGTCATAGTACAACAGGAGAAAAGAGACGAGATAAATTTGTTCGCCACCATGGCATTTTGAGTCCTCCCAGATCTGCCAAGAGAGACTTCTCTTCAGGGAACAGCCTCATTCCAGGCTTCTCCATTGTTGCCTCTCACTGGGGGCATAAGATGTGTGGGACCAAGGGGACAAGCCCCCAAGAACCCAAGCCCCCAGAATTACCTGCCCGAATGGCACTGAGCTCCCATCCAAGCCCTTCCGGGGTCTACACTCCCAGGTGTATTTACCACTGGGCCCCGTGGGTGGTGGCGCCCGGTTGGGTACTGGGAATACGGATAGAGCTTGGACATGTCATCCGTAGCACCCACATACATGCATGCACTCCACGAGTGGGGGGCCCCTTATGATGCAGGTCAGAGTGGGGCTGGAAAGAGAGGAGAAACAGGGCCACGGGCCTCAGGAAGGAGCGTGGAGGAGTGTTGGCTGGTGGCTCACACCCTCGCTGGAGCTCTGAGGGCTGAGGGTGCTAATCAGATCTGTCCTTCTATCTCGTATGAAAGCCGGTTTATCAAAAGAGGAGGGCAGGACCTATCCTAATTAAGCTTCTTCAGTTGATTTATAAGTTTTGCAGATACGGCCAATATGCCTCCACCTGTCCTCTTGCTCCAGTCCCAAACACACGAGGGAGAATCAGACCCGCAGCCCTTGGGGCTCAGCTCAGAGGGGCTCGTGCTGCACATCCTCTGATGCCCCTGGGAGCTCTCAGGACCTTGTCTTGTTCTGCGGGTAAGCCTTGAAGGAACTGGGTCTTACGAGCCGTCGTGGTTCTTGGCTCACCCCTCAAGGTTCACCTTCACTAAGTCAAGCAAATAGCCAGACTTGCAGAACTGTTGCTTGCCAGCTCAGAGAGAGGTGGAACAAAAGAAGTCGAGATCATCTCCAGGGGGGTCTGCCTGGATAGATCAAGAAAGGCTAAACAGACAACTCTAGTTTGCCTCTGCGTGACCGTGACTCCAATCCCAGATGCTTAAATCCCAAATTCACCCTCAATCCTGATGGAAGCCACACCAATCGTTTACTTTTATTTTCCAGTTTTCTCCTGTGTAAACGTCTAATATTTATTCGGAGATTATCTATCAACACGTGTTACTAATTTATCATTTGCCTTAAGGATCTTGGGTGGCTCCTTTCAGCAAATATTTGACGACCTCGGGATACAGCAGGAAATACAACAGTGAACAAGAAAGGCTTATCTTTACCTTTGAGAAACTCACAGGCTGGCAGGGACAAGCACATCGAACAGGCACACGGAAAGAATTCCGCAAGTCATTGACTGGAATTCTCACAGGTGTCTCAGAAGAAAGTATGGGAGCCCAAAGGGGCGCCAAGAGGGGACAGATCGAGCGTCCCTGAGGCCATGGGACTTAAGCCGAGGGACATGAAGCAGCACCAGCCAAAGGCAAGCCTTCAAGAGGAAAACCCTGGGCCTCGAGGAGGGAAGGAACCCGGCACAGTGGAGGAACAGCAATGAGTGGGGCGGGAAGGATCACAAGATAACGAGGCAGCGGGACACACACAGGCCGGGCCAGGAGGCCCAGGCTCCGAGAGGTGCTCTCTGCGCTGCGCAGCCTCCTCAGAGCGCAATGGAAGTCTTCACGGGTTTTGACCAGGGAGCAAATAATCAGAAGCGTCTTTCCCAAGGTCACTGTAGGCATGAAACTGAGTACTCAGAGCCCAAAGGGTCACAGACACGCCTTCGATTCTATGGAGATTTCAATAATTTTCTAAAAACATTACCAGTGGGACACCTGGGTGGCTCAGTGGTTGGGCGTCTGTCTGCCTTCGGCTCAGGGCTGATCCCCGGGCCCTGGGATTAAGTCCTGCATCGAGTCCCCCGTAGGGAGCCTGCTTCTCCCTTGGCCTGGGTCCCGGCCTCTCTCTCTCTCTCTCTCTCTCTGGGTCTCTCATGAATGAAAATAAATAAATAAATAAATAAATAAATAAATAAATAAATAAAATCTTTAAAAAATAAAAAACATTACCAGGATCACAGCAAAATATCTCTTCTGCAAGGAAAATACAAATACATCTTCATTGATTAAAAGTCCTAGGCCCGTCTTAGGGTAGTCAAACTCCATTTCTTGAGAATTCCTTTCCTTTGAATACTGATTAGGTATTCATCAAGTTTGAGAAATGCTGCTGTAGGAGTTGCATGGATAATGGCTTGGAGGACGTCCAAGTGGCTAAGACAAAAATTTGGAAGTTATGGTGGGGGTGGGGGTGCAGAGCTCTTGGGAACCTAGACCAGTAGTAGCAGTGGGGGCTGGGGTGGGGGGAAACAGACTGATTCCAGAAGGTAGAAGGCTTGACCCCGGTCACTGATTAGATCAATGATGGAGGGAGACGGAGGTGCCACACTTGACCACCGGACTCCAGGAGTATATAACTGGATTGATGATTGTTAGTGAGGTAATAAGAGTTAACAATTACGTCCTACCTACTATGGACTACGTACTGTTCTAAGCAATCTCATGGTGGCTCCTCAAACTCTCATGACTCCGCATAACAATTATTAGCATCTACATTTTACTGATAAACTGAGATTTGGAGAAGTTAAGCGACTAACTTAAGGTCACACAGCTATTAAATAGCAAAGAATCACCAATGGAAAAGCAAGTTAGGAATAGAAGAAAAAATTCAGAATTCGGGATATGCTAGTTTTGAGATTCCTATGAAACTTCCAAGTAGAAACATAGAGAAAGCCTTTTGCCATAATTTGGGACTTAGAAGGGAATCCAAGATAGAAATAAAAATGTGGGAAATGTTAGTATAGTTGTAGGCTCCAGACTGGATGTGAGAGTACCTGGAGTGTGTAGCACGAAAACAACGATTGATCGATTGATTGGTTGATTGATTGATTTTAACAACAATGATTTAATACACAGTCCTGAAGACATAGAACATTCAAAGTTTTAAAAAAAAACAATATTGGTAGTTACTGTAAAGGAGCAGTCGAAAAAGCTGGGAAGACAAGCAGGGGGTGGAGTTTGATGCTACTTTCACAGAAGGAAAAATGCGCCTCAAATTAGAGACTCACCTGCAGTCGGTGCTCTTAAGAGTTCAGAGAGAAAAGACAACCCACAGAATAGAGGAGATATTCGCAGATCACATATCTGCTGAGTAAGGGATTTGTCCCCAGAATATAAAAGAACTCTTACAACTCAATAATAAAAGAGAAATGGCCCAGTTTAAAAACAGGCAAAAGAACTTTCTGGAGTGATGAAAATGTGCCGTAACTGATGATGGTGATGGTGGCACATGTCTGCGAATGCTCTTACCTGCGGACACGCAGAAGCCCACTGAAACAAAGACCACGGAAACCGCCTTATGTGGCTGACTGTATGGGATGTGAGTTGTACCTCACAAAAGCTGTTTCTTCAAAAGTGAAGGTGAAAACTGGAAGCGCTCCATGGACCCAGCTGAAGGCTGAGCTCAGCACAATGGTGCAGGCAAAGAGCCAGAGGAGTTGAGAAGAGTCTTCCAGCCGTTTGACTCTTCCCTGCGCTTCCTCTGCTCAGCTCTGAAGCTGCTTCCCCAGACTCCTCTGCTAACTGGCTTCTTTTATGAGTAATTGAAGGGAGGTTGGGTGGTGGGGTTTTTTGTTTTGGACTTTTTTTTTAAGATTTATTTATTTATTTATTTATTTATTTATTTATTTATTTATTTATGAGAGACAGAGAGAGAAGCAGAGACACAGGCGGAGGGAGAAGCAGGCTCCCCGTGGGGAGCCCGACGTGGGACTCGATCCCGGGACCCCAGGGTCACGCCCTGAGCCAAAGGCAGATGCTCAACCACTGAGCCACTCAGGTGCCCCTGGATGGTAGGGTTTTATAGCTGATTCCATGGCCTGTCATCTACCTTCCAGGAATGCCCGGGGATTTGACCCTCGCTTAACTCTCCTAACATCAACTCAGGGAATGGTTATGAACTTAACTAGAGCAGATGTAAAATGAACGACAACCTAGATGACTCTGCATTGTTTTGCCGCTGCCATCCCAGGGGATGGAAGCTAGTCACATGTACTTGAGGGGGGCTGCGTAACTAACAAGGTAGGTATAAAAGGTGAAGCGACCCCAGCACTGGTGGTTTCCTTAACCTAAGGTTGTCCATATGCGCCCAAGCCCCAACCCTCTTGGCCATGCCCGTCTCAAGTGCGGAATGACTAGAGAAGCTGTGCTTGGGAGTCACAACATCTCCTCTGTGTTGATTCTGTGCGTGCCGAGGAGTTTCGTGCCATGGAGTCCTCTGTATGGCTAAGTAAACCTGATCGTGGGTGAAGCCTGTTGTGCTTCATGACTTTGATTGTCAACGTGCATCCAACCTCACTGCCGCTGGAAGAGCAGAGGGTACATGGCAGAGGCATTGCCAGGAGACTGGAGGGCGGGAAAAGAGAAAGAGGAGGGTCTAGGCTGTTTCTTCTCCTGAATCTCTTCTCCTGAGACACCTCCAGTGGGCCTACATCCTGCCACACAGCCCTATTTTCCGTCACCTCCATCGGCCTCCCCAGGGCTGGGATGGTGTCCCTCTGCAGTTGCTAAACTCTGATAGGAGTAAACTCCTGTCTTCTATTTCTTCTCTCAGTTCCCACAAACCTCAGAAACTGAACCCTCATATTATTAAATCACTCGATTGAACTACCTGGCTTGTTTTCCACTTTCCTAACTGGACCCTGACCAACGCAGTTCAAAGCAGGAGTGGTCTTACAAAATAGAGCCTTACGTTAGGGTGTTGGAATTGAATGCTTATTTACGCTGGTAGGAATGCAGTATTGTGTCACTGTCAGTAGAAAATGACTCATTAATTACATGTGGTTAAAAAAAAATAACAGGGACACCTGGGTGGCTCAGCAGTTTAGAGCTGCCTTCAGCCGGGGTGTGATCCTGAAGTCTCAGGATCAAGTCCCACGTCGGGTTCCCTGCATGGAGCCTGCTTCTCCCTCTGCCTGTGTTTCTGTCTCTGTCTCTGTCTCTCTCTCTCTGTCTTTCATGAATAAATAAAGTCTTAAAAAAAAACATGTGGTGTTACATGTGTAGCATATTAATATATGTTAATCACATCATTAACATATTAATAGCATATGGTAGCATTGCACTGGCTTCTCCGTCATCTATTATTTCTTAGCGTGTTGGGCCAGTTGAGGGCAAGATATTTGGAGAGCAGTCAGCTTCTGTGATTGGCTGTGATTGCAGGAATAATTAAGGGGACCATGTGGTGAGATGCTGCTTCTGACATCACAGGTCAGCTTACAGGAATAAAATTGTGAATTCAAGATCTTAATCTCTCTGTTCAACTTACAGCCAGAAAAACAGACAGCTTCTACTCAAGCCTGACCAGATGCAATTATTTCTTACACCCACAGGTCAGGGGACTTGGACAATTAAAGCTACAATCTGACTGCACAGCTTTACAGAATGGAAGTTTAGCATGTAGCCCACCAAAGCCTCCACAGCAAAGACTTGGTCATTGACTAGGAAGGACTCTGAGACTTAAGGTGAGTGCTTTGAAAATACTTTGAAGAATCTGGGATTCTTGAGTCACCCAATCGCTTTGAAACTTCCTTTTGCTTTTCCTATCCTGACTGAAAAGATTAGCCTTCCTTTGCTTGGAGACCCTATGATGATCTCATTTGATGCAGTTTTCTTGCAAGGATATGCCTGTTCTCCTTAAAGCCTGTGCCTATGATCACTCGTTGTCTCGGGAACCATCACTGTTGTCAGATCCCAGTGTTACCCAAAAAGACAGCGGCAAACTTAGACCCAAGAGAAGATAGTTTAAACACAAAACTAAAATAACTAACTAACTAAATAAATAAAAATTAAAAAAATTAAAAAAAAAAGAACACAAAACTAATTATGAGATCTCCCTAATTAACATTTGCAGAAACCTAAGAAGCATGTCTGGATTTGGATTCTTGGTGTGTTAGACCAGAGAAGACACAGTATAATGTTGGATGATGCCAAACTTATCAATATAGATGCGATTCCCAGAGACTATGAAATGTGTGACCTTGAGCAACAGCAAGTGGCTCCACCATTTTTCTTGGTTGATAGTATAGAAGCTGGACTCAGTCGTGACCCACATGAGTAAGAATGTGATGCTCAAAATACACCATCAGAGGCTTAAGGACCTGGCAATATTGAAGAGGACTTTATGAAGGGCAACCCATCCACCTTGACTCTTTCCTCCCCAGGGGGGAGTCCAGAGACTCTTCATGATGGCATTAAGGAATGAATTAACAAGAGGAAATGGTTGGGAATAATAGTGAGAGATCTGGCCAAAGATCCCAACTGGTAGAATGTCATCCTAAATTAGCCAGATTAGGTGATAGCACTTAATCATCCAAGACAAGGTTGGAGCAATTGCCCTAATAGGCAACACAACCAGAATAACAATAGGAATACTTTAACCTGCGGAGATCTCCGACACCAACTAATGAATCATGGAGTACCTAGGAATGAAATAGGGGATTAGCTTGCTAAAGTAACTTAAACCATATATAAATATATATATATAAACAAACTATATTGCATGTCAGTTATCTACTGCTGCAAAACTCCCCACTCTGAAACCTGGTGGCTTAGCGCAGGCTTTTCTCACAAATCGATGGGTCAGCAATTTGGGCTAGGTCTAGCTAGGTACTCTATTAATCTTGGCCAGGGTTATTCGTGTTATTTTATCGATCTGGTGGTTCAACCAATGCTAAACAATCTAAAATCTCCTCACACAGCCTCAGGCAGTGGCAGGCTGACAACTGGAATGCGCGAGTTCTCTGTGTGGAATTTCCAGCAGGCCAGCTCCTGTGCATACACATGCACGAGGGTCTCAGGATCCAAACCACAGAATTTGATGCAAAAGCAATTTTCAAACTTCCTCTTACATCATATTTGCTAACTTCCTATTGACCCAAGTAAATTACATGAGCAAGGTCAAGATCAAGTCGAAAATTAAAGATATGCCCTGTATGGAGATTTAATTTTAAAAGCATTAGCATGTAGGTTTCATTTAAAGCTTTGAGATTTGATGAGATTACTAAAGGAGAAAGAAGGGTTTTAGACTTGAAACTTAGAATATTACAACTTTTAGAAAATGTAAGTGCCTTAGGAGGAACCAGCAAGAGAACAGCAAAAACGGGCAGTCAGGACTGATCATAAGGATCAGAAAAGGATCCGTAGAAAGAGAAAACACTCCATAAAGGATAGAGTTCTAGCCAAGAAAAGTAAGTAAGTACGGAGAAAAGAGTGATCAGTCTCAGATGAGATAAATGAGAACTTTAAATCTTCATTGAAAGCAGCAGTGTGGACACGACTTGCGATCCTGAGAAGATCAGTTTTAGTGGAATGCTCCAATTTCAGGCTTACAACTCCTACTTCCATTTTTATGTGTTTTAAGCCTCTGCCCCATCAAGCCTAATCTCTCAGGAGACATAAATAAAACATGACTACGATGCTGTACATTAGATCCCAGAATTTGTTCACCCTACAGCTGAGAGTTCATACCCTTTGACCAACATCTCCCCAGTTCCCCCAGCCCGTAGCCCCAATTCCTCCACCATCCTACCATCTCCTTCTATGAGTTTGACTTTTTCAAGATGCCATATATAAGTGATATCATACGCTCTTTCTTTGATTTATTTCATTTAGCATAATATCCTCGGGCTCCATCCATGTTGTTGCAAATAACAGGATTTCTCTCTTTCTCATGGGTGACTAATATTTCACTGAATATACATACCACATTTTCTTTATCCGTTCCTCATCGGACACTTAGATTGATTCCATATCTTGGCTCTCGTGAATAATGCTGCAAAGAATGTAAGAGCGTAACTCTCCCTTTGGATGTATGTGCAGGATTACTGGATCATATGGTAGTTCCAGTTTTAATTTTTGAGGAACCTCCATACTGTTTTCCATAATAACTGTATCAATTTACATTCCCACCAATATTGCACAAGGGTTTCTCCACACCTAAGCCAACACTTGTTATCGCTTTAATACCAGCCATTCCAACAGGTGGGAGGTGATATCTCACTGCGGTTTTGATACGCATTTGCCTGATGATTAGTGGTGTTGAGCTCCTTTTCATGTACCCATTGGCCTTTGGTGTGTCTTCTATGGAAAAATGCCTATTCAGGTCCTTTGCCCATTTTCCAATGGGATTATGGAGGGGGTTGCTATTGAGTTGTAGGAGTTCCTTATATATTTTTGATATGAAAACCTTATTAGATACATGGGACCTAATATTTTTTTCTGTTCTATAGGTCTCCTCTTTATTCTGTTTATTGTTTCTTTGTTCTGCAAAAGCTTTCCAGTTTGAAGTAGTCCCACTTGCTAATTTTTGTTTTTGTTGTTTGTGCTTTCGTGCCAAATCAAAAAAAAAAAAAAAAAAACATCACCAAGACCAATGTCAAGGAGTTTCTTTGCCTTGTTTTCTCCTCTATGTCTGTTAGGTCTATTTATTAGCTTTCTTTAGTGGCGTCATGTTTGTCTGCTTTGTGCTCTGTCTGGACTTACACTTGTGTCTATGTGTTTGAAGGAGCAAACACCTCTCCATCTTTACAGCCAGTTTTCAGCAGGTGAAGACCTTCTCCTGTCAGACTCCTGGGCTGCTGGGATTACCTCTGGGATCACAGTCACTCAAGGTTGGAACTGGGTCACCTGGCTGCTGCTGGATCCTCAGCTGGGTCTGTAAACCGCAAGCCTATTATCAGGTGCATAATGGTCCTGGCTCCTGCTGGGTCACTGGATAGGTCTTTGCATGAGCAGGACTGTCCCTGAACCATCACTGAGAGGGGATGGAGGCAGGTCACAGGGTCACTTCAGGATCCATAGTTGGACCAAGCTCAGCCGGCCCGCCTCCTAGACACTGATGGGTGTGTCTGTCTCCCACTAGGTCCCTGGATGGGCAAGACTGCTTCCAGACCACGGCTGACGTTGGAACCAGGCCACATCTGCTTCAGGTCCATAGCTCTAACCAAGATCAGCAGGCCTATCATCCAAGGCTCAGGTGTGCATGATTCCTTCTGGGTCCCTTGGCTGATGGTGCTATTCTTAGGAGCAGTGCCAAACAGGAATATAGCCAAGTCCACAAGGAGATGAAGCTGTTTTCCGGTCTGTATCCAAGACCATGGTCAGGAAGCCTGGCTCTTCAGGGTGCAACAGGGAAAAAGGCAAGGAAGAAAACGTAGAGTTGGCAAATTCTGTGCTTTAGCTTTTGTGAATACGAGTCTTTTTCTTTGGTGTGCCTTTTCCATACAGCTCTCGGCTGAGGTTTCGCAACCTCCTACCTGGACCGCAAAGCTCCTACATAGAAACTGTTGTCAATGGATGGCTGCTAAGATGATTGGTGCTGGGGGGAGGGCATATGAGCAGGGGATCTCCTACTCTACCATCTTGCCAACCCATAGTGAACATTTCAAGGCCAAACTGATAGTATTCTCTACAACACTTCTCACATAGAGCTTGTGACATCTTTCCTGGTGCAGCAAAAACTTGCATTCAGTGTACATCTCTGTGGTTTTCCTCCTGGGTAATGAAACTCTCAGGGCACCTATCTTAGAAAAAAAATCATACATCAAAAAACCACTATGCCCAAGATCCTCAGGTGCCAGTCTCCCTCATCTTGCCTGGTTCAATTTCAGTCTCACAACTTCTACTTCCATGTTTATATGTTTTAAGCCTTTGCCCCATCAAATCTAATGTTTCAAGAGGCATAAATAAAAATACAGCCAAAGTGGAATAGAAAAGAGGGAAATATAATTTATTCTCATTGTGCTGAAGACAAGTAATGAATGTGAATCCTAAAGTTTGGGATACGAAACGAAGAAAATTATTTCCTCATCCTACTTGACCATATCTTTCAAGTCTTCTTCCTGGTTTATCACAATTCTTGGATAAATACATTTGACCACACCCCCTGACATTGCTCAATATTTGTTTAAGTGAAAGAAGGTGAAGCAAGCTAAAGGAGGAGCTCTCATTACCTTCCGTCATCACCCAATAAATAGCCAGAACACTCAAATTCCCTCAGCACTCCAGAACACTCTTGGAGAGATGATACCATCCCACCAGCTGCCCCTAGTGGGGCTCCTATTGTTTTCTCTTATTCCAAGGCAACAATGCGAGATCTGTGGTAAGTATGCATTGAGCTAAAATTGCTCCTAGTGTGATAGTCTTCTAAAGTCTACTGGCAGGGGATTTGTGTAGAGGGGCCTGAGAAAAGATCCTATTCCAGCTATATATGTGGTTGGACTCCATGAGTCATGTAAAATGTGGTAGGGCATGGTGAGGAGAGCCCCAAAAAGTATGTGAAGAGGGGTCATAGATTCAATGCTAACTTGCCTGATGGTTCTTTCTATATTCAGATTTTCTCCACCGTAGCAACCCTACCAAGCAACTGTCTATTCTTCTTCATTTTCAATGATAGAATATTCATGATCCCAGAAATTCTTCAAAATCATAGAAAGTTATTTTTTGAATTTGGGATGCAATCTTTCCTTCCAAATAATGAAGCCTTCTTTCCTGTCATTATTGAGTTTAGATGTTCCAAGCTATACATCTATACATCTCCTTCCTTCCAAGTTTTCCACACAGGACATGGGTACAAGCCCATCATCTCTCCTCTGGGCATAGGATCCCAAGATTCTGTGATTCTATTAAAAATTAAGAGAAAGAAAAACTGGTTCAGGTGTAGTATGACTCCTTATTAGCTGAATGATTAAATGTTTATGAATTTTTTTGGCTTCATCCATGCATTGAGCATAATTGGGGAAAGGTATTGAAGCAGGTGATATCATGAAGTCTGCTATAGCTCTCATGTGCATGATTCCTCTTTTGTATGTCTTCACCCTGGAATTGAGCTTAAACCCAGTCCAAAGCTGACTACATGCTGCCATCTGTGGCCATCTTCCTGGTGCTCTGTAGCCTACAAGAAGAGGTGAACGGCCCAGCAGAAAGACCTGTGTTCACACAAGCTAAAGCACAAACTCTTCTGACTCTAATTTTCCTTCCTGGTCTGTCATTTCCTCTGTTGTATCTTAAGAACAGGGGGGTCTCTGTGGAGGTTTCGAACTTGAATTCATTGTACAAAATAATTAACTTTTGTCTTTAGTGGTCAAGGAAACTGACGATTTGCAGCTCAGGAACTGAAAAGTCTATTTCAGTGCCAGAAAATCTGCTGAACTGGATGCTTCCACAAAATCTCTGACATGACCCAACAATTGTCCGATTGTTCTTGTACCAAACCAGGACTTTCTACCACCACTGGTTCAGATCTCCCTGATTCTCTTTTAAAGAGAAGAAAGGTAGACTGGTGCCTGGCTGGTAGAGCATGTGACTCCTGATCTCAGAGTCATGATTCTGAACCCCATGCTGTGTGGAGAGGACACACACTTCCTTGATTCTCTAAGTAGAGTGATAGAGACTCCAGTTGAGCTAAAACTGAGAATATGTGTTTATTTTACAGTATATTAAGTGACTTCTTGTCTAATATACATATAATTTTATGTATAGTATATATGTATATACATATACATATATACTATATACATATATATTATATAATAGATGTTAATACACACAATCTTAAAATAAGGGAAGGTCAGGAAAATGACATAAGTCACTCACAGTCCTAAGTATGAAGAATCCCAGCAAGGTCCAGCTGACATAGGGCTCATGCTCTTCTCAGTATCCCACTAACCCAAGAGATAATCTGGAGATGGGTAGGATTTTTCTTGGAAGTGCGAACAAAGTACATTTTTAAATTTATTTATTTATTTATTTTAGAGAGAGAGAGAGAGAGTGAGTGAGAGTGTGAGCATGAGCAGGGGAAGGGGCAGACTACACACTGACTGTAGAGCCCAACGTTGGGTTTGATCCCACAACCCTGAAGTCATAACCTGAGCTGAAATCAAGAGTCAACCACTTAACCAACTGAACCAACCAGGTGCTCCTGAACAAAGTATATTTAAGAATGTTTTAAGTGGTAACAAACTCTTCTTATTTTCCTCCAGTTCTTGGGGTCTCGGG
The DNA here is from genome assembly GCA_017311455.1 of Otocyon megalotis megalotis. Lineage (NCBI taxonomy): Eukaryota > Metazoa > Chordata > Mammalia > Carnivora > Canidae > Otocyon > Otocyon megalotis. The sequence continues at coordinate 78,763 of JAEUCK010001291.1, forward strand.
ACCCTCTTTTCACTTCCACAGTAGAATGTGACTCCCCTCATCCTTTCCCTTGAGATGTGGGCTACGACTAGAGGGTTTTCTGAAAGGCCCATGCTGCTAAATAACGATCTTGATGCCAGGCTGGTTGGGCAAGCAGACAATTCAGCTCTGGGGTCAGTCACCACCGTGACTTAGAGCTGCTGCCTTCTTTCCATCAATATTAACCTGATGGAGTCAGAAGATGGAGAAGGGAAAGAACTGAATCTGGCAAGTAGAAAGGACTACAGACTGGGAGTCAGAAGATGTGTAGCCTAGTCTCCGTTAAGCCTTCAGTTACGGAGGTCTTAAGGACACCCACCAGGCCTCACCCTCCAAGTCAGGGAAGGATACTAAATCTCCCGGGAGGACTGGTACTCTGCCCGTACACAAAGGTCAGGCTGGAACAGCTGTTAGAACATGGAGACGCTTCCACGCTAGTTAGGGAAGGAATAATAACCGTGACATAGCAGAGATCCAGACCCACATGTGGATCGTTCCAGCAACATAGCCCGTGGCCGCTGGATGGCTCTGTCGGCACCGTATCTGTTACTAAATCTATTAACGCCACCTCTGTTCCTAGCGTTCCTGTTCCTTAATGTGTTCTCAGTGTGCATTTCTTATTTCCTCCTCTCCTGCCGCAGAGATAAGCAAAGAAAACTACACCGCTCTAAATCCTCTGATAAACACAATGATCAATTCAAAATATAGCAAAGGAATCCAGGCCGCCAATGTCCTACTGTCCCTCAGACTTGGTGGGATCCTGAACCAAAACCAAGAGCAACAGCTGATGAGACAAATCATTCTCACCCTGGAAAATAAAGGTGAGTGCCTACGTCCCCTCGAAGGTGTGGGGCAAGACTGACCTATGATCTCCCGCCAGCTGTCTTAGGCAGAACCGCAGAAGCCCTGCTGCACCTACCCTAGCTGTAGGACCTGAGGGGACAGCGGTGCCCCAAGCACCAATCCCCTGCCCGGTACTCCGTAGCTGGGCCCTACTTCTTTGGGTCCTGAAAAGCATTTTCCTTCAAAAGGTCACAAGGAAAAGCAAAAGAAACCGTAGACTCTTACCCACGGACGGCGTTATGCGAGCTAGCTGCGTTCACAACCAGACAGGGTAGGGCTCGTCAGGAAGGGGCGGTAGCAAGAGAAGCACGGAAAGACAGAGGAGGACTGGGTGGTCTCTGTTCTTGTTTGTGCTTAGGGAGGAGGGAGACGGAGACAGAGCCCCCTGCGCTCAGGACAGAGACCCCCACGGCTCCGCCCCACCACCCTGGGATCATGACCGGAGCCAAAATCAAGAGTCGGACACTTAACCAACTGAGCCAGGGGTTGAGGGCGGCTCCACCCTGAGTCCTTCGTGCCAATCCTGAGCCTTAGCTTCCTCACTGAGATAAGGGGGAGATGAAGCCCCCCCTACCTACCTCACAGGATTATTGTCAGAGTTACAAGAAGTCTGAGAATTTTGATACCCTGTAAGGAAGAACATCCAAGTATTACTGTCTTGGCAAGACAGCACCTACAAGAGAGTAAATCCCAAGGCATTACTATCTACTTTTTTTCTTTTAAAATTTTTATAAGGATCCCATGATTCCAAAAACCTCCTATGATTTCATGGGGAAGACTGTGAACTAGCTTGCATTTATACCTCACTGCTAGAAGTCTCTGCTTTGGGAATAAGGAAGAGAACAATAAAATATTGGTATAGAGTAGAAAAAAAAAGAAAGAACTGACAGGTAATGTCAGTCCCAAGACAGACAGGAGGCCAAAAAAAAGTCACAAGCAGGTACCTCGTTAAACTTGAACTTTTTTTTTTTTTTTCCAGAGTCCTCTTTAACCTCGGGACAGCTTGCCTTGTCTATCCTAGCTTTGGGAGCATGTAAAAGTCCTGATGAAATGTTTAAAAATTGCTCAGACCTGGTCAAACAACTAGAAAATAAATTCCAAGAAGAAATTAAAAATATGGGTGAGAATCAAATGTTCAGAGACCCTGGACGACCTAGTGTTTTCCTCCACTGGTTCAGAACTGAACCAAGTTTCCCCTCGGCCTTTCCTTCTCCTCTTCCTTCTATGCACCCCACGCATCTTTGCGGATCACTCACCCTTCTTCCCTCTTTCAACATGCATCTTGAGTTTTCAAACACATTCAAATGAGCACCGATTCTGCATCCACCTTGCTTATGACGATGAACACGCACACACACAAGCTTATAGGAGACCGTTGTCTCGTTCTGCAGAAGCGTGGCTTTTAGGCAAATAGTGAAATGCACCAGAAATAGCTGAGAACACAGACACTATGTCGTCAGTATGAAAGCGCTCGATCCACACTCACAGAAGAGCTACCGAGGCCAGGAGCACTTCCCCACCGGGAGAAACACGCTGACTGTGGTGGCTGCTCGCGACCTGCGTTGTTTTAATCTGAACGCCCACCCAGTATTTACCCTATTGATCATTAAGCCTCTTCGAGCTCATCTCCTTCTGAGATGGCCTCTACTTCTTCTGCTTCTACTTCTAGGTTGGACACGTTACCCTCAAAAGTGCAAGACGCTTAGCGGCAGGAAATCTGGGTTCTAGTCCTAGCTCTGTAACCACCTGAGTCTCAGGATGGTATTTTAATCTCTTTAGAGCCGAGTTTCCTCAGTTATAAAGTAAAAAGAGTTAAGTTGAATTTGAAGACCCTTAACAGCCTTTACATTTCTCAGGTTTGCTGATTCTACAAATGACCTTCCTCCCTCTCTCACTCACCTCCCCTTAAGTGTAAAGAAATTCTAATACAGAACATAAAGACTCCTAATTCTGGGAAACGAACTAGGGGTGGTGGAAGGGGAGGAGGGCAGGGGGTGGGGGTGACTGGGTGACAGGCACTGAGGGGGGCACTTGACAGGATGAGCCCTGGGTGTTATTCTGTATGTTGGTAAATTGAACACCAATAAAAAATAAATTTATTATAAAAAAAGAAAAAAAGAAATTCTAATAAAGCAAGTAGGAATAGACTGAAATTTTATTATTCAAGTATTGTTTCCATGAGTAAGGTATGTCTTTCCTCCCTGACAGAAGAACATGATGATAATCCGCTGACTAACTACTACCAGCTCAGCCTGGACGTTTTGGCCTTGTGTCTGTTCAGTGGGAATTACTCAATCTCTATAGTTGCTAGCAAATTCAATCCTGAAAATAAAAACTACTATTTTCATGAACAGTTCTCAGTAGGTGAGTCATTACACCCAATTCCCTCAGTGGAGAGGACATGGTCACCGGTAAGTCTTTTCCTTCAAGTTTTTCTACCAGTAAATACTTGGATGCTTTTTTACCCTCTTTACGCTAGTGATTAGGGAGGAGAATTCTCTTCTTGAAAGGAATGGATGAGGGGGGTGGGGGGAGGAGGCTTTAAGCATCTTTGTAGATGTGTAATACAGTAGAAAGATCCAGTTCCTAAACTACCTCTTCTTTGAATTATATAACCAAGAGATGTTAACTTTTTAAAATATATATATTTTTTTTATTGATTTATTTTTGAGAGAGTGTGTGCATGAGTTGGGGGAGGGGCAGAGAGAAAGGGAGAAGCAGACTCCCCACTGATGACAGAGCCAGACATGGGGATCGATCCCAGGACCCTGAGATCATGACCTGAGCCGACCATCAAACATTTAACTGCCTGAGCCCCTCAGGTGCCCCATGGATGTTAACTCTTGGCCTTAATTTTCCCATCTGTAAAATAAGGATAGATGGTGAGAATCTTTGTATAAGACATTTTAGCAAGTGTAAGTATTAGAAAAAGGAAAACAGTGGAATTCATTAATCTTAACTTTGCCTCTTTCTCTAATTTACTGGAACCATTTATATGTGTGGGCTTACTTGGACAACACAACGTCTTCAGGGACAAGGCCCAATATTTTGATCAATAAAGTCTGTATCCCCAATAGAGAAGGACTGGAAATTTTCTCCTGGGTCAGCTCACACATCCAAAAAGAGGCTCCCTCTAGAGAGCTAGTTCTGTTGCTCAGCCCCTCTGGACCCAGATACACAAGCTCATCTTTCTCCAAGAAGCCCAAAGAAAATGGCCACTCTACGTCTCTGGATAATAGGGAGAATATGAGATTTCTTTCTATGGGAGAGGGAAGGTACCACAGCTAAAGAATGCAGGGGGAACTAAGTAACAAACCAGAAAAAAAGGCCTTATCCTCCCTTCTTCCAATCTCTTGCCTCATCCTCCCTCTTAAGAAGCTTTATTGGAAAACAGTTCTCTTAAGTGCTGTTGATCAGCCTAATGGAAACATTGGAACATTGCAAAGACATATTTTGATTTATCATCCTGAGTTCTCTCGACTCTTTTGCCAACATGGCTGAGAGATGAAAACAATGGGAAGCCAAGATGTTGAAGGGAAAGACTATTCCGTGTATGCACCTGCAAATCCATATGTGTCTCTATGACCAGCAGGTGAGTTACTGAGTACGAGGCCCAGGGTTACGCAACATAAGGAAGGGATCTTGAAATATTTGAGCGGTTAATGCTGGAAGAACAACTGCTCTACTTCAAGTCCTTTTCTCCCATTATCAACTAGCATGGCCAGTCTTCTCAGTTTGCCCAGATCTGCCTCTTTTTCAGCAATGACAATCCTACACACCAGGAGATCCCTCGGTCCAAGGCAAACCGGAATGGTTGGTCACTCACCCTATCACTGATGTTTTATTTCCTGGCAGATACTGGTGCGATGGCTGTCCTGGCTCTGACCTGTGTGAAGAGGGAGAAAACAAATAGTCAGAACATAATGTATAAACAGGATTTAGAGATCATTGGTGGTCATATAGAGTCACTGATAAGGAAGATTCTGTCTCAGAAAAAGGAAAATGGCCTCATTGGAAACATATATAGTACGGGAGAAGCTATGCAGGTAGGTCAGAGACAGAGAAGGGAGTCACGAAGGAGAGAAATACTGAATCCTCTCTTCTTGTCCCCCTAAGACATTACTCATTCTGCTTCCTATACTAACTGATTTCATGTGATTCCTCTCCCCTGATGGAAATGTATTCCCCTCACCCCTGATCCTTATCTGCTACAACCTACTATATTGTTTCATCAAATGCAATTTAACACTTTGCTGTCCACCAGTGTTGGGTGCTTGCCTCCAACTTCCTAAATTAGATTATTGCTGTCCCAGTGACGAGAGGCAGTGCCAGCAGTAGCATCCAGTATTTATTGCCGTGCCCATAGATGCACACAACAACCCAATGAGGAAAAGATTACTGCCTCCATTTCCCAGAATAAGAGCATGAGTCATGGAGTGTCGGTAACTTGCCTGACGTTACGAAGCCAAAAAGTGATTCAGACCTAAGCGGCTGGTTTCAGTACTCATACTCAGCACCTCCTCTGTCCTGCCTATGCCCCTTGAACTGTGGGGCTTTATTCCTGCGTTCACTCGCCGGTTTGCTCAACTCTAAGGGATAGGTACAAGAGGGGAAGGGAGATTTACAGAAAAAATATTTCGCTGAGTCGTTAGTAGAAGTAGGGGCCCGGAGGTCAGGTCACCCCAGGAGGAGAGGGCTTCCCAAGGGAGAGAGGACAGCAGGAAAAAGGCCAGAGGCACAAAAGAACATCGTGTATTTTAGGGAGATCAAGGTGTTCAACGTGGCCACTGCGGGGTCCCTGGGAAAAATTACAAGAAGGAGCTGGGGTGTCACAGGGGTCCAATCACCGTTGGTGCTGTTGAGGCTGCTGTCTGCCTTGCTGAGTTCGAACTTCACAAAACAGGGCTTGCCCGTTCTGCCTGTACATTTGAATCCCCTGGAGAAAGTTTTGGAAAACACTAATGTTCCAGCACCGCACCAGCCAGCCAACACAGAAACTTAGAGGTAGAGCATGAGCCTTGCTCTGGTTTTAAGACCCTACAAGAGATGTTAATTCACAGCCAGCTTGAGAGCTGCTTGCCTACAAAACAGTTTTTAAGATTTTATTTATTTATTTATTTATTTATTTTTTTAATTTTTATTTATTTATGATAGTCATACAGAGAGAAAGAGACAGGCAGAGACACAGGCAGAGGGAGAAGCAGGCTCCATGCACCGGGAGCCCGACGTGGGATTCGATCCCGGGTCTCCAGGATCGCGCCCCGGGCCAAAGGCAGGCACCAAACCGCTGCGCCACCCAGGGATCCCAAGATTTTATTTATTTATTCATGAGAGACACACAGAGAGGGGCAGAGACACAGGCAGAGGGAGGAGAAGCAGGCTCTTTAATCCGGGATCAGGCCCTGAGCCAAAGGCAGCTGCTCAACCGCTGAGCCACCCAGGCTGCCCTACAAAATAGTTAAGAGGAAATGAAGTAGGATCCTTTTCTTTAAATATCCCACAAATGCTTGTTGACTTCTTGGTTAACCTAAAGGGTCTTCAGGAGAAAATGAAAAGGGAAATTGTCCTTCCCTGAGAAACTACAGAGCGATGTCTGCGGGTCCAGCCCATTTTAGGCCTTGTGTTACTCACTCTGACACCCTCCTGACTTTTCCTGCCCCATCATGCTGCCCCCCTCAATCCAGTTTACAACCGCTGCTTGGACAGTTTCTATTCAAGAGCCCATTGGACTCCCCATTGTTAAGCAAATAACGTCGCACACTTCACCCTGCAGCTGTAGGGTGCACCAGTGCAGCCCCAACCTCGTCCTCCAGCCTGTTCTTCCACAGTCGCCCCGAGGCTCCCCGTACACCAGTCTTCCCAGGCCGGGAGGAACCCCCTGGGGATTTTGCTGAAACGGAGAGAATGTCATCATCACGGGCAGGCCATGCCCTGGCCTCACCTCCTGTAGCACCCTTGACCCTGCCGTTCCCTCTGGGTACACGCAGCACTGCTCTCCTGTCCCCTACTGAAAGGCTGTCCTACCTCAAATGCCGCCTTCTCCACCGAGCCTTCTTCAATGTCACGAAGTGTTATGTGCTCGTCTTATGGCCCTAGATGCTTCTCTTAAGCCATCCACCTTAGGGTCTCCTTTAGGATTGTCTGTTTTGTTTTTTTTTTTAAGATTTTATTTATTTATTCATGAGAGGCAGAGACACAGGCAGAGGGAGAAGCAGGCTCCATGCAGGGAACCCGATATGGGTCTCGATCCCGGATCTCCAGGATCAGGCCCTGGGCAGAAGGCGGCGCTAAAACGCTGAGCCACTCGGGCTGCCCAGGATTGTCTGTTAAAAGCATTTATCAAGCGTCTCCTATGCAACAGGTGTTGTTCCAGTGTCAAGGCTACAAGAGTGAATATGGTAGAGAAAGTCTGTTCTCCTTTTGCCATTATCAGTTGTGTTGTTGAGCAACTCCCCATCCCCTCCCCAAAAACTAGTTTATAAATTTCTTGGTGGCAGGAAAGGTATCCTAGCTATATCCAAGGTGCTGCTCCGTGGTCAACGGCCAGTAAATACCAACCGAACTAGCTAGATGTAGGCTCTCCCCTTGTTTGGTGTTTCTCTCATGCCCTCCCACTCTCTCTCTCTCACCTTAGGCTCTCTTTGTCTCATCACACTATTACAAGAAAAGTCAATGGGACTGTCAAAAAACACGGAATAAAGTGCTTGAGGAAATCCCTGAAGGAGTATTCCGTATGCCAACTGCTGCAGCTCAGATCTTACCTGCCCTGTTGGGAAAGACCTACTTGGATGTTAACAAAGACTCTTCTTGTGTCTACAAACCAGGTTGAGCCCTAAACAGCACGATCCCCGAAGCACATGAGACTAAGGTGTCCTTAGGGACCACAAGTGACCAGATAAACCGCTAAAGCATAACCGTTCCCAGATAGAACTCAGTCCTCCAGGTCTCAGCAGCGATTGTAACCACCCGAGGATTTGTTCGGAAGAGGGGAGTAGATGTTTTTCTCGGGTCAGACCTTACTAAACAAGGCAGACTTAATTCGGTGATGTCTGTCTCCAAAGCGATGCTTTGTGATGGCCGGTTAGAGAGATGTTTGAGCATCATTCCCATTCTGAACAAAGTGAGGTGTCTCTGACTCTCCACGAAGCACAGTGAGTGAGCCCTCAGGGAGCTCAGAGGAAGGTGGGAGGAATATGGCAGCAGAGTAAGAAATTGAGAGCGTGAGGTTTTCATTCAAACAACTGATTTTTCAACGAAGGATGAAAGAAGACTTGACTTTCATCTCTGTTCATTCTGGTTCGGCTATTTATAGGCTTAGGGACCTCACACAAAATGTTTCATCATATAAACAATATAAAAAAAATGCAAGTGATAATAGTATCCAGCGTGGGTTTTTGTAGGGACGGTGTAAGATAAGCCATGGAAAATCATTAGGGCAGCCCCTGGCACTTAATAGCTTTTCAATAAATGTTAAGAAATAGAAAGGCAACCAAAAAAAAGGACGGCATGATCGTATGCTGCACCAAAGCAAAAACAAAACAACAACAAAACCCCCCAAACTCAGGAGCCTCTGTGAGAAACAGGACACAGGGCAACTGCATTGCTTGAACAGCTGGACGTGGAGCCAAACGCGTGCATCCACGAGCTGGTGCGTTTCTGGTTCAGTCGCACGAGAGCTCGGCCCCTTGGTCGATGATTCTTGCTCCTTGTAGCAAATCCTCCTCCTCTGCGTAAAGGAAAGGGGGCCGGGGGAGGGGTTGGGTGGGCCGTGAACTCAAACATCAGTTTCGATTATTCTGAATAGTAATTCTTCTCTGCCTCTGCCTCTGCCAGGTGCCTTCAACCTCTCCACCCAGGAGCCTACCTCAGGGCCACCTGCTGTGTCACGCCCCCAGATCCAAGTCAATTACTCCGTGGTAATCAATGCAACATACAACATCACGGTCTCTGTGGCTAACGGCTCTGTCTTCCTAGATGTGATGAAGAAAGCTGAGAAAGAAAATGCAGCTCTATTTAGGTATGTCGGCAGGTAACCTACGCTGAAGGTGTTTGGCGATTCGGAAAGACTCGGTCAGAACACGGACGCACCTGAATGCAAAGTGCATTTGAAACACTCCTTTATGGCAGGGATTACAAAAAGAGAGAGAGAGAGAGAGACTTTTCATCCTCCAGCACACAGTGGGTATTAAATTAATGTTCACTTAATGGGTGAATAAGTCCCAGGGGTCTCTCTTTCGTTGGTTAAATTCTTTCGACAAATAGAAACTCTTAGGTCAGTTATTTGGTGTTTAGAACACGGGGTCATTGGTTTTGAATCATTGACCTCTTTGAAAATCAGATGCCCGTGCGTGGGATGCTGAGCCCAGACAGGTGAACACTCACACGAAACTTGTCCTTTCGGTCAGAGGTTTCACAAATGCCCTGAAGTCTCTCCATGCCTCCCCTTTTAGACTCATGGAACCCTAGATTAAGGTTGCCGGGCCCAAAAGAGGTCAAATATTAAAATTTAGATATTGACTCTGCCTCTGAAAGGTATGGTTCATTTGACTCCCTAAATCTAATCAGCCATTACTTCGTCTAGTAACATGAGATACCACAGAGAAAATTATATATGTGGTATGTGATGTAGATATTATAAAGATTGCTTTCAAGGGCTTCCAGGAAGGCAGAGAAACGTGACCGAGGAATGTGAAACAGACATCGGCCATGTCAGTTTTTAAACAAGACAACATGAAATTTTAAATTTTAAAATGTAAATTTTTAATTTAAAATTTAAATTTTTACATTTTAATTTTTTTAATTTTAAATTTTAAATTTTTAATTTAAATTTTAAATTTAAATTTTTTAATTTTTTAATTTTTAAAAATTTTAAATTTTAAATTGTTCTTTCCTGTTCTTTCCTGAGAGAAAACATACTAAGTTATGATGCCTCTAGGACACGAGGCTAACATTTTCTTCTGCTGCTGTAGTATCGTCAACAGGTACTATCTTGGGGTAGAAGATTAGTAATTACTGACTACAGAGTGTTTCCTATGAAGGGAAGCAGGTGCAGAAATAGGCATCATTCCTCTAATTTAGAATAGATTGTGGAGTGCCTGCATCAGAATCATGCAGATTCCTGGTCCCTGCTCAGACCCACAGAGTCAAAGTACCTGAGGATCTGGCTGGGAAATCTGTTTTTTGTTTTTTTTTTTTTTTTTTTTTAATGACTTCAAATGATTCTTAGGTACACTGAAGCTTGAGAAGTGCCCACATAAGGTTGTCTTTGAAAATAATAAGTTCCTAAAAAAAATTATATATATATATATATATGAGTTCCTATAACCTATTTATTTTCCCCCAGTTTCACTGCAGAGGAAAGCTCGTGGGGCCCCTACATCACCACTGTTCAGGGCATAAAGGCCAACAGTAATGAAAGAACCTACTGGGCGCTCCTGAGCAATGGCAAACCACTGAGCCAAGGTAAGGGAGGGGGTGCCAAAAAGCCCCACAGACTAACAATGCCCCAAACATGCAGAGGTGAAGGTGTGAGCTTTGGTGGGGAACATGCCAAGGCGTTGAGAAAGTGAGACCCATTATTTGGTGATTTCGTGGTCAAATAATTTGACCCATTGGGCGCCTGGGTGGCTCCACTGGTTAAGTGTCAGACTCTTGGTTTCAGCTCAGGTCATGATCTCAGGGTTGTGCGATCAAGCCCCGTGTAAGACTCCAGGCTCAGCGGGGAATGTGCCTGAGAGTCTCTCCCTCTCCATCTGCCCCTCGCCCTGTTCATGCCCTGTTTCTCTCTAAAATAAATCTTACGAAAAAAAAAATCATTTGACCCACTTCTCATTCTTCCTTTTCAGGAGCTGGTAGTTACGTTGTCCATGCGGGCGAGAATTTGGCGGTTTGCTGGAGCAAGTATTAAAATTCAAATCTCCCTCAGCTGCATGGAATCCTTTTGCAGTGGACTTGCAGGTGGAGACTGGCTCCATGACTTCCTTTCACTCATCTCAATTTCAAGAGTGGGGTCACTAGCCTCCCCTTCTCTCCGAGTGTGTTCAATAAAAGATCAACGGCAATACAAAAAGAGCATTTCTAATGAAAGCGTTTCATTAGATCAACGCTCTAAGAGCGTTTCATTTTAAAGGGGATCAATGATGGAGGGAAGACCCCTGTGGGACGAGAGAAGGGGAAAGGGATCAGACCACGTGTCTAAGCTGGGTTCTACTCAAGGTCCCACTGCTGACTGTGTGGGCAACCTCGGGCGGCGGGTGGGGATGCAGATAAGGTTCTAGATCTAGGGTTGAGGCAGCAGCCAATGAGATCAAGCAGGAAATCTGTAGGGAGGCAGCTGTCCGAGGCCCAGGTGTAAGGGACAAACTGAGTGGGCATACGGACCCCAGAGAGGCAGCGGGCAGAGAGGAAAAGGCTGCTCTGGAGACACAGGAACAGGGAGGCTTCGACATCAAAGGCCGGTCCATAAAGTCTCAGGAATAATATCGTCCCCTCCTCCAGCTATCTCCCTTGGAGCCCATTTGTTCTCCTCCCACATGTATTTTCCTTTTACTTCCCCATAAAAATCACTCATATTCATATCATCATGTGCATAAAATGCACATGCAGAAAAAAATCACCTTCGATGTTCGTTTCTGTAGAACTCACATTTTTTTTATTTTTTATTTTTTTATTTATGATAGTTACAGAGAGAGAGAGAGAGAGGCAGAGACACAGGCAGAGGGAGAAGCAGGCTCCATGCACCGGGAGCCCGACGTGGGATTCGATCCCGGGTCTCCAGGATCGCGCCCTGGGCCAAAGGCAGGCGCCAAACCGCTGCCTTCACCCAACTCACATTTTTTAAAAAAAATATTAAATCAGGGGCACCTGGGGGTGCCTCGGTGGCTCAGCCAGTTACCAGCTGACTCTTGGTTTTGGCTCAGGTCATTGATCTTCGGGTCCTGGGATCAATAGGGTTGGGCTCCTTGCTCAGAGGGGAGTCTGAAGATTCTCTCTCTCCATCACTCCCCGTCCCTCCCCCAGCTCACACTCTCTTTCCCTTTCTCTCTCAAATAAATACATAAATCTGAAAATGAAAAGTAAAAGTAAATTAGATGTGCCTGGGTGGCTCAGTTAAATGTTAAATGTGAGATTGAGCCTCATGGAGGGCTCCCCACTGAGCACCGGGTCTGAATCTTTCCCCTTCTCCCTCTCCCGTCCCCTCCTTGCTCCTTACACCCTTTGCACACTCTCTCTCTCTAAAATAATCAATCGATCAATCAATCAATCAATCAATCAAATCCTAAATAAAGCAACCTCTAAAAGGAAGATGCCTTCAGGCAGAATTAGTTAAATTATTTTATCAATGTCTGCCTCGTTGCTCCCGTGTTTCCTTGGTGATCGTCTTAGCTTCCTCCCCTCCACCGACAACCCTGGTCCTGATCCTCAACCCTCAGGGTCGACTCCTCCCTATTCTTTATGAATCGGGTGTGACAGATGCCCTCACAGCTGGACAGCAACGGATCCTATCCCCTCGGGTGCGTCTCTCATCCTGAAAGCTAAGTTAGAGGTGGGGGGATCTCCGGGGTGCGGTGCACATTGCACAGCAGCCGGCAGACCTGGACAGACTCTACAAGTTACTCAAGGTCCCACTTGGGGGGAAACGGGGGACAACGCCTTATGGTAATAAATATGCAAAATGTCATAACCTGACTCTCACACAGTGCGACCCTACAGCTCATCATCCAACAACCACCACGCTGTAAAGAGTGAAAGCGAACTGTTGAAAATTACACTCAAAAAGATCAAATACTGGCAATATCCTGGAAAACAAACAAACCAAAAACAAAACAAAAAAAAAAAAACAAAAAACAGTGCATATGGTTGGTTTTGTCCATCAGGAAAAATAGGGAAGCTCAAGCAAAAAAATAACAGAAAGGACTGAGCCTGCAATGGACCAATGAGGTTGAATCTCAGAATAACCAAGTTGGAATAGTTCCCTTTGAGATTCCTGACTCCCTCGATGATTCCAGCTGTTATTCTCTCAATAATAAGCAGTCGGCACCAGTCAAGCGCACAATTTGCCCTCGACCTGTTCTCCCAGACGTGGCACAGGCTGCTCTAACGGGCACGCCGCCGTGGAACCAAACGACGCGCAATCACAGCGTTGAGGAAGCCCTTTCCTCTGCCATTCTCCTTTAATCCCTCTCATTGGATCAGACGTAACAACTCCCCTTGCGCCTGTGTTTCTAACACGTCCCCGTAGCCCCTGGAGCCTCCGTCCTTAATAGACAGAGCCACGTTTCTCCCAATAGTGGCCCCACGGTAGAAAACAGTGACACTGCTCCCTGGTAGGGATGCATTTAAGCTCAGAGACAGACCCGAGGGAAATGGAGCGACATTCCCTTAGGGTGCCACCCACACTGCCCAGGGGACCCTCGCTCCGGCCACCCCTGTCTTACGGGTCCTAAGGCCTAGGACTATGACAGAGCCAGGACTGAGTCCGGGGGAGAACGTCCCTCTGCTGCCATAGCAGAGCACAGTCAACACTGATAAACCTCTGAGAGGTTCATGCACTGAGAGTCTGGGTGCTTGGACATCAGAAAACCAGGCACATGATAAAACAGGCAAATAAATTAATAAGTTTCAGGCAAGGGGCACCTCGGTGGTTCACTCAGTTCAACGTCAGACTCTTAATTTTGGTCCAGATTTGATCTCAGGGTCGTGAGATCAAGCCCGGTGTCCAGCTCTGCACTGAGCTTGGGGCCTGCTTAAGATTCTCACTCTCTCCCACCCTCTCCCTTCCACTGCCCCCCACCACCCACCCTCTCCTTTGGAAAAAAGGAGAAGAAGAGGGCAGCCTGGATGGCTCAGAGATTTAGTGCCGCCTTCAGCCCGGGGCGTGACCCTGGAGTCCCAGGATCGAGTCCCACGTCGGGCTCCTTGCATGGAGCCTGCTTCTCCCTCCTCTTGTGTCTCTGCCTCTCTCTGTCTCTGTGTCTCTCATGAATGAATAAATATAAAAAAAAAAAAAGGAGAAGAAGAAGTTCAGTCGATAGTTAGCCAAGGACTGTCAAAATATAGGAGTTAAGAAATGTGTGTCCTGTTGGGGAAGTTATTTGCTAAGCCGGACAATTGTATCATCATCAGTCTTGCACCAACCATGGCCGTGAGCGGCATCTGCACGGAGGCGTGCGCTTGAAGAGCATCTTAGGGTGGTCACAGGCAGCTCCGGAACCCAAGGCCAGGACCACGCTGGGATCCTAATCCTGCGTTAGATCCTCACGGCTGCTGTAACCGGTCACCACCGATTTCCTGGCTTTAGGCAAAGGTATCCTCGTACAGTCCTGGAGGCTGGAGGCGGGAGACGGATCTCACAGGGATAAAATGAAGGGGTCCTTCAACACACCTTGATTTTGTCCCCGCGAGACACTAGAAGGTGGGGTTCCTTCCAGGGGCTCTAGAGGGGAATCCACTTCGTGGCCTTCTCCAGCTTCTAGGGGAGGGCGACGTGCCTCTACCTTCTGAGCCAGTGCTTGTGTCACCCGCACCTCCACTGCCACCCCCACATCTCCTCCTCGGACTTACTCTCCTTTCTCCCTCTTCCGCTTAAAGGGACCTCTGACTACGGTGGCTCCACCCCAATAATCCCCCAAATTGTCTATGTCAAAGTCAGCTCATTAGCGACCTTACTTCCCCCTCGTAGGTTCCAGGGATTAGGGAGTGGACGTGGGGTGGGGAGGGCGTTATTGTGCCCTCGATCCCTCGCGGGGCGGCCGGAGCCCTCAACCGTCTTTCTGGCCTCATCTCCCGCCAGACTCCGCATGTAGTCAACAATGCAAGTCACCCCAAAGCATAAGGACTGAGAGCAGCAAGACACATGGTGTCTCAGCTTCTGTGGATCAAGGTCTCCCAATGAGGCCACAATGGGGACGTCAGCTGAGGCTTCAGGCTAAAGCTCCCCTGGGGACATCCGCGGGGGAGGCCGCCCAGGTCGTTGGCAGGCCCCTCGCTGCCGGGCTGTCACCTGGAGCTGCTCCCAGGCCTTCCCCTCGTCGGCTGCCTGTGGGCACCTCACCTAGGAGCAAGGACATTAGCCAGCGGCAACAAGAGCCAACAAGACGGAGGGTGGCCGTCTCCTACCCTATCTCGTGACTTTTACCGTATTATATTCACGAGAGGCGAGGCCAGCCACAGCCCGGAGCAGGGGACTCCAGGAGGCGACCACCGGACCGGGGGCCAGGGAGCACCCGCGCGGTCACCCCACAGGGCCACCAACGCTCCCCCACAGAAGAAAGAAAAATGCTTTGTAACCCAGGTCTTAATTTGTTCATCCAAAAAAGTATTTATTCTGTTCCTGCTGTGAACCAGGTGGTGGCCCAGGAGCTGGAGGTAAAACAGCAAAGGGGAGACAAAGGCCCTTCCCCCTGCGAGTGGGGGCGGAGCAGCTGGGGACACAGCTGTGTCTCCCACGACAGAGATGGCCTGAGATGACCTCTCTGGAAGTGGCCTTCGAGCGGACACGAAGGAAGGGGGGCCTCCCCGAGGGTCTGGGGGAGCAGCAGGGCAGCAAATGCAAGGGCAGGAGATGGGATCAGGGAGCAAGAGGCTGGGGCAGCTGGAAAAAGCAGAGGGAGCAAGGGAGCAAGGGAGCAAGGGAGCAAGGGAGGAAGCCGTCAGAGGCAGGTCTGGGGCCCAACCAGGAGCCACATCCTACGGGGCTTTGTCATTAAAAAGAAGCTGTGGTCTCTGTACACAACAGAATATTCCTCAGCCATTGGAAACGACAAATACCCACCATTTGCTTGGAGGTGGATGGACCTGGAGGGTATGATGCTGAGTGAAGTAAGTCAGTCGGAGAAGGACAGACATTATATGGTCTCGTTCATTTGGGGAATATAAAAAATAGTGAAAGGGAATATAAGGGAAGGGAGAAGAAGTGTGTGGAAAATATCAGAAACGGAGACAGAACATGAGAAACTCCTAACTCTGGGAAACGAACTAGAGGTGGTGGAAGGGGAGGAGGGCGGGGGGTGGGGGTGAATGGGTGACGGGCACTGAGGGGGGCACTTGATGTGATGAGCACTGGGTGTTATTCTATATGTTGGCAAATTGAACACCAATAAAAAATAAATTTAAATAAAAAAAAAAGGACTTGGAATTCTGTTAAGGTGGGAGCCACTGAAAAACATCCCCCTACAAGAATCCAGTGGTTTACAAAAAATATTACCCCGTCCCTTCATCACCTCATGACATTATTTCCAGCTGCACGTCATAAGGAGGCACACTTTGCTGCAATAGAGCAGCATTTCTGAAATCTATAAACACTTAAAATAAAATGAAAATAAAAATAATTATTTTATTTTATTTTTTCAACACTTAATATTTAATAGAGTTCATCGATCCCACATTTTCTAATTATTTACTTTAAAAGATAATGCCTGAGAGCCCTGGGTGTTTGAAACGGCTTTGTCCCCAGATAAGGAGAGAGAAATCAAATAAAATAATCTCTGGGCGGGGTGGCTCGGGTCGGTTTAGCGTCGGACTCGATGGCGGCTCGGGTCTTGCTCTCAGGGTGGGGAGTTCCAGCCCTGCACTGGGCTCCCTGCTGGGCTTGGAGCCTACTTTAAAAAAAAATTACAATTTCTGGGAACCTCGGGTCCATTGCTTGCCTGAAGTCAAACCACCTTAAAGACCCGGGTCACAGTAAGTGAATTCATTGCCTAGAGGCCAACTTCACCTGGCAGATGCTCACGGAGAGCGTGAGGTAGAGCGTAAGCTTCGGTGAAGTGGCTGCTGATAGAGACCAGGAGGTTATCTGTCCTCGCGGCCCTCCCCGCATGCTCACCCCAAGTGAGACACCCCAGAGACTGTGCCACTAGAAGTCACCTTCACACACCTTGGAGGATCTATAGGAGGGAATCTAGATAAGCACCTGGAGATTAGAGACGGAGAGAGAGGTCGGCGTAAGGGGCTGGGAGTGGCTGGAAGGGAAAGAGGGCAGACTGTTCTGCAAAAAGCATATATAAGAGAGGAGAGGAAACACCCCACTTTCAAGCACAGGGATCAGCGCACGGGACCCTTGGACAGGACGAGAGAGGCAGATGGCCTGGTTCAGCCTCCACCTGCTGCACCTCCTGTGGGCGGCGGCGGGGACCAGCACCTGGGCCCGAAGCTCGTGCTGTGAGTGCGGTGTTGCTTCCAGAGAGGTCACAGGAGCAGCTCCCGGGGGTCTGTTGCGGGGAAAGTGATGGGGAACAGCCATCCTTGTAGGGGTTCCAACGGCGTGAGTCGGGGTGAGCGTGTGCTTCATCCTTCCTGGCCAAACGGCAGGAGATTTTGGAGGCAAGTCTGCGCGTTTTCCCTTAAGAGGGATCGAAATACTGGTGCAGGGACGATGGCTGGTGGCACCGAGACGCTCAGAGCTGCCCGACCACGGGCCGCTGCGAGGGGGGATGGTGGTATCCACCGAGGACAGGTCAGACCCCGTTTTCTGTGTTTTTCAGGTAAGATGGGGGTTGCCTGACTGGCTCAGTTGGAAGAACATGCAACTCTTGATCTCAGGATTACGAGTTCGAGCCCCATGTAGGGTGTAGAGATTAATTAAAAATAAAATCTTTAAAAAAGAAAAAAGGTGTGGGAAGGCACCTGGGGGGCTCAGTCCATTAAGTGTCTGACTCTTGATTTTGGCTCAGGTCACGATCTCAGGCTCGTGGGATCAAGCCCCATGTCGGGCTCTGTGTTCAGCAGGGACTCTGCTTGTGCCTCTCCTGCTCATGCATGCACATGAATGCTCTCTCTCATAAATAAATAAATTAAATAAATAAATAAATAAATAAAATCCTAAAAAAGCAAAAAAAGAGATAACTTTATATGTTTTAAGATTAATTTATCTTAGAGAATGGGGGCAGGGAGGGACAGAGGGAGAGAGAAAACCCCAAGTAGACTCCATGCTGAGCACAGAGCTGGACTCAGGGCTCCATCCCAGGGCCCCGAGATCAAGACCTGAGCCGAAACCAAGAGTCAGAGGCTTCACGGGCGACACCACCCAGGCGCCCCAAAAAGAAATAACTTAAAAAAAGTGAGAAAAAAATGCAAAGAAATCAGTGATTTCTAGGAATGTGCTAGAAGGAATATGCAATGTCCGTGAGCCACAGGGCTTGAACTTACCAAGTGAGAAATCACTCCGTTGAAGATGAGGGTCATTTGCAAAGATGTGGAGTCTAATTGGCCTCAAAAGACCATGTCCATGTTTCCTCCATGTGTCCCTGATAGTCTCCCCGGCAGAGGGTGCCCCTGGGAACACCGTCCTCCGGCAGAGAGAGGCCCGAGAAGCGCGCTTCTGCGATGAGGGAGAGGACCCGGTTTAGTTCGCGGCTTTTCTCTTCCCAGCCGTGCCCCCGGCGGCGCAGCACCTGGTGGATGGCTTGCAGGTGCTCCTGGAGGACTCCGTGAGCAGCGCGGCGCCCCCGAACCCCAGCGTCCTGATCGCCATGAACCTGGCCGGGGCCCTCAGCGCGGAGGCCCGCGAGCTGCTGGCCGACAGGCTCGGGGCCGGCGACTCGGCCGGTGAGAAGCCAGGGCCCCCCGGGTGCGCCCCCCGGGCCCCCGCGAGCGGAGCCGAAGCACCCAAACCCCCTCCCTGTGCACCTGAAGGGAAGCGCGGGAGCCAGAGCACCTGCAGGGCCGGGCCGCGCAGCAGGCCGTGGGCCAGGTGCCCGGTGAACAGGTGCGCGGCCCCCTCGCTTCCTCCCCTAACCGGGAGATTCTAACAACAAGGACACAGCCGTAATAATAACAAAGATAATAATAATAAAACCTCTATTCTGCGTGCCTCCCAGGATCCAGTTAGATAGTAAAGTGGAAATTACTTTCAGGAACGAACCTGCATAGGCGTCCCTGCCGCTCTTCCAAGTAGACACCAGGGATCCCCGGTGAAGCTGTCGGGTCACACGGTGCTCACCAGTGGCTGAGCGTTTTCCCATACTCCTTTCCTTAAGAAAAACAAAATTAAAAAAACCATCTAGGGGCATCTGGCCGGCTCAGTGGGGGCCCCATGGGGCTCTTGATCTCCGGGTTGTGAGTTCAAGTCCCATGATGGGTGGAGCAATGACTTAAAAATATTTTTCGAAAAATTATCTAATTATCTAATTATTAAAAAAATCAGAATGATCTGGACAAGAAGCAGAGAGCTCCGCCCTGGCCCCCGGCGCAGTGTCCTCCGGGAGTGTCCTCGTGACCCTTCGCTCTCCCCTCCGCAGGGCTGAGCGTCGGCCAGCTGGCCCTCACCATCATGGCCCTCAACTCCTCCTGCCGAGACCCTGGGAGTAAAGTGTCGGTTCTATATGGACAGATGGAAGCCTGGCCACCTTCGAGTAAGACCTCATCGGAGGAGAGGGGAGACTGAGGCAGAGGCCTTCCTGCGCACGTTAAGCCTAGAAAGAAAAAGAAGGGCGACCGGAGAGTTACCCGCACGCGGGACCCTCAGATAATCCCACGTGGGGTTACTCACTTTGATTCCAAATGAACCAGAGAAAACCACACCCCAGGGACATAGACTTACCGCCCTCACCCGAGGACCCCCACCACGGCCTCCCCCGGCGCCGCCGGGGGACATTCTTATTCTGGGGAACTTGATGTTACTTTTGCCAACGTGGAGCCTTTCTTTTCTTTTTTTTTTTGGATGGGTTTTTCTAGAAATTTCTATTTAAAGGTTTGACTTTTACCTTTTTCATGAAGGTCCTCACGATGGTGAATGTTCGCCTTACAGAGACCCTCTGTCCCCTTCCCAGGCCCCAGTGCTCCGGCTTGGACCTTCTACGGGCCCAGCCTGGCGGTGCTCGCCCTGTGCCAGGAGCACCCGGGGAGGGCCCTGCCCGTCGCAGCCCGCCTGGCCAAGATCCTGGCAGCCGGCCTCTCCCCCTTCAATACGGGTGAGTTGGCGGCCACCCGCAGGCGTGCCCTGAGCTGGGAACCCAAGGCCGGAGGGGGGCTGCGGGGGGAGGGGGGAGGCTCCCGTGGAGGAGGAGCCAAGGGCCTGGAAATGTCTGCGGGTGGGAGGCCTTCGGCAAATATTCCACGGACACGTGATTAGGGAATAAGTGAAAGGGACACAGAGGAGCCCACGGAATGACAGGTCTGACGACGACGGAGCCTCCACTGGGGGCACTAAGGCTCCCAAGTCAGCAGTTACTCCGGGGCAAATTCGTAAAGGATTGAATCCATGTCTAGACTCAGCCCCTCCCTGAGGGCTCTCTCTTCTCTTTTTATTTTTATTTATTTTTTAAAGATTTTATTTATTTACTCATCAGAGAGAGAGAGAGAGAGGCAGAGACACAGGCAGAGGGAGAAGCAGGCCCCACGCAGGGAGCCCGACGTGGGACTCGATCCTGGGACCCCAGGATTATGCCCTAGGCCAAAGGCGGCACCAAACCGCTGAGCCACCCGGGCTGCCCTCTCTTCTCTTTTTTAAAGATTTGTTTATTTATTTGAGAGAGACAGAGACACAGAGACAGAGACACAGAGGCAGAGAGACAGAGGCAGAGAGACAGAGACAGAGATAGAGAGACAGAGACACAGAGACAGAGACACAGAGGCAGAGAGACAGAGGCAGAGACACAGAGACACAGGCATAGAGACAGAGGCAGAGAGACAGAGACACAGAGACACAGACACAGAGGCAGAGACAGAGACACAGAGACAGAGGCAGAGAGACAGAGAGACAGAGACACAGAGAGCCCACGTGTACAGGGAGAGAGGATCTGGGGCTGACGTCACGCTGGGCGTGCAGCCCGCTCAGGGCTCCGTCTCAGGCCCGAGGCCATGACCTGGGTCGAAGCCAAGAGTCCGCCGCCCAACCGCCTGAGCCCCCGGCGCCCCGAACCTTCCCCGTGATCACTGCTACTGATCTTATCCTCTATTCTCGGTTTCTCCTTAGAACAGCCCGACAGTCTCTCTAGTAAACAGACCCTCCGGGCCCCAACGGCGATGCTCCCCCTCCAAGGAGACGCCGGAGCCGCGGTGTTTGCTCATCCTACCGGGCTGGGCTGCTGTGACCGGAGCCCCCCCCGGGCCCCGGGCCGCCCTGTGCGCCCTGTGCCGACAAGGGTGCCTCCTCTGACGCTACCCCGGCCCCCCGGCCGCCCTTCTCCCCTCTCGCTCGCTCGATCTCAGGTCTTCCCCCGCTACCACTCGGCCTCAGCAACCGTGTCGTCTCAGGAGACTGTCCTTCAGGCTTTCTCAGACCAGGAGGCAAGGACTCCTGCAGGCTCCCCCTGGGTCAGGAGCACGCGGGCCTTGGTGTTCCGTCGGGGACCTCACGCGTTCCTAGGCTGTCAGTTCAGGAGATTTGACTCCTTGGCCGACGACGGTCGCAACCCCACTGTCATCCTTGATGGGGCTGCACAGGCTTCGGGCGGAGGCTACCGTAAGGAGGGGAAGCTCAGCCAAAGGAGCCGTCTGGCAAGTCTTCCATGTCTTCTGTCTTGCCCAGAGCTTGCTCGTCCAGTCCACATACAGTTTCCCGTGCGAATAATGAAAACGGCCCCGTGCCGGGTGCTGGGGGGTGCAAAGCTCCCCCCACCCGGGAGCTCACGGAGCACAGTAACAACAAAGCAGAGCAGCAAGCGCTGAGATGGCAAAACAGGCAGGTCCAGGTCCAGGCAACACCTGGTAAAAAGTTGAGAAACGAGGGGCACCTGGGTGGCTCAGTCCGTTAAGCGTCCGACTCTTGGTCTCAGCTTGGGTCTTGATCTCAGGGTCATGAGTTCAAGCCCAGCATGGAGCCGAGCTAAAAAAATCAAAAAGTTGACAAAAGAGACGGCACCGTGGCGCTGGGCAGACCAGCGAAGGCGTCACCACTGAGCGGTAGCGACGGCTGAGCTTTCAAGAGCAGGCGACATTCTGAAAAGATAAACACTGGGACGAAAGCAGTGGGATCCAATAAGGTGCCGGTCGACGTTAATTGAAAGGATGGGCCGTGGAGCCGTGTAGATCTGGGTTCAGGCCCTGGCACGGCTACTCACCAGCTGGGCGGCCGTGGGCCGTCCCTTGGCCTGCCTGAGCCTCCATTTCCTCATCCCCTCAGCGGAGATGACAGTAGGTCCTAGTTACAGGTTTTCCTGCAGAGTAAAGGAGATGGTGTAGCGGGAACGCAGTCAGCACACAGTGAGTGTTAGTGGCTCCTGTCGTGCGGTCGCGGTTGTCTCACCCCCCCCCGCCCCTGCTTCACAGACACAGGAGCCATGGTGACTTTGGCTCTGACTTGTATGTACAACAAGATCCCAGAAGGTTCAGAGGAAGGTTACAGAACTCTGTTCAGTCAGGTACTAAAGGATGTCGTGGGCAACATCGGCATGAGGATCAAAGACAATGGCATCATCGGAGACGTCTACAGTACGGGCCTCGCCATGCAGGTAAACGCGTCACCCCTGCTCTTTGTTGGGTCCCCACCCGCGCTGGAGACTGGATTGTAGGGTCAGGAGGCCACGCTTCTTCTAATGTCTCCAGGAAAGACCAGCTAGTGTGACTTGAGATAGATTCCTTGTACTTGTCTCGGTTTCTCTACTGGTAAAAAGCAGGTGTTAATTCCTCCCTACTCCTAGGTAAAGTATGAAAATAAAACTACATGAATTCTTTTCTCTTTCTCAGAAAAAAATAAATAAATCCTAGAAACATATTGGTTTTTTTTTTGGTCATGATAAGGATCAAAATTTTTTTGATAATGATCAGTTTATTCATAATAATTATAAACTGATGAAAATTTGATGTATCGAAAATAAGGATATTAAAAGATCTTTTAATAAAGATTTTTAAAAAGGATATTAAAATTTTGATCATGATAATGATCAAAATTTTTTTGATAATGATCGGTTTGTTCATAATAATAATAAATTGATGAAAATTTGATGTATCAAAAATAAGGATATTAAAAGATATTAATTTGATATATAAAAATAAGGATATTAAAACTGATAATGATCAGTTTGTTCATAATAATAATAAATTTATGAAAATTTGATGTATCAAAAATAAGGATATTAAAAACTATCTTTTAATAAAGATATTAAAAAGGATATTAAAATTTTGATCATTATCATGATCAAAATTTTTTTTATAATGATCAGTTTGTTCATAATAATTATAAATTGATGAAAATTTGATGTATAAAAAATAAGGATATTAAAAATAAGGATATTAAAATTTGATGTATAAAAAAGGATATTGTATTTATTCCTCAAAAAATGGAATTTTCTGATTCTATCTTGCCAGCCCTTTATCTTGATCAAGAAAATGTGGGCTTGTATTCAGGCTGATTAGTGAAAATAACCTAAAGCTGCCTTGTCAAGCTCTTGTACAATCTCTATCCCATTTCAACCTCACACAGTGCTCTAAATGGCAGAGCCAGGGGTGTCTGTACCCACATCCTATACTCAATGTGTTCCTTGTACAGATTCTCAGACTCGGATTCTGTAAGAGGCTGCTTGTTATATCTCCCAATCCCCACCCCATTGATTAGGTTGATTAGGGCAGCCTATCTGTCAATAAAGATAGGCTAATGATAGTGGGGAGAGATGACCAACTAGAATCAGAAATTAAAGGGTCATCTGTGGCCAAATCCTCTAGTCTAAACTGAGAAGTTTATGCTCCAAAGTCTCAAAATGCCTAATGCAATTAATAGAAAAGCTACATCATGACCCTCTTAACTCAGAAGGCCCAGGAAACAGAGAACCATGGAATTATGATGCCAGCTCTAAATCCAGTATAACTCTGGGCAAGTGGAAGAAAGAAATCTTGTTGGGGGAAGGAGCAGACGTTGGCCCTGATGCTCCACACGGTAGAAATCAGCAAAGGACAAAAACAGACTAGAAATCAGTTTATGTTAAACATAAAAGTAAATTAAAAAAAAAAAAAAAAACATTCCAAAGTAGGAAGCAGCTAATGAGAACAAAGCAGCCTCTGTGTCACGTCATGGTGAATGGAGTCTAGCCGTGGGGCAATGGACTGTCACCGTCGCTGATTCACCCAAGAGCAACCCTGGGGCCCAGGTCTAGGGAGCCCTGTGGAGTATCAGAGGCAGTCAGGAAGGGGTAGGAGATGGGCTTTATCTCCGACTCGCTTAAACCTGCTTCCCCTTAGTGCCAGACAGAGAAATGTTTGCTTTTGTTTGGTTTGTGAATTCCGTTTGGGATTTTATCAGCCACCGGGTACGTTCTGATAAGCTGTACCTAAGAAATGAAGCTTTACTTATGAAAAGGCAAGATCTCATCCTTATCCAGATATCGCAGGTCACATGGCTCGCTAATCAGTTAGGAAGGTAACCTCTCCCCCCTGGAGTCACGGCACACGGCTAGAGTAGACCCACGCAGCCCGACGTCTGAAACCACCAGATACCTAACGCGTAACTTGTTTCTAATTTTTTTTAAGTTTTTATAAATTTATTTTTTATTGGTGTTCAATTTGCCAACATATAGAACAATACCCAGTGCTCATCCCGTCAACTCGTTTCTAATTTAAAACATCCTGCTGTCGAGAAGTAAAGGGCTCTGGAGATGTCACCACTCGAGTTTGAATCCCAGATCTGCCACCCTGTGGGCAAATATTGAATTTCTCTGAATTTCACTTTCCCCCATAAAAGCATGGTTGCAAAGGTTTTTTTTTTTGTTTTTTTTTTTTTTTTTTTTAAATCACAAGCACAAATGTGATGCTCAGTAGCTCTCATGGTCTCTCCCAGCTGAAGAGTGGTGATATGAAGCTTGCTCTTCAGCCTTCATTCACTCATCCTCCTCCAAGACATCAGTGCCCTTCAAGTGCTCTGGCGGCGCACTCATGAGGCACTTCCCCTGTCCCAGAATTTCTTCTCTTCCTTCTGTCAATATTCCAGAGCTTTCGATGTTCCTAGGAAAGGAATGTGATAAACAGCTTCATGCAAAGTCATTAGTGCAATGTGTTATTCTTCTCTAGAGTGTTGGCCTTGGTGATGCTTCATTACCAAGGGGATACATCTTGTTGGGGATCCAAGAGGTCACTATGGCAAGTGAACAAGATCTGGCTCCGGAGGAGTACCTACCGGAAGTCCCTTAAATCAAACTGCCCTATAAAGTGACCTCTGGCAAAGGCCAGGGTCCACGGTTGCCAAAGCCAACAAGTCATAGTCATGCTTGTCAAGACTGCCTGGTTGTTGGTCACCTGCCTCTGGCTCACGGAGCCATTTCTGACTCTACTCTCACTTCTCTCGTTTCCTATTCCAAGCTTCAGGCGAGTCAGTCACCAGCCACCTCAAACCATTGACATACACTGAGGGTCGTGGTCAGCACAACCCTAAAGGGAGGGAGGTGGTGACGAGATTGCATGTACCACACGTTACAAGATGCTCTTGCTTATCGTCCCACATCTGGACCTCAGATGAACCCCCAAAGGCAAGCGGGAATGCTGATTTCTATCTTACCCTTGCGATACAAAACTCAGCAAAGTAGAATGAATTACTTGGTGCATTAATCAAGAATCATTTTGCAAATAACAGACACCCAGATAATCTTTGCTTGAGATAAAAAAAAAAAGGGGGATTTACTATTTCACATCAACTAGAGGGTCCAGGGCTAGATTAAGTTTCAGGATTAACCTGAATAAAGGGCTCAAATTATCTCTTTTTTCGTTGCCCAGCCCTGGTTTTCCTCACTGTCTCCTACTGCAGGGCTCCTTCAGAGTGACTGAGGAAGATGGCCATTATGGCCCAGTGCTTACTTACATGGTCCCCAGCAGGAGAGAAAGAAATCCTTCCCTCCCTGAATGGCCGTATATGAGGGAAGGGCGCCGGCTAGTAGTGTGCCCACCAAAAGGATGACACTCTATGATCAGCCCAGCCCCGGCCATGAGTCCACCCTGTGGCCAGACTGACGCTCCTGACATGATCACAAAGTATGGAAGGAGTCCACCCAAGGGTGTACCGCACAACCCGAAGCAGGAGAGCTCTCCTAGCCTCAGATGGCCAGGCCGTCCCAGACTCACACAGGCCCCGGAGCGTGTGAGCCGTGCTGGCTCTTACCTTCGCTCTACCTGCACGTGCCACAAATACAGCAGCCCTGATAGTGATCCAACAGGTATCTGTGTGGCAATCAGACTTGGGGAACACCATCGCGGATAGTTGTGTGACTGCTGTGTGACAGGCCCTGAGCTAAGAGGAGGGATGCAGCAGTGAGCACGACAGACATCCCAAACCCTGGGCAGCTCAGGTTTGGACCCTGGGTGGTCCCCGAGACCGGTGATCAAGCACATCTCTTGGAAAGCTTCTAAAGGCCAACTCTTAGCTGTGCCTAATCTCTCTGTCTCTCTGGTCCCAGGCTCTCTCTGTGACACCTGAGCCACCTAACAAGGAGTGGGACTGCAAGAAGACCATGGACACGATACTTAAGGAGATTGAGCAGGGGAAGTTCCACAATCCCATGTCCATTGCCCAAATCCTTCCTTCCCTGAAAGGCAAGACATACCTGGATGTGCCCTATGTGTCCTGCAGCCCTGGTAAGGACTCTTCATCTCTGCCTTTCCTTACGTCATAAGTGGCAACTTATGCCAGTGATAATATATGCATCGACTTTGAGTGGTATGTGGGCTTGTTACGTAGGCAGAGCCACAGCCGATATCCAATCCCCGGGCGGTGCGTGCTAACACACCCACCCTCAGAATTCAGCCCCACTCAGCACGTCACTCAGCCCGTATTAAGTGAGCACCTACTATAGGTAGAGCATCATGTGAGGTGCTGGTGAAGAGGGAGTGTCCATGGTCCTAACAATCAGATGATATATGACTTTATTCATTTATCTGGCCGATGCACCAAACATTATTCTGTGCCTTATATCTGCTCTTTACAAGGTCGGGAGACAAATATGTAGCAAAAAAAAAAAAAAAAAACCAACCAAACAAAAAACAAAACCAACAACATTTGGAAGAATGAAATAAGTATTAAATATAAATGGAAGCCACACAAAGCAAAGAAAGCCGGGTCTGAGAGACCAGAGAAGAACAGGGCTGGCATTTAAGCCTAGACGTGGAGATCTGGATATAAAGCCTCGGTGCTCCTGGCACACCGAAGGAATGGGGTGGAAACCTGGCACAGTACCTTTTTATTTTAAATATCTCTATTTTATCCAATTAAAAGTAGAATACAGGGACACATAACTTTGCAGAAACGCGTACAAAGAAAGTGGGAGTCCTGCATACGCATATCCTTGCTCCAGAGGTCACGAGTCTTTGGTAATGACACCTCACACCCTTCTTTCTAGTATAAAGTACGGTTCATCTTAGGGTGCGTGGTCTTCTCGAGGCGAGCAGAGGGCTGGGCTCCTCGTCTATCTCAGCCCACGATCTACAGAGGCCGCGATCAAGCACCCCGATCCCAACCACATCGAACACGGCCACGTCCACCTGCCTCCTCGGGCTGCCGCCCGGTGATTTCCCAACCTTGACGAGGTGGCCCTGGAGTCTCTCCTAGGATCCTACACCATAGAGGCCCCCAGTGTTCTGCTAAATGGTCTAAAATCTACTACCTTTTGCTTCCAGGTTCACAGTGTTGCTGAAAAAGCCCCCAACTCAACAGAACTCAATCATGCAAAATACACAACGTGGGGTTAACAGTCCTCCCTTCTGGTTATAAATTCTTTTGACAAAAACTAATGTTCACTATAAGACTAGCTGTCGGCTCTTCAGCTACGAACGATTCTCTAGAACGGAAGTGGGAGCTTCACAGATCACACCAGTGCCTCAGAACAACCCAGAAAGGACACAAAATCATTGCCATTTCTTGCAATTTCTTTTTTTTTTTTTTTTTTAGGATGAGTTGCCAATAACAGAGGTTTTGCACCCATAATTCAAGCCCCATGATCTTTAATCTGGCCTCTTGGCTGTCCACAGGTCATCAAGTGCAACCCACTCTCCCCAGTCAACCCAGCCCCGTTCCCACCTCGGCATCCAACATCACCGTCGCGTACACCATAAATAACCAGCTGAAGGGGGTGGAGCTGGTCTTCAATGAAACCATTGATGTTAGTGTGAAGGATGGCTCCGTGCTCCTTGTTGTCCTAGAGGAAGCACAACGCAGAAATTCCATGTTCAAGTGAGTGCTGCGAGCCGCGTTCACCATTCCCCCCGGGCCCCTCGTGAATTCTCATCCTCTTCCTCCTTCCTTCATTTCCTTACTTCTTTCCCCCCCTTCTGGTGACTTAGATCTTCAGGTCACGGCCCCTCGAGAGGCCTGCAGTCTAGTAACTGGCAAGGCCGTCAGGAAAAATACCATCACACAAGTCAACCCAGGATGGAGTCTTACAAACAGGGATTCCAAGGGGAGGCCACTGTGGATCGGGGTAGTCCAGGAAGGCTCCCAGCCCTGGAAAGCTCTCGAAGAAGAAGTCCCATGGGACCATAGTGGAGGATGACGAAGAGGGATTGGCTGGAATGAAGCATTCGCGACAGGAATAAGCAAGGACTCCGGGGTCCGTGAGTGGCCCGTGTGACGAGGGAAGCGACTACAGGACTGCATCAAGCGGGGCACGTCTGGAAGGACAGGCTGGGTGCGATCGGAAAAGCCTGAAAAACCAGGCTAAGGAATCTGCCCTCCCCACTATAGAAACGTGTTACAAGTTTTTAAGCAAGAAAAGTCATTGGTTGGAGAGTGGGAGACAAGGAGGAGAGCTGGGGCTTGCCTGCGGTGACAAACCTGTGGGGTGACGGAGACTCCATCTGTGGTAAATGGACTCAGGCCCAGGAAGACGCCACAGGCTCTATGAGCGCTGGATTCGGGGCCCACTTTACAGATAGCACCACGTAGGCCCCGAGGCTAAGCGACCTTCCTAAGACCACAAGGCTTGAAACTGGTAAGAGCTGAGATCTGAACCCAGGCTTGACCCTGAAGCTCATGTTCCTTCCACTGCCCCGTCGGAAAAGGGTAGAAGACAAGTAAATCCCAGGAGATAAAAATCAACCCTTGGGATGTGTTTCTAGTTTGCAAAAAAGAGGAAGCAGTAGAGAAATATGGAGACGACGAAGGTCACAGGAGGAGCGGAAGGCAGCTGCCAGGCCCTGGAAGGAGGAGAAGGGCCTTCGCCTTGCAAAGGAAAGACGGCACGAGCCAAACCTGCAGGGAGATGCCGGGAGAAAGACCGGCCTGGCCCAAGGACGGGGCAGCTGGGGGCGCGTGGAATCCATCCCACAGGCCTAGGTTCAGGACGTCGTGTCGGCCGTCCACGGCCCCTATAACGCAGGTCAGGGTAAGAGTTGCATTTCAAGAATCCTTTTCTTTTTTTTTTTTGCATTTCAAGAATCCTTTTTTTTGCATTTCAAGAATCCTTTTTTTCTGCATTTCAAGAATCCTTTTTTTTTCCATTTCAATAACACTTTTTTTTTGCATTTCAAGAATACTTTTTCATTTAAATAATACTTTTTTTGCATTTCAAAAATACTTTTTTTGCATTTCAAGAATACTTTTTTGCATTTCAATAATACTTTTTTTTGCATTTCAAGAATTTTTTTTTTGCATTTCAAGAATACTTAGTTTTCAAATACCCTCTGGCCATTACCTTACTTCTCTGAGCTGAGCTCTAACTGTGCCTCGTTTTTCTTTCCTGACTGTGAATGTCATAAATTCATACAGCAGACGCCGGAGGGGTGATGCATAAAGAACAAAACAAAGCACCTCTGAAACTCATAATACGCTACATGTTAATTAATTGAATTTAAATGAATTTTTTTAAAAAAAGAACAAAACAAAGCATCGACAGCACATCCACAATGTAATCACTGCTGACATCTCTTTATAGTTTCGTAGGTGTCTTTTCTGTGCATATTATAGACGTGATCCCTCACACGGACGGGACGGTTGCTTCGCATCAAATTTGTGTCCCACATTTTCACGTAACAATTATTGCACATGTATTTTTAATATCACTTAAAATTAATTAAAAATACAATTTTATAACTTGCAAAAAAAAAAGTTCAATCTCAGATATTCATTCCGTCTTCACTCATATCAGTATTCACTCATTGTTGGCCATTTATGTTTTAAAAAATTTGCATATTGATAGTTTTTTTTAAACTCCATTCATTTTAATTTCATTTAATTTCAAGTGAAGTAATTTGACATTCATTAATCATTTGCAATTTCTCCTTTGAGCATGGTTTTATTCGTTCTCTAAAACATTTAGAATATCGCTGTCCCTTCACCTTAACCCCTTATTGCCTGACCTAATTGAGATTAATCACACATGATTTTATTCTTACAGATTTGTAACCACGATGACATCCTGGGGCCTTGTCGTGTCCTCTATCAACAATATTGCTGAAAGTGTCCATGACAGGACATACTGGCAGTTCCTGAGTGGCAAAACACCTTTGAATGAAGGCGAGTAAGGGAAAGGGACCTGGGACTTTCTTCCAAAGTCTGAAGGTTACTTTCCTTCATTTCCATATTTAATTAATTCATTCATTTAATCAGTAAATAATTGTGAGGTTGTAGGTATATATATGTGATACGTGTGTATACAGTGACAACACGTGTACGCGCGCATATATATCATCATGATATATACAGAGATTCGATTGAACGATAGATCTTGGGCAGATAGATAGATAGATAGGACAGGTGGCTGGCTCTCTAAAACAGCTTTTTCAAAAATCAGAAATCCAAAAAAAAAAAAAAATCAGGAATCCTGACTCCACTCTGAGCCGATGGGACACATGCAGCGACCAAGAAACGTGGATTGACCTACTTAGCGCAATAAGAGCTGAAAAAGGAAAAAGCAGATAATGTCAGAGACAAAAAATAAAAAGGTAGAAAAAGGTGATCCAAGAAGATGGGCCCGTTGGGATCCAACCAAAGCGCAGGGCCGTCGTGTCAGTGGCCCCGAGCGCCAGGGCGGGAGCACGGCTCTTGTGGGGTGGTGCGGTCCTACTTCACACGTCAGCTCTGTAGGTGTTGGTGACTCTGTCTTTATGGGGAAAGAAACCAAGTCTTGGAGCGTCAAGGGGGCTTGTGCAAGCCCTGCATCTAGCGTGGGACGGAGCGAGCAGCGATCGCATGCCGTCGGCCCAACTGCAGCACGCGTGGGCTTCACTCGGCCTTCACTCTTCTTCCTGCTCTGCCGTGGCTGTAAAATCTCCCAAGAGGAGGATGCCGATGCGTGTCTGGGTACGGAAAGGGGCAGGGATAGAATTCAGACCTCGGCAAGACCTGAAGACACTTTGACATTTTGCACAAACACGAAAATCTCCGAGTTAAAGAGGCCTGCGTGTGGCTTTGTCCAAGGATGGTGTCACCTAGCCAAGGGCATAGCTGTCCCCGTGCAGGGAGACGTGAAGCCACGGGAGGTGGCAGCAGAGTTGAGGCTGTGGCTCCGCAGAGGCGCGTCGTTACCCGAGATGATGACCACAGAGATGTGTCTTCTCATCCGTCGGGCATTTCGGAGCCCATTTCGGAGACCGGGCCGGGCGGGGCTCATGGAGCGGCAGCGCGGCCTAAAACAAGTCTTGAGGGACAGAGGCTTGGTTAGAAGCCCCGGCTCTCGCTTGCTGGCGAGTCTTCTCGGAACCGGTTTCTAGAGCTGTAAACGGAGACAGGAGTGGCCATTCCTTGGGTTGGTAAGAAAATTAAGAAATAACATGTTTAAAATGGGTAAGTGCAGTGTCTTCAAAAACTGCTGAATGTTAGTAGGTTCTCAGGAGCTGCCTTGGGACCCGAGATCGGGATTGTTCTCCCATCGGCCAACTGCCGCTCTTCTCCTGGGAGAGGATGGTCAACAGAAAGGCCTCGGAGATCCCAGGAGATCGGGCCTGGGGTCATGCCTTCCGATGCCTGTCGACCCGAGAGCGGGTGGCGGGGGCTGCCACCAGCTGGCTTTCCTGCCCTGGAACACGAGGTTCTCCACCCACTGCCCTTCCTCGATTCGGGCAACGCTTTTGTGCCCGAGCTCCTATCTCAGCATCCTAAGGTTGGCTCAGGTCAGCGGCCGGGGCGCACACTCACCTGCGGCCAGTGCACGCTGGGCATCCGCCAGTCATCACCCCTAAGCCTGAAAGATTTCTTCCAAGGAGATGGTCCTGGGGAACTTCGGGGGAGACGCCTCGCCACCCAAGGGCTCGTGCAAGGCCGTGCTCCCCGTGGCAGCTCCCAGGCTGCAAACCCGGCACCCCAAGTCCGGCCGGGCCGCGGACTTGACGCCTCCAGCAAGGGGCTGAGCCCGGGCCTGGGAGCCACCCTGCTCACCCCTGCTCCTCTCTGCTTGTTTCCAGGAGTTGCCGACTACATCCCCCGCGACCATGAGCACATCACGGCCAACTTCACGCAGTACTGAGGCCGAGGTGGGTCCCGCGCTCTCAGACGTCCCCAAAGGATGGTGGGGCCTTGGTTCACTTTATGCCAAATCTATGCCAAAAAGTGGGTTATCTACGATGCGACCATATTCCTAATAAAAACATGGAAATCACTGTGTAGAATAAACGATTCAAACTGCCTGCCCTGGAGCCTCTACATCCGTAACCCGTGAAAAAGTCCGGCTTCTCAAGGCAATGACTGCTGGTCATCACTGAAGCCTGGAGAGGGCCCAGCTGGTATTTTTGGGGTTCATTCTGATCTTCTTGATTAATTAACAAACACATTCCTTTACTTCTACAAATGAAATATTTTTTAAAGACTCCAATTTTCTTTCCTGAACAAAGTACTGCTTCTCAGATCGGTAAAATGGCCAACATTATTGCAAATGAGACTCCCAGATGGTTTAGAACTAGGTGAATGGTGTTATGACTCTCCCCTTCCATTTCTAATATTTATTATGGGTAGAATTAAGTTTTTGAGATGCATATTTTATATAATTTATATATATATTTATAAGTCAGTAATATAAAATTTAATATATACGTTATATATTAAATATAAATACATATCTAAAATCCCACTCCACGTATATTTTTTTTACATATTAAAAGGAAATATGTATCTATAACCACACTATATATGTATATTTGAAAGAAAAGTTAAGCTTCCAAAAATAATCATTACTCTCATCTCTGCTGCTAGGAATCGACACTGGTACCAGCATTTTAGTGAAGAATATGGAAATTGTATCAAAAGACCTAAAATATACTAACGTCAACCGCCATATCCCAATTCTGTAAGTTAGACAAAGAGACAAAGGAGAGAATCATAATAAGGCACAGATATACAAGATGTGCGCCGAGGTGGTTGCGTAAATACCCAATAAAGGAATCACTGGCTCGTGTGGAACAAAACAGGGCAGCCCGGGTGGCAGTGGTTTAGCACCTGCCTTCGGCCCAGGGCATGACCCCGGGGTACC
This sequence comes from Otocyon megalotis megalotis, assembly GCA_017311455.1. Lineage (NCBI taxonomy): Eukaryota > Metazoa > Chordata > Mammalia > Carnivora > Canidae > Otocyon > Otocyon megalotis. The sequence continues at coordinate 111,933 of JAEUCK010001291.1, forward strand.
GGGATTGGGTCCCAAGTCGGGCTCCCTGCATGGAGCCTGCTTCTCCCTCTGTCTCTGCCTCTCTTGCTCTCTCTGTCTCTCATGGATAAATAAATAAAATCTTAAAAAGAAACAAAAAAACAAAAAACATGGTGCCTGGGTGACTCAGTTGGCTAAGCGTCTGCCCTCAGCCCAGGTCATGATCCCGGGGTCCTGGCATCGAGCCCCCTGTTCGGCTCCCTGATCAATGGGGAGCTCCTTCTCCCTCTCCCTCTGCCTCTCCCCTGCACGGGCACTCTCCTGCTTCTCGCTTCTCTATCTCAAATAAATAAAAATTAAAAAAAAATGAACAGAGGAAAAAGAGACAAACAGAAAACCAGATTCTTAACTACAGGGAACAGACTGGTGTTGCCAGAGGAGGGGCAGGGGTGGGGGGCAAGCGGGTTGGGCGAAACAGGTGGACAGGACTGGAAGTACCTTATGGTAATGAGCCCTGAGTAACGTATGGAAATGTTGAATCACTGAATTGTACACCTGATACTCTTAATTACTCTTAATTAATTACTCTTAATTTAACACTCTTAACTCTAATTGATTTTAAAAGCTAATTAATTTCTTACAAAGAATTATGATATACTATAAAAATTGATTTTTTAAAAGATGTTTATTTATTTATTTAGGGGGAGAGGGGCAGAGGGAGAGGGAGAGACAGAAGCCTGAGCAGACTCCATGCTGATCGCGCAGCCAGACCTGGGCTGGATCCCAGGACCCTGAGATCAGGACTTGAGCTGAAATCAGGAGTCAGATGCTTAACCGACTGAGCCCCCCAGGGACCTCTATTAATTAATTAATTAATTAATTAATTCTTATTAATTTTTTAAAAATGTCAGGAGGGCAGCCGAGTGGCCCAGCGGTTTAGCGCCACCTTTGGCCCAGGGGGTGACCCTGGGTCCTGGGATGGAGTCCCACGTGGGCTCCCTGCATGGAGTCTGCTTCTCCCTCTGCCTGTGTCTCTGCCTCTCTCTCTATGTCTCTCATCAATAAATAAATAAAATCTTAAAAAAAAATGTCAGCAAGATCCGTATTGAAGATAAACACCTGCTGACATGAAGTCACCCATGGTGTGCTGTGGGCCCTCCGTGCCCGAGCATCAGGGTGGGTCACCGGGTGGTGGGGCTGCTGGTGACCGATTTCGTTTGCTTGCTTCTCTGTTGTCTACTTTTCCTCTATTCAAGACATAAGTGGGCAACCGGAAGATGGGGGGAAAATACTTTTAACAAAGCTGGTCTTTTTTATGTAACAATAAATTGGACAACAAAAAAAGGAAGGGGTGTTGGTGTGAGAGAGAGAATACTGCCCCCCAATTTTTGCCATTAGTTGTGTGGGTTCCTTTGCACGGGTGGGGGGGGGCGGCAGGCCAACAGGCTGACAAGGGACCTGTGACCTGTGGCAATTGCAGCGCAGGATGCAGCCTGGGTGCTCCTCCCTGATGAGGCCCGAGCCCAGGCGCCTCCGCCTCCCTTAGGGTTTCTGCGACCTCCACGCCTCGGCCGAGCCTCAGCTCCTTGCAGGGAAGCGGTCAGGTGGCGTAGTTGTCTGCAGGGGGAGGAGGGAAGCGGGCTCCCCATCCCGCTGTGCTTGCCTTTATCTGGATACACAATGACCTCTAGCAAGTTCAGGACCGGAGATCACTCCCTGGGACGCGGAACTAGGGGGGCCTCCTCCAGGCTCTTCCCGCCCCCCACCGAGATCCCGTCAAAATGACAAAGAATCCTGCTGGGAAGCGCCAATGGCTCTGAGATTTCTAAGGACAACAAGAAGGAAGGAGGAGGAGAAGGGGAATAATTCTGGCCAAGAAAATAAAAACTGAAAGGGAGAGAGAATAGAGCAAAGCAGTTCCAGCTTTCATGCTGAGGACCAAACCCGCAAAACAGCCATGATGTTTTTACAGAAAGTACAGTGAATTTGACCAAACATAAAAATATGTAATAGAATGACAATAATTAATAATAATTAATAGCACTGGTTTCGGACCAAGGAGACCATAGGAATGGGATAAAATGTCAAAAAATATTATGGGGAAATTAGTGTATTATAAAATCACATTCTTTTAAAAGATTTTGTTTATCGAGAGAGACAGAGAAAGTAACTGGCTGATTTACTGCATGAAAATTAGGGATGGTCCTACCTCAAAAAAATTAAAGGACATAATGAAAACAATAAAAAAAATCCATATATAAATGAAGTCAATGTACTTAATATTATAACAAGTGTTTTGAATTGACAAAAACACGGTACAATAGAAACACAAAGCACACAGGCGAGCAAATGACACACACAGGAAAACCGACAGAAATATAAGAGCAAAGAGAGGAGAAAAAGCTCAACAGCACTAAGTCATTGAAAACTTGCCAGCTGCCGTACAACCCGCGATGCGGAGCAGGCCTCAGCGCACCCGGGAGGAAACCCACCCGAGGGCCGCCTCGCCTTGACCGCGGGGTCGGGCGTTCCAGCCCCACGTTGGGGGTAGAGCTTATTTAAAAAGAAAATCTTAAGAAAAAAAAAAACAACAACAACTTGAATTTACGCTGCTCCCGCTTACCCAGACTCCAAAACCAACTTTGTCATTTTCTCATTTCTGATTTAAAAAGAAAAAAATAAAAATTCTAAAATAAATAAATAAATAAAAAATAAAAATTCTGATTTCAGTACCCGAAGCGCCCGATACTGTGTTAAGAGTCGCCACCGTGGATCCACCTGCAGGTGAAGGTGCTGGTCTCCGGGCTCCCACCTGCTGGGGCTGCGGTGCCTCAGTGGAAGCCAAGGGCGAAGGGCGGCAGAGGGGCTGCACGGCCCCACTTGGTGCTTCCAGCAGCTCCTGGCTCTTCCCTGGCCTCCCCGCCCCCTGCCTCTGACCCCTGCCAGGGCTGACCCGCATGGCACCTGGTAGGGGCTGAAGTATGTCCTCCTCTGCCCCAACCAAAAATACGTCCTGGGGCCCCAAGTCTTCCCTCAGGCCCTGGACACCCCCATCTCTGCAGCTCCTCCAGCTCCTGGCTCCCGCTTCTCGGTGGGGCCCTGGTGAGCAGGATGTAAGAGGACCCTAAATCCGCACCTGCATGGGGTCTTCAGCCAGTTCCTACCGCCTCCTTTATGAATCCTGCCCGGGGGGCACCTGAGTGGCCCAGTCAGTTAAGCTCCGACTCTTGGTTTCGGCTCAGGGTCCTGAGATCGAGTCCAGGCTCACCTCGCAGAGCCTGCTTGAGGCTCTTCCCCCCTGCTTCGCCCCCTGCTCGCGCTCTCTCTAAAATAAATAAAATCAAAAATCAATCAATCAATCATCAATCCATCCTGCCCAGAAGGCCCAATGGCTCACTCGGGAATGTGGGGGTCACCACAAAGCTGAGTCAGGTACAATCTTGTTTCAACAGCCTGTTATACACATGACATTGGGTGTCCTTTGTCCCTGTTCACGCCGGCAGAGCTCTCAGAGAAAGGTGTGACGACTACAGGGTATTTGCCCCCAGGATGCACGTGTGGGGTTGATGCGAAGGGGCACCTGCGTCCCGGTGTCCACAGCAGCCACGCGGTGGGAGGCGCCTCGGTGCCCCCGACAGACGACGGATGAAGAAGAGGTGTCTATGGGTACAGCGGGCATCACTCAGCCGCAGGAAGGACGGCACCCGCCGCGGGCTTCCCCGAGGACGGCCCTGGAGGGCGTGATGCTGAGGGAAGGAAGCCCGCCAGAGAAAGACCATTATCATACGGTCTCACTCGCGTGTGCAATTTAAGAACAAAACAGAGGAGCACAGGCGAAGGGAGGGGAAAATAAAACGGGATGAAATCCGAGATGGAGACAAACCAGCTGAGGGTCGCTGCACGGGAGGGCCGGCCGGGTCACTGGGTGATGGGCATGGAGGAGGCGGGGCCCTGGGTGTTCTATGCGACTGACGACTCCCTAAACTCTACCTCTGAAACCAAGAATACGCCATATGTTCATTAATTGAATTTAAGTAAAAAAAATAAATAAATAAATTTCAAAAAATAAAAAAGGTGTGCAAGAGAGCTCAGCACGTATGTGGATCAACAGGCACTCTGATGTTGCTGGTGAGTCAATCCCTTTGGAAACGTCCTTTGTCTCTATCCTCCCTCCCCCCCCATACATGGGAGCAGTCATCCTCCAAGGCTATGGCCCACTGACCCGGAGGGTCTCACACGGAGGCTTTATTAGACGGTAGGAAGTGACCCCTCAAGGTCCCGAAAACCTCAGACTTCCGCTACCCCCACCCCCTCCAAGAATATACTCGGTCACCCCTCACAACCCCAGCGCAGCTTTCTGCCCACGGGTCCTGTCCCTGGGCTTTAATAAAAACCACTTTTTTTTGCACCAGAAACATCTCTAGAAACCTCTCCCACCCATTCACTCTGGGACCCCAAAACACAGCAGTACCACTGCTCTCTTAGGAAGGCCCTACACCATACGGAAGCGAGGTGACGAAGAAGACGTACCACTAGCCCTTTGACGAGGTTCCATGGACTTCCTGAGATGAGGAGCTTCCACGGTGATTTATCACATCACGATATTGTGATTAGACTCTGATAAGCCCAAACCCAATCTTTTTATTAGAATGAGACCGTGCGCACGCCTGCGCATACACACAGACAACATGCGTGCGGGTGCCGTGTATGTCAACCACTGGCCCTGGAGTCAGGCTTCAGGCTTCCGTTATCTCTTGATTTTAGAATAAGGAAGATTAAACATGGAGATGGTGATTTTTATACAGATGGGAAAATCACAAATCCCAGCGAATAGAGACCCGGATGATCCAAAAATAATGCCTTGTAGCTATACATTGTAGCATCTTAAAATTTCACATGGCTCACCGAGGACTGGTTCTCCCCTTGCTTAGGCTTTAGGATCACCCACAGGGCTTAGTTCACAAGAGGAATTCCTGGACCCCACCTGCAGTGTCTGGCTCAGTAAGGAGGGACCAGATATTCACATTTACACCAAGGTCTCAGAAACATCTGATGCAGGTGGTCTGAAGCCAATTTTGGGGAGGTTCTAGCAAACCCGTGCCAGTAAAAGTAGGAACATCAAGGTTTTTTATCTCTACTTTGCATCATACTAGCCGGGTAGCAAATCATTTTACCCCAGAACATCCGTTTCCTACAGATACATACCATGGAACCACCAGAGAGAAGCATAAAGAAAGGGCTGTGAGACCTGGAAGGAGGGAAAATCATGTTTAGGGACGAGGGAAGCCGTTACGTGCCTCCTACTGTTTTCACGACGCTCTACTCTTTCTTCTCTTCTGGTGTCTCAGCAGTAGCTGGCCTGTGCTCATCAGTCCTGTCTACGTAAACATGAATTCCTACAGAAAGGCGTCGCTGGCTTTTCCTCTCTGTGCCCTCTATTGTACCGGACACAACTGTTGCAAAGAAAAATAGGCGTCATTTGTCATGGTAACTGTTTAAATGTAAAACTTTGAGTTTACTTTTTAGTTCTTTTAAAATAAACAAAAGGGGGCACCTGGGTGGCTCGGCGGTTGAGCGCCTGCCTTTGGCTCAGGGACCGGGATCAAGTTCCGCATCAGTGTCCCTGCGTGGAGCCTGCTTCTCCTTCTGCCTGGGTCTCTGCCTCTCTCTCTCTCTCTCTGTCTCTCTCATGAATAAATAAATGCAATCTTTTTTAAAAAATAAGTTAAATAAGTAAAAATAAAAAAAGTAGAAATTGGGGGGAGGGCATCAAAAGACAGGTTGTACTGACACTTTATTTTTCCACCCAAAACAAAATTACACAATATTCACCCTGAGATGTTCTAATGCCTGAGCACGTTGTCATCTCCCACCTTGGGTGGGAGGGAGCAGGGAAGGGCTGCCTAGAATCGGGCTCTGGCTCCGGATTGGGGCCGTTGACCCTCGTAGGCCTGCTCTAGAAGCTCAGAGGCCTGGCTGCAGTCAAGCCCATTCACTCTGGAGGCGGCTTCGGGGTGCAGGGGTGTGCAGGTGGCCTGGGGCTGGAGAAAGCTCTTCAGGAGCCCGGCAAGCCTCACGGGCTTTATTTCTCACCATTTATGAAATTAATCCTTGACCACACGGAGATTTAGTCTAATTTAAATACAACACACAGCTGTCTCAATGCATCAATCCCATTTATGTCCTATAGGCTTGGGGAAAGATTCTCTGTCTTTCCAAATATTAAAAAGCTTGGGACCCATAAGACATGATTGGCCCAGCCTCCGCCAGAATACTCATTATTTTATGTTAATCATCAAGTTTTGGTAACTGTCCAGGCCCTGGGGTCCCTGGAGCAGCAAGGCCTCCAGGCGGATGGTGCTGTTCCCCTCCAGGTGACAGACCTCCACCTCTGGGGGGGTCTGGGGGGGGACACAACACCTAACAGGTCACCAGCACCAGCTCCCAGCTCAGGCCAGGGTGCAACCCGGGGAGCGCCCCAGGTCAGGGCCCGGGGCTGGGGAGGCTGCAGCAGAGGCCGCAGCCCCGCCCCCGGCACAGGCCCCGCCCCCGGGAGCACAGCAGAGGCCGCAGCCCCGCCCCCCGGCACAGGCCCCGCCCCCCGGGAGCACAGCAGAGGCCGCAGCCCCGCCCCCCGGAGCACAGCAGAGGCCGCAGCCCCGCCCCCGGCACAGGCCCCGCCCCCGGGAGCACAGCAGAGGCCGAAGCCCCGCCCCCCGGCACAGGCCCCGCCCCCGGGAGCACAGCAGAGGCCGCAGCCCCGCCCCCGGCACAGGCTCCCCGCCTCGCGTCCCGCGGTCCCGAGGTCCCGACTGCGCAGACGCCGACAGCGGCGGGGGCGGGGCTAGCACTGACATCGCCGGAACCCCAGCGCTGCGGCCCGGGTTCCTCCACTTCCGCCGGGACTCTCCGGGGCCGGACCCGCGCCAACGTCATTTCCGGCCCGGCGGGTGCAGGGCGGCGCCGAGGTCGCGGAGGAGCCGGGGCGTCCTGACACGCGCGGCCATGTGGCGGCTGCTGGCTCGGGCCGGGGCGCCGCTCCTGCGGGCGCGGACGTCAGGTCAGGAGCCCGCGGCGCCAGCAGCCCTCCCGTCCTCCCCGCCCGCCCCGCGGAGGCTCCGCTGGCGCTAGGCCTCCCCGCTCCCGCCGCCGCGGGGACTCGTGCCGGAGGGGCGCTACCGGGCGGTGGAGGAGGGGCGGGGGTCTCTGTGGGAGGGGCAGGGGTCGGTGGGGAGGGGCGCGGGGGGTCGTTGGGGGAGGGGCACGGGGCGCGGGGGATCGTTGGGGGAGGGGCGCGGGGCCGCAGGGGTCGGTGGGGAGGGCTGTGGATGGTCGTTGGGGAGGGGCGCGGGGGGTCGGTGGCGAGGGGTGCGGGGTCGTTGGGGGAGGGGTGGGGCGTCCGCGGGGATGTGCCCCCTCCCCTGCCCCGCGCCCCCTGCCCCGCTCCCCCTGCTCCTCCCCGTCGGGGCGCCGTGGGGCTGTGAGGTCTGCCCCGGGTCTGTCCCGGCTGCGCTGCGGGTGCCTCGTGCCCGCCGGTGGCCGCGGAGTCTCACTGCCTTTCCCTCTAGGTCCCCGGGCCGCCCCGCCCGCCCGCGCTGGCCTGAAGACGCTGCTCCCGGTGCCGACCTTCGAGGGTGAGAGCTGGGGCCCGGGTGTGTCCCCCGTTTCCGGGCGGGACCCGCAGGCGGGCGCCCTGTCGCGGTGCCCCCCCCCCCAGCCCAGGGCAGCGCCGCCCAGGCAGGCCGTGCGGGCCGCGGTGAGCGAGGAGCCGGGGCCCCAGCGACCCCGAGCCTACAGGGAGCCTACAGGGAGCGGAGGCCCCTTGCGGGCTGCAGCCCTGATGTTCTCCCCCAAGGCCGGCGAGCCCCGCAGGCGCCCTGGAACCAGATGCGGAAGCGCTGACCCGCGGCGGGGATGATAAACCACACTGGCCTCGGCTTTGATAGGCTGGAGATCTTAAAAAGGAAACCAGCACCGGAAGTGTGGGCCTCTGAGGGGTTTTATCTTGGACACCAGGTGAAGCCCTTGCAAGTCCTGCAAGTGCCAGTGGGCGGGGGTGGAGAAGCGTCACTGCAGGCCTCGGGCTTGGGGGCAGTTGCTGTGCCACCAAGCGCGGTCCTAATGGATTCGGTGGTGCAGCCCTGCCTGCCTTACCGGGGACACACCTTAGGTGACCTGGGAGGTAACAGGTGTTTTCCCCAAGCGGTCAGAGGCCTGTGTGGCCTGCATTTCAGCCCCCGCCCTCTGCAGGTGTCGCGCCCAGCCAGAGTGCACAGGTGTGGGCATGAAGGGCCCCGTGCAGACCCAGCAGGCGTCCTCCCAAGAACGTCCGGGAGCGGAGAACTTAGGGATTCAGGTCCCCTGCAGGGTGCTGCACGCCCCACTGACGTCCACAGGGCCTGAGTGGCTGTGCCGTTGTCCCTGGGCGGCCTGGACCACCTGAGCAAAGGTCTCTAGGCCTCAGGTTCCTCTTTCATAAAACGGAGATTTCAAGTAGTACCTGCCTGACGACAGCGACTGGGGGTATGTTTGTGCGTTCACTTTGCGGTAACTGAGCTGCACAGTTATCCGGCCCTGGGATTACGGGTGTTACACTCTCAGGAGTTCAGCATTCTAGAGAAGGGAAGCACTAAAAAAATGACCGGGGCTGTACAGTTATTTTAAAGATAAAACAAGATGCTGCACATGAAGTGTTCAGCCCAACGTCTAGCACTTGCTAAACGTCAAAAAAAATAATTTAGCAGGTGTTCTCTGGGACAGTCTCAGTCTCTGCCTTCCAGACGGTCTCTAGCATTAGAGGGAGTCTCCTTTGAGGGCCAAGACTGCACGGGGTCATTGTGGGTCTCACTCGTTGTTCACTGTATCCCATTAACACTTGTAACCAGATTCCACTGTCCATAAAAAAACATCCACAGGAAAAACCTTTTAAGCATGAGTTTTTTGTTTTTTTCCAGGGGGAACTTCAAGACTTTGACCTGACTGATGAGAGTCTTGTAGGAAGAAAATGGGTCCTTTGAGATGTGTGGCTGTACTGACTCTTGGTTGTCTGTGCTCCTTTTAGATGTTTCCCTTCCGGAGAAGCCCAAGCTTAGATTTGTGGAAAGGGTACCACTCGTGCCAAAAGTGAGGAGAGAACCTAAGAACTTGAGCGACATCCGGGGACCTTCTACGGAAGCCACTGAGTTCACAGAGGGCAACTTTGCAATCTTGGTAAGTGACGTCGGAGTCGCGCTGCTCCGGGAGGGAAGCTGGCAGGTTGCCAAGTGTCCTGCTCGTGAGTTAATTCCTTCCTCCATGGGCTGTCTCAGAAGTGCCACCATTTGCTCTTCAAGCTGGTGTGCGCTTCCCAGTCAGCGTCTGAGTCCTAGGTCTCGCTTTTACATGTTGCGTGAAAATAACGTAAAGACAGAGGGATCCCTGGGTGGCGCAGCGGTTTGGCGCCTGCCTTTGGCCCAGGGTGCGATCCTGGAGACCAGGGATCGAATCCCACGTCGGGTTCCCGGTGCATGGAGCCTGCTTCTCCCTCTGCCTGTGTCTCTGCCTCTCTCTCTCTCTCTGTCTCTCTCTATGTGATTATCATAAAAAAAAAAAAAAAGAAAGAAAAAAAAGGAAAAGACAGAAGGAAGCTACCTCGCTGGTGGTCCCTATGAGATCCTCAGACCTCTGGTAAAAATAAAACTACCCATGGCTCAGGAGGCGGCCAGCGGTCTTCCTTCCTCGGAGTAGCTTCCTGAGGACTTGATGTCAGTCGCTGCACAGGTGGGTGTGGACCCAGCGGCTTTCCCATCAGCCCGAGGGACACTGTACAGTCCTTCCACGGCCTGATCAGCCCGACAGGTCCACACCTGGCCCCCCCACCCAGCTGCCCCAGGCTCAGGTCCAACCCCCCCGCCCCCCAGCCTCTCCGGCTTCTGCTCAGACTCACCAAGCCATTCCTCTGTAACTATTGTCTGTTTCCCTTGGCTAATTCCTACCATTCTGGTCTGTTTTAAATATCACCTCCTCCATTGAAATGGGTCCACCTTGTTTTCATTTACTACCACACCCTAGGTTTTTTTTCCAGGGTACTTATTAGGACTTTTATTTTTATGTATGTAATTAAAACCACAGTTACTATAAAAGAGCCCATAAAAGATCACTAAGTTCCCGTATGTTTCTAATTCTTTCATCCACTTTTAGGCGCTGGGTGGTGGTTACCTCCATTGGGGCCATTTTGAAATGATGCGCCTGACAATCAACCGCTCCATGGACCCCAAGAACATGTTTGCTTTATGGAGAGTACCGGCTCCTTTCAAGCCCATTACCCGCAAGGGTATGGGACAGCGCATGGGGGGTGGCAAAGGTGCCATTGATCACTACGTGACCCCCGTGAAGGCTGGCCGTCTCATAGTAGAGTTGGGCGGGCGTTGTGAATTCAAGGAGGTACAAGGTTTCCTCAACCAGGTTGCCCACAAGTTGCCGTTCACAGCGAAGGCCGTGAGCCGAGAGACTCTAGAGAAGATGCGGAGAGATCAGGAGGAGCGAGAACAGAACAACCAAAACCCCTGGACCTTTGAGCGCATAGTCACCGCCAACATGCTGGGGATTCGGAAATACCTGAGCCCGTACGACTTGACCCAGAAGGGGCGGTACTGGGGCAAGTTCTACCTGCCTGAGCGAGTGTAGGGAGGATGGGAGACGGAGATGGACAAAGGCCACGGAGAGAAAGGACCTACCCTTTCAGTCTCGGGGGCTCCGACAGCTAAGTGAGGAGCAGTGGATGAGTAAGTGGCTTCTGGAAAATGGTACCGTATCTCTTGTTTTAAGTGCATCCTATTTACATTAAATAAAGTTTGAGTGTCCCCTCAGGATATAACTTCTCGTTGGTCCCTCCTGGCCCTTAAATGGTCAGAAAGCTGTTCACCGACCGTCAGGGGTCCAGTTCTCCCCAGCTGTCAGGTCAAGGTCTTCAGGGTCTCCCGCCTTGGGGTAAGATGGGTTTAGTATCTGCACGGGGTTTCCTGCTCTCAGTCGGCCTCACATGGCTTCACTTGTACCAGACCTCTACATTAGCACCCGTTCTTCTCCAGCTGAAGGAAACTGAAGGTTCCCGCTTTTACAAAATGGTAACTCTTCACTGTGTATCATTTCAGCCTAGGAACACTCTACTTTTGGACAGTGGGGGAATTCTGTGCTGCCTTTGATATGTACGCTTCAGGAGCTATTTGCTGTATTTACTAGTTAACAGGTTTTTGGAAAAGCAAAGAAACAACAGTGGTGCATACGTGGATTGATTGAACAGTATTTATTTATGCCCAGCTAGCCATCTCTCACTCTTGGAAGGCGGGGGCGGGGGGCTGTTGAACAGTATGATAAGGAATACAGTCTTGCTTTTTAATACAGGAACTGGTAAGCAAACGTTGACGTTGCCTGGCCTTTCCTAGGTCTGAAGTTCTCTGAGGAGGGCGAGTGTTTGGCCCTCCCTCTGTCCCTGCACGTTGCAGTACAGTGCGGTGTGCCACACGCCGCCCAGCCACCGCTGGATGGATGAGGGCCCCGTGGTCCCACCCTCTTGTCTGCCTTCAACACAGTTTCTTCCAGAGCTCACCAGCAGTTTTCTAGCCCCTATTCAAACTAAAATACAAATGGATAGAAGTAGTGAACCATTTGCTTTTGAAAGTGGGTAGAAAACAGCACAGACTGGAAAGGTCAGCTTTTTTTATCCCACTTTCTTAAAAAGATGTCTAGCAAAGAATTCACTTTCCAAAGTACATGTATGACAGTTACGCGGTCCTCAAAAGTTGTACATGGTGGTTTTTAATATATTTTTAGTGAACCTCTAGTAACATAATTACTAGATTGCATTAGAAGACATCTGAACCTTCACCTGGGGCCTGTCGGGGACAGTTTTACACACACGTCGCCGGCCAGCAACATCCGTTCCCGCTGGCCGCATGACTCAGAAGAAACAATGCGAGCGGTAGCCTCCTGCCAGCTTTGTGACCTGACCTCTCTGTTACGGTTCACGGAGCATGGTGCTGATGATCTCTGGGAGTTCAGCCGTGGGGTCAACCTGGTTCTTTTGTTTGGAGTCCACGTTGTTACTGAGCCACAATCCTGAGCCAGCCAATCTCTGCAGAGTGAGACCCTATCAGCTCCACTACCCATAAAAAAGGACCTCGTGTGTCACGGTACCGGGAGGCCTGTGGTGTCTTTGCCTGTCAGTGAGTCCTCTCCCAGGTATTTGCACACAACCTCTGAGACCAGCAACCCATTTACCACTGATGCCTTATAGGGTTTAAACCCATGGACTCTTCCATGAGCAGAAACAAGAGCTGAATTACAGGTAATTAAGTCAACATAACGTGAACACCTGTAAGTGGCAGGCGCTGTGCTAAGCACTGGGGACGCTGCCGTGAGCAAGACCTGCATGGTGCCTATGGTTAGAGCATCTTTACTTTGGACTATTAGGCCCTGAAGAAGGAAGTGGACGGAAGGCTGGTGGGAGGTGAGTCCTAAGGAACCTGAAGAGCAGATGTAACAAGTGCCTTGTTAACTTGCTTGGTGTTGACCAAGGAGGAAATGAGCTGCTGCTGAGGAGCTGGCTGTGCTCCAGGACCGGCCTGGCTGCTGTTTGCCCAACAGGTGCCTATCCTCTACCCACAGCCCCTCCCTGACGCCGCCTTCCGAAGCAGCCACAGTGGCTCCCTGTGCCCCCACCACCCGGCCCCCACCCTGTCCTGTCCTTTGCATGACTTCCTAGGTGGTTGATGGACGCCCTGTGTCATGGATTTCTTAATGGGAAGAGGAGTAGCTGTTGAGGAATCTGCAGTGGAGAAGTGATGGCACCACGGAAGTGCAAGGAGGATTAAAGATGCCGGCCGAGGCTCCATCGCTGAGGACTACAGGAGACAGCGGAGAAGGAGAAAACCACAGATTACATAACCGGATGTTGGAAGCCAGGATTGCGTCCTTCCTCTGCAGGGGTGAGGGGACTGTGCGGTGAGCCTGCACTCCCTTGTCCTAGCTCCTAGCCTTCCCAGGGGGAAGCTCATTTACTCCGGGTTCACTGGCTGGCGCTCTCCTACGGGTTCAGCGTGCTTCTAATGCCAGAACTAATTCTCTTGGCCTTTCCCAGATGCCACAGCCCAAATTTTGCTGCAGGAAATCAGCAACAAATCGACGTCCTTCTACAAAGCATTCTAAATAGCCTTGTGCTCCCAGCACTGCCACCTCCTGCCTCCCATCCACTGCCAACTCATTATTTGCCCATTTCTATGAAACCCTGTAGTTTTCTCCAGCCTTTATTCTTGCACCTAATACCACCCAAATCCGGGGCACCCAGCGACAAACAGCGAGTGCCCCACGGACATCAGAGTTTCAAGTAGGTGAAAGGGGATCTGACCCTCCCCACAGCCAGCTCACCTTTTTTAGGCAAATATGCCCCCAATGGTAGAAGCTAAGATGATCGCAAGGATAATGCAGCAGATCATGATCATGATCTTCTTCTGCTCGTCCAGACAAGGAAAGAAAAAGCACGTGAGAAGCAGCATCACTGTGCAGAGTTGCAAGGGAAGGAAGACAAAGTGGATCTAGACACGGAGGAGGATGTGAAGGGAAAGGGACATGGATCTGGCTTCTAGAACCCAGGAGGTTCAGGCGAGAGGTTCAAAATTCGATCAACAGCAATCTCGGAGGATGTGTAGTCTGCTCCGCCTTCTAGATCCCATCACATCGGCTTTCCCCTCTCTTGGAATCAATGCTCCCAACAAGTGAACCGAATTCTTGGGAGGAACACCGGAAGTCTGAAACTCAAATACACACTATTCTTTGAGAATTGAACTGTTTTCAAAAATTAGAACTTTGGCCCATTGGGTCTGGCACATGGTTAAAAAGGATTTTAACCCTTTTCCAAAACCTAAACAAAAACCACCACATGGTGGCACCCAACCACTGTTTTGCAGAGAAACGGAGCCAGAACTGTTTTGCGATCAATATAGTCATTTATTTTTTAAATTATCAATAAAGTAATCAAGTTTACGTTTAAAAAAATACAAATGACTAAAAAGCCTTCACTTGTATTCCAGACTAAGCCTCCACAAAGGCCTGTGACTAGAGCTTGGCTGCCCTTGTTGCTGGAGCCAGTCCACTGTCTGACTTCATAGCCATGGGCAAGAGGACATCCCCTTGGCTCTGTCTGAGTGCTGAGCAATGGTGGAGTGTGTGGCCTTTGCAAAGGAAGCCAAGCGGTAGGATTAGGTGCTCACCCCATCCTAGGGAGTCAAAGCTGCCCTAAGTCAGGGAGACGGGCAGGGAGTCTGAGGGGCTCGCCCTGGGTCAGCAGAGCCACTCACCTGAAATCGTTTCCTGGCTGTTGCTTCCTCCGTGACAAGAACGGGGGAGACAAAACCCGTGAAACTCATTAACCGGGTAACAGGATGAGCTACTCAGTAGTCGCCAGTCTCCCCAACTGACTCTGCCCTGGAGACAGGACCATCCTGAAGGCACAGGATCAACCTCAAGTCGCTGTGGATGTTCTCAGGACAAGCCTCACCTACGCAGCAGTGGGGAGAGGTGCCAAGCCTGTCGCACCTGTCTGCTACGCAGAAAAACTTAATGGGGTCAACATAGTCCTCCCCCCAAAGATCTAGGACTGTTCCAGTCCCCATCTAGAAAACGAGGCTTCTCGATGACACAGGAAGATCCATTTCTACTAGGATCCATTTGCAGGTAAGCAAATGTCTCTTACCTAGTTTTTAGCCCTGCTCAAGGTGTTTTTTTTCGTTTTTTTTTTTTTTTTTTTGAGGTTCTAATAGTCTTCATTTCTAGTTTCCTACTTCCTGAGAGACACGGGCAAACATGAACATACATCTGACACACATGATTATAACAATACATCTGGAATATATGAAATGAGTGACTGAACACTCGCACCAATCTGAGCATTTCCAGAGCCTGAGGCTCCAGCACCTCGTCCCTGGCCCAATTTTCAGCGCCTGGGTTCTTCCGGCCTCAAGGCAGTGGCTTCACAAAGCATCACTCTGATGAGAAGAGCCAGTTTCCAAGAGTCCGAGGGAAACAAGGCTCCTACCCTCAGCTTTTACAGATGGAAACCCCAGGCCGCCACGTCCCCTGGAGCCTCCCTGAGTAGACATGAGCGACCACAGCGTAAAGGCTGCAGTTGGCCGCCAAGCTGAACATCTTCAAAGCATAATTTAAGACCGAATTTCCCAAAAGTCAGCTTCTAAGACCAGCGTGACATCTGCAGTCCCTCATATTTGCAAGACCCAGGGACAACAAGCTGGGGGCCGAGACCTGCCAAGTAGAAGGCTCGCGTCCAGCCTTGCTGTTGCCCCACTCGGGAGAACCCCTTTGTGTTGTTTCGGACACCCCTGAAGAGATTCATTGCAACGTCTGAGAGAACAGTCCATGAGGTAGAAAACAGCCCCTCGGGAAGGTTGTGAGCGAGCTCTCCCCGGTGGTGCAAGGGGTAACGTGACACGTTCAGAGGGAAGAAGGGGAGCCGGGCTGGTTCGCACTGTCCGGGAGAGAAGGTGCTCGAGAGCTGGCGGGGCAGGAGGAGGTGTGAGGAGAACTCGGGGTTGCATCAGGGAGGTTAGCTTCCTCCGGGGCCAGAGTGTTTGCTGGGTCAGGTCCAAGGACGGTTACAAGGAAGCAAAGGAACAGGTCCCACTCAGGAAGGCCCCTCGGACTCCGTTCCCGTCTGAAGACAGGGTGGCGCGGCAGGCTGGAGTGGATCAGGCTCTAAGGGAGGCAGGGGAGGGAGGAGCTCATCAGTGCGCAGGATGGCGGCGGAGGGCAACGTTAGCAGGCCTGGGAGGTGGACAGGGAACATCACGTCACTGCAGGGAAAGGAGGGCAACGGAGAGGTCCACCCTACCCCTGACATCCCGCAGACGCGACCCGGAGCTACACGTCCTACTGCGAAAGAAACGAAAAGCCGTATTACGAGGGGATAAATCCCAGGGCCTCTGCTGGCCCTTCGCGGGCGCTGTGACATTTCCTGGGAGGACACGCGGGGGAGGCACAGTCCCCGCATGAGAACACCTGTTCTCTCTACGGGGCCCTCGTCAGCACCTTGCACATCCGAGCTCCAGAGCTCGGGTCTTCTCCATCCCTCCCCTCCTCCCCGCTTCTCTAACACAGTGAAAAGAATAAAGAAAAGTTCAGGGGTCACCTGTGGCTGCTCCTCTTAGGAGCTGGGCCAGCTCGGGCAGGTTTCTTAGCCTCACTGAGCTCCAGAGTTTCCCATCCGAAAATGGGGACAGCGTTACCGCCCTAGAACAGCACCTGGCACACCACTGGGGAGTCCAAGGTGGGCTGTCTCCTCCCTCTCGCCCTCAGGCCATGTGGAGGGAGGGTCCCCCTCCAGACCTGGGAGCGCACTACCCCACACAGCCCAACGCTGCTCAGCGACGCAGCCTCCTGAAGAGCACGTAAGTCCGCAAAGACGTTAATTAGTCTCCTTATTTAAAGGAGGGTTTCGTCTACATTCTCGAGAAGAAGGTGATGTTTAGTGCTATAATTATCTGACTTGGAGACTGTGGTCACATGGGAGGAGGTGGGAGGAAGAGAGACACAGGAGCAAAAATAGAGAAGGCTGGGGTCTGGGCACCGCCGTGGCGGGAGGTATGTGTCCAGCACCTATTACCTCAGCCACCTGCCCTCTCTGAATTCCTAATATAAAGACAACAGTGAAATGAGAAAAATACAGATTAGTCATACCGTTAAGTATAGGAACACAGTAATCCCCAAACTCCAACCTTGGGGAAGTATTAAATAATCGAGAGTATATTCACAATCTTGTGTTGAAAATCAGATTCACAAGGAGGTTGCGGTGCATAGGATGCCTGAACGGAGCCTCAAACCACCGAGGATCTATCAACGCTGAATCAGGTCTGAGTGTGTGAACGTGCCACGACGTTATCCGCAGTAACATCAAAAATTCTGTTCACCTTTTCTGTGTTTGATAGGTTTCTGTTAATTATACATCCTACATCTTACTCAGGAAAGTAATACCTGAGACGTCACGGAGGTGCGGACTGTGCCAGTAGTTAGATCATCCTGTCCTGCTGCTCCTCTGCATATGAAGCCCCGACTCAGGGCTCAGCTCTCTTCTTTTCACCAGATTTTAAAGAAATTAATAGCCTAAATTTTAGACTCCCTCTCCTTCAAGGTTCTCGGGACTGCGTAGACGATAAACGGCTACGTGGTTTTACAGAGAGAGGCTACGATGCGGAGAACTCTCCTAGGCCTACCATTGCTGTGTGTTCACACCTGGCTCTGTGACTTGTCCATAAGATACAGGTCACAGCAGTACGTCCTCCTCCAGGACAGTGTCCTGTGACTCAAGGACGTGTGTATGAGCGTTCAGTGCAGGCCGTGGCACGACGCAACTCTCCAGTGTTGGCTGCTCTAGCATTCAGGGCCCAACCCGTCAGCCACAAGCAAGACCCTACTGCCCCCCAAGCCCCACTCCAAAGCTTTGTTTATACTGGAAAGGATATGGAAAGCGAGGCCCGAAATCTGCGAAAGTCAGCAAGAATCCAGAAGACACACCCCAGTCCAGGTCTAGACTGTACCCATGAGGAACCCGAGTGCCCAGCAGAGGGAGTGAAGACGCGGCGCTCGGATGTGCCCGGCCGGCAGCAGCGCAGCGTAAGACAGAGCCGGGGCAGAGTCCCCAGGAGAGGAGCCAATGGGAGCCGAGCCAGAAGAGGGTTTGAAGGACAGGAGACGAGTACGAGTGACGGAAAGTACGAGAGTCAGCGCGTCCAAGGATGACCACGAGCGGGACAGAAGTGCCGGGGGGATCTCAGGCCAAGTTCTCAAGGAGTTGCCAATCCAGAGTCCCCACGAACCTCCCATTTACTTACATTTCAGTGCAGCAGCCGCTCGGGCCACCATTACTTCAGCCCAACGGAAAGTCCAATAATCAACGCTAAAATGCCCAGCAACACCACTACTACCACAATGATAATTATCAATTTCTGGGGAGGATAAGAGAAAACAAACCATTGTTACAAACAACCAAAAAGCAGTTCATCCAAAACCCGACTGCTCTCACCTCTACACCGAAAGCCTCTTACCGACCCAAATAGGACTACAGCTCTATATAAAGACGTTCTATTACGATGTTTTATGTTTCTTAAGGACTTCCTGGCTAGCAAGGCCAGCAGATGGAGATACGGAGTCTTGCACACGTGGACAGATAAGAAAGCAACTGTCTCAGGGTCTCCCAAGTAGCAACAGGCCAAGGTGTCGAGTGCCCAATTTTTCCTTTTTCAAGAAGTGGTCTATGTTTTCAAATAGTCCTAATTTCAGACTTCTGTCCGCCTCTCCCATGAGGCACATGCCCGCCCGTCAGACCCAGTCCGCTGACTGGGGATCAGAAAGCAGGACTGTGGTCCTGTCGTGAGCCAGCCTAGGTTCGCCAGGTAACAACTCCCCGGCTCCCGGCACAAGCAATAGGTAAAGGGGGAAGAAAGGAACTGAAGAACCAAAGTATCGGAACCCAGGAGAAGTGGTCAGAGAAGGACAAAGCACAAGCCACCAGAGCCAGCTTCCATGCGGGCAGAGAAACCCAGAGGTGCTCAAGCAACAAGGACCCTGAAGGGGGGTGTCCGGTGTGGGGGAAGGAGCCCGATGGGAATCCCACCGCCTTGCTTACTGGGGGGCCCGGAGCCCACTAGCCTCCGCGCTCCACGGCCTGCCGCAGGTAGGAAGGCCAGGTGTGGGGAAGCGGGGAGGGGTGTCAGGGTGGTGACAGCGTGGGGTCCGCAGGGGAAGAGGGGGAAGAGGGGGTGGGCTCGGTGGAGGGGAGGAGGAGGATCGGGCCTCTGAAGAACGGGAGTGGGGACCAGGAGGGGGCCTGAGCTCTGTCCGGCACGGCCTCCGCTGCACAAGGGGCTGCCAGGGCGGGTTCTTGGCGGGGAGCCCGTGAGCCAGATCCATGCGGGGCTGGGGCTGGGGCTGGGGCTGGGGCTGGGGCTGGGGCTGGGGCTGGGGCGGGGGCAGCCGGGGAGGCCGGGCTCAGGGGCACGCGTGGGGGGACCAGGCGGGAGCGCAGGCCCGGCTCCCGGGCGCGGAGGGCTCACCCTCCGGGCTTCGCTCTGGTACTTGACGGCCTTCTTGGTGTCCGCCACGGCGCGCTCCACGAAGCCCACCGACTGGTCCATGTTGCTCTCGATGCGGTCGATCATGGCCCCCTGCCCCCCGCGCCGGCGACAGGCAGAGAGAGCAGAGGGCGCGGTGAGCGGGGCGGGGCGGGGCGGGCCTCACCTTCCGGGCCTGGCCGCGGTACTTGACCGCCCGCTTGGTCTCCTCGCGCGCCTTCTCCACGTGCTCCGCCGTGTGCAGGACGTTCAGCTCTATGTTATCCAGCATCTCCCCCTGCGGGCGGCGGGCGGCGGGCGTGGGCTGGGGCCGCTCCCGGGCCGCGCTGTGCCAGCGGAGCCCCCCGCCCCCCGCAGGCCCGGGCCCTTCGGCCTGGCGGACCCCGCGGCGCCCCCCGCGCAGACACCGGCACTTACCGCCTCTCGACCCGCAAGCCCATTCCTCGGCGCGGCCGCGAGGGCAGGAAAGAGAAGAGGGGGAGGGGGCAGCCGCTTAAGGGGCTCAGGGCCGGGCAGGGGGGAGCCCGGCGCCCGGGGGCAGGGACCCACGGGGGCGCAGCCCTTCCGCAGGGAAGTGGGGCGGGGCGAGCCAGGGCCGGGGGCGTGTGCAGGCGCCACCCCGCAGCCCGGGACAAGCTAGGCCGGGCCGGGCCCCTACAGGCGCTAGGCCCGTTCCTCCAGGGCCCTCCGCCCTCGCCCCTTGGCGACAAGGCCCAAGACGGGCGGGGAGCAGGGCGCGGGGTGCGGCCGCGGGGATCAGGGAAACCCCAACCCTGGGAGGGAGCCGTTGGCCGCGCCGGGCCGGGCTCGCGCGTGCAGGGTCAGCGTGGGGCGCCCCGGCAGCCCGTGCGCCCCCCGGTCAAGAGCCCCGCGTCGGGGCGCCCCTCGAGGCCTGACCCCGGCCCCCCGCCCGGCCCCCGCGCCTACCTGGTTCTCCACCAGCATGGCGATGTCCACGAACATGTCGTGCAGCTCCTTGATGCTGCTCTCCAGCCGCACGATGTCCTTGTGCCGCCCCTCGATCTCGCTCAGCGCTTGCTTGGAAATCTGCGAGTCGATGATCTAGGCCGGCGGGGCGGGCAGCGGCGGGGTCAGCGCAGCCCGCAGAGCCCCCGCGGCCTCGTCCTCCGCGGCCTCCCCCGCCCCGACGCTCACCCCGGAGGTGAAGATGGCGGGGTTCCCGCTCTCCAGCATCTCCTCCAGCTCCTCGTCCGTGGTCTTTTTGCCCGCTTTGCCGTAAAAGAGGTAGCGCTTCAAACACGCGCCGAAGCGCAGCAATTGAGGAGCTCCCTGGAGGCCGTGCCCTTGGCCTCACCCCCGCGGCTCAGCGCAGCGCCCCAGCCCCGCCCCCTGCACCCCCGCACCCAGTCCCTCAAGGGACCCGGGCCCCTCGCAGCACCGCGCACCGCCCGCAGGTCACAGGCCCCTCGGCCGCCCAGGACCCGGAGGTCGCGAGGCCCCGGCAGCAACGGCCAGAAGAAGGGCGGCGCGTCCTGGAGCCCCGGGGCCTGTCCGGCGCGGTGCGAGCCCCGGGCACGGCCGCCGCCGGCTCTCCCGGTCCGCGAGGGCGCACGGCCGGACGGAAGGCGCGGGCGGGCGGGCTCGGCACCTACTGATCTCGAGCTGCCGCTGGATCCTCCCCTTGCTGCGCTCGCGGAAGTCCACCTGGGCCTCGTTGTACCGGGTCATCACCTCCACGAACTTCCGGGACAGGACCGAGTGCTGCGGGGACGTGCGGGGGCGCTGGGCGCGCTGCAGCCGGACCCGGGCCCCCTCCCCGCGGCCCCGCGGCCCCGCAGCCCCGCAGCCCGCAGCCCGCTCCGGGCACCGCACTCCCCCCGCGGCCCGACCAAGCCCCGCCCGCAAGCCCCGGCCCGGTCCGCTCGGCCGCCCCGCCCGCCGCCGGGACCCACCGCCCAGGGCCCGCTCGCACCGCCGCCTCCGTCCGCACAGCCGGGGCCTCGTGGGGGTTAGGGTTGCCCTACCCGGCCCGGCGGAGCCCTCCCCTCCACGGGCGGGCGGGCGGGGACCCCTCACCTGCGACTTCCGGATGCGGAGGTCCGCGGACGACCGCACCTCGTCCTCCTCGATGTGCCTCTCCATACCTGCGGGCTCAGCGGTCACCTGCGCGGGCCGGGGGGCGACCTCCATCCCCCCGCGGAGCCCCCGGCGTCTGCGCTGCCCCACGCGGCCCGCGGTGAGCCCCGCCGGGAGCCCCCCGCCCCCTCCCCTCCCCTCCCCGCCGGGAGCCCCCGCCCCCTCCCCTCCCCAGGGCGGCAGGAGCAACCCGCGGGCGCACACCCGGCCCGGGACGGGCGCACTGGCCCCCGCGTCCCCGTGCCCAGGACCCGGCTGCTCAGAGAGAAGCCCAGGGCCAGGCCCAAGCCGAGTCTTCTGTCCCCGCAGGAGCAGGGGGAGGGGGCAGGGCAGGCCCGGATCCCACCCTCCGGCCACGGACCCCGGGGGCGGCGCCCCAAGCGCGGGCAGAGAGCGTGCGGATCCCGGGGGTCTGGGGGGCGACCCGGCCTCTGCCCCCTTACTCTTCAGCTTGTTCCGGACGTTGTTCGCTCTCTTCTTGATCTCGGCCGTGAGCTGCTCCAGGTCGTCCTTGGTTTCTGCAGCGACGGAGGCAGCGGGTCAGCGGAGGCTCTGGGTCCCCGGAGGCCACGGCCCCCAGGCCGCCCGCCCGCAGCCAGGTCCACCCCATGGCGCCCCACGCAGCCTGGGAGCCACAGGTGTCGGGGGCACTGACCAGACTCCGGGGCCTGGGCCTCGGCCTACAGGACCTGCCGGCCCCGCCCATCAGTCTCCATCAGGCTCGCCCCGGGGGGGCAGCAAAGTCCCCAGGGCCACCCGTGGGCGCAGCCTGGACGTCCCTCAGCAGAGGAAGGGATAAGGGGGCTCTACTCCGCGGGACGGGCCCCGCCATCAGCAGGGTCTACACCATGGGATGGGCCCCACCATCAGCACCTCTACACCGCAGGACAGGCCCCACCATCAGCATGTCTACACCATGGGACTGGCCCCGCCATCAGCAGGACAGGATCCTGGCACTTGCAATAAGGGGTGGACCCGCAGGGCGCAGTGCAGGGGAGCCAAGTCCATCAGAGAAAGCCCAGAGCCTCTGACCTCACCCCTGCGTGGACTCCAGGAAACTGAGGCTCAGAGGGAGGACGGGAACACACAAGGAAATAAAGCAGAGCAGGCACCGGGCCAGGAGAGACTGAATCATGGGACACGAGCCAAGGGGCCTGTAGGGGAGGAGGTGGGGGCGGGGGGCTGGGGGAGCAGTGTTAGGGGGCGCATGAGGGCACAGGGCTGTGGGCGAGGTGCGCTCCGACACTCACTGGGCTCGGGGATGGGGGCGGACAGGATGACGCTGTACAGCTTCTTGGCCTCGTCCACGTGCTCCGAGATCTTGTCGATGTTCAGCCGCGTGTCCTCGATCTGCAGGCACAGGGATGGGGCCCGGGGTCACGGGAGACACGGCCCAGCCCGCGGGCCGCCCCCGTCCTGGAGAGTGGGGCCCCAGCACTAGGAGTCCTGGGTGCAGGGGGGCCTCCGCGGGCACACACACCCCAGCCTCGGCCCACACCCACCCCAGGCCCGCTCAGCCAGGAGCCGACACCTGCCCCTGGGACGGCAGACGGGGCCAGGGAGGACCCCGGGGAAGAGGGAGATCAGGAGAGGAGGACGGGGCAGAGGAGAGAGGGAGGAGAGCGTGTGAGTGTGTGCCTGTGGCTCAGGTCATGGTCTGGGTCCTGGGGTCAGTGCCCCCTCCCGCCCACTCCAGGCCCCTGCTGCTCCCTCTCGCTCTGTCTCTGTCTCAAAACCTTAAAGTGCCTCCGGGAGCAGCTCTTTACACAGCAGCGCCTTGCACCGACTCAGGTGGCAATCCCGACCCCCAGCAGCTCCCCGAGAGGACGCCGGGGCTCGTTGGTGCTGCCCTTGGAGGAGCCCAGGGTCACAACCGCTGTCACACCCCGAGGGAGAAGGCCCCGCAGGCCCCGGGCAGGTCACCCACCTCGGCGAAGAACTCATCCATGAAGGCCGTGTTGTCCACAGCGATCTCCACCTCCTCCGCATCGTCGTCCTGTGTCAGCTGCTCCTGTGAGACAGAGAGGTGAGGCTCAGAGCCGGGACACTCACGGGGAGGGGGAGGGGAAGTGGGGGGAGGAGGAGAGGAGCAGGGGAGGGGGAGAGAAGGGGAAGGGGGCCCATGCATCTGCTGGGGGCGGGCGCTCACGGGGAGTGGGGGGCGTCACCACGGGCACCTGCACGTCGTCACCCCCAGTGCAGCTCCGTGGTGCGTGGGCCCCCCCCATGCTGGGCCCCCCCACACTATGCACCCCACCCCTGCACGGCCTCTTGACGGGGGGCGCCGACCCCTGGGGCCTGGCCCATACCTGAGCGCCCCAGGGAGCCTGCAGGCCGCACACGGAGAGAGCCTGGGGTCCCTCGCGCGGGTTAGGGCCCAGGCCCCACCAAGGGCCCGGGGACCTCCACTAGCCCCCAGCAGCCCCGCCCGCCCGCCCGCCCGCAGCCTCCCGGCTGCCCAAAGGGCCTGAGGCCGCTGCTCCTGGACAAGGAGGGAGGCGCGGCCCGCCTGGCCCACCCGGGCTCCTGATGGCACCACCCGCCCCGCCAAGCCACAGGAGGACTCTGGGGGAGGCGCATCCTGCCCCGCCTGCGCCCGGCCCCCTCGCCCGGGGCTGGGTCACGGCTGGGTCTCGGGGTGCAGGCCCAGCGGCCAGTGCCCGCCCTGCCTCCTGCGCCTTTCGGGGGCCTCTGGGCCGGGGCTGGCGCCTCAGGCTCGGATGCCAGCAGGGCCTGCCTGTGCCCCCCCACCTTCCCAGATGACGCCCTTCCTGGGAATTCTCTCGGAAAGCTGACGCTCTGCGGACACCTGGGGAGTCCGCTCCGATTGCTCCCTCCAGGATCTGGTTCCCTGGCCTGTCTGGAACCTTCCGCAGCCCAGGCTAACAGCCGCATTCAGAATGGATTTTTTTTTTTTTGGTCATTTCAGCTGTTTTTAAATTTAAATTCAATTTGCCAACATAGAGGATAACACTCAGAGCTCATCCCATCACGTGCCCCCCGTGCCACCCCCATCGCTCCGTCCCACCCGCCGCCCTCCAGCGACCCTCAGTGAGGCCAAGGCTGCAGCCCCCGAAACCACCTTCCTCTGTTCACCTCCTCGGGTTCAACGTCCCAAAACCTGAGGGTGCTTGGAGGCCACGGGGTCCAACTAAGATCACTTGTCGCCCGGGGCCGCGGCTGCGGAGCCCTGACCACCTGCTGCACAGGTAGGAGGAAGGCGAGCAGCCAGCAGGACGGGAAACCGGCCTCCCCGGAGGCTGCAGCCCCGATTCCCCAGCAGCCCCCAAGCTCCGGCGAGGTGCTGCCTCCATAACCGTCGTCCATACGCGGGCCCAGTGGCAGCCTCCAGGGCCCCCCCTTCCAGGAAGGACCTACCTCTCCTGCCTCGCTGGAAAACGAGGCCCAGCCTCCCCGGGGGAGGCGGCTCAGCGAGTATTTGTGGACTGTCCTGGGCAGAGGCCTCCTAGAGACGCGCCCCAAAGAGACGGCCCCTGGTCAAGTGAGCTGTTAGTGGGATGGGGCTGCCCTCCTGGATGGGCTGAGGAAGTTTCTGGAAGCTGGGCACACTTGTGCCCTGGGGCAGGGGGCCAGGCACTAGGTCTCTGTCATGACATAAATATCGGAGGCCCGTGGACTCTGCGTAAGGATCGTGCACGCCCGCGAGGTCGCCCCTGGCGTGGGGCAGTATCCAGCGGGGCAGCCCGCCCCTCGTCCAGGGAGAGATCGTGGGGACCGGAGGAGAGAAGTCTCTGGAAACTCCCCACCTAAGCCTGCAGCTGGTCGTCGCCACGGGCTGGGACACCTCAACAGGGGTCTCCACTCTGAGGCTCTAACGGGTAAGTGGTGGCGACCTACGCGCCGGCCGATCGCACGCCAGGCTCCCCGTCACCTCGCGGCAAAGATGAGGGGTCCCCAGGGGTGAGCTCCCCTCGCCCGAGGAAGGCCTCACGCGGAGCCAAGACGTGAGGCTCCATCAGCAGGCCCACGCCCGGGCTGCGTCTCCGAGCCCCGACTTCCCTGCCTGCCCAGTGGGAACGAGGGCGCCCCCGGGCTTGGGGCGCACCAATCGGATCTCTAAGGCCCCGAGCACTACTCGCACGCATGGCGCGGCCACTTCTCTGAGGGTTGGGTGCGCCCAGGGTCTCCCACCTGGAGAGGCGCACGGCCAAGGCCCAGAGCCAAGCGACAGACGGACGCGGCGCGGATCGCGACTCCAGGGCCCCATCCCGCCTCCCCCACGGCATCGATCCCACTGCTGCGCCGCTTCCGAAAAAGTAAAGTAACAACCTCAATGACAGGCAGCGCGCGCTCCGGTCCCATCGGTCCCAGGGCGGGACCCAAGGGAGGCCGTCATCACGGGTCACGGCCGGGCGGCAGGACTCCCACCGGCTTCTCCGCCGGGGGGACTAACTGGTCCCAGGGAGACCCCGGTCCCTCCCGACACAGCCAGACTGTCCTGGCCGGGCCGTGGGGACGACCCGGTGGGAGCGCAGACAAGGCCTTCAGCATCGTTATCGGGGCATCAAGGCGTGTGGCCATCGGACGGTGGCTGAGCTGCGACACAGGCCGTGGCAGGGCCGGCGGGAACCACGAGCCGCACCACTTCCTTCCCCTTCCCTGGCTCCTGCTGCCTCCCTGGCCTCGGGGGCCCCGAGGGAGCCAGAGCCCTGGCGTCACCCACCCTCCTGCCAAAGCTGCCCCACAGGCCCGTGGGGACAGCGGGGTGACGTCCCACACGGTGGGGCGCGCAGGCCCGAGCTGTGTCCGCACCGCCTGCGCTGCCAACCCCGGGTCCCCTCCGGGGGCTTCCTCGATGAAACCGCCGCCCAGGGAAGCGTCCCCACACGCCGCTGCTTGGCCGGGTGTCACTGCGCCCCCGCCAGTTTCCTGGGGCCGGGCCAGCCGGGGCTGTGTCCCAGGGCGCCACCCCCCAGCGGCCTGCCTGGGCGGCAGGACAGGGGCACCCCTCTGAGCCTATGGGATGGGGGTCCCCGAAGTGGGGCGAGGCCTTCCCCGGGACCCTGGGCCGTGCCTCAGGAGCCCCAAAGCCCTGGGACCAAGGCAGGTGCAAGGGGCCCCCTTCAGTCCCGCGGCCTCCCTGTTCTCCGCTGGACGCCCGGCGCTGGATGTGACAGTTCCTCTGAGGGAAGGTCCCCTTGTCAAAAGAGCAGCGAAGGAAGGAGGAAGTGAGCAGCCGGCCAGCGGCGCCGGGGAACCGCCGCTCCACTCAAGGCTGTGGCTCCTGCGGCCGCACCCCGCCAGCACCTCGATCGGGGAGCCCGGGGAAGGCAGGTGTGCCGGGGGACACGGGCCGCACAGGATCCCTACAGGACGCTGCACCCTCGCTGTGCTTCGCTGACAAACCGCAGAGGAAACAAAAGGCGGCGGCGGGTCAGCTCGAGGATGGGGCTGCTGCAAGGGCCACCCACGTCGCAGCAGCGACACTTGGGAGCCGAGGCCCGCGGAGTCACCAGTTCCGTCCCGGCCACGCGTGCCAGGCCTCGGAGGGCAGGGGCGCGGGCCACAGGGCCTTGGGACGCATCGGGGCGAGGGACACACTCAGCGGGCGGGCGGCTCCTTGGCCGCGACCCCTTAACACCCGCGCCCTCGGGGCACAGGCAGGGCGCAGGCTGGTGTGCTGTGTCCTCTCCGGCTGCTGCCCGTGGGAGTGAGTGCACACGCCTCCTCGCGCCGGGGTGGCTCCGGGAACTCACTCTCACTCGGGCCGGCACGGACGCTCCCGTGTCCCCGCCGAGCGGGGGCCTGTGCACCCCCGGCACAAGCACCGCCGCTCTCGAGGGCCGCGCACGCCGACACACGCACGCACGGGCCCACACGCGCACCCGCGAGGCCAAGCCGGCTGGGAGATGGACGACTCCCTCCTCACGTCAACCCGGGGGCAGCGGTTTCCCCGATACGCAGGGCCCCCCCTCCGTAGGGCTGGGACGGGGCCACGGGGCGGTCCTCGTGGGGACGGCAGGTGCCCCACATTACACCGCAACGGAGCGCGTTAATTTGAATGAAGACATTTTCCCGGAATGTGTACTTGAGTAAGGCTGCCTCCCGGTGGCTTCCGCGGCCGCCGGCCAATTCGGATGTTTACTATTATTATCATTCTAAATATTCTGCCATCCCTTTTTTGGGTTTCTTCTTAACCTGACAGTTATTTAGAAAGAGGTTTCAAATTTCCAAAGTCGGGGTGGGGGGAAGGGGGGACTCAGTGGTTTAGCGTTGCCTTCAGCCCAGGGCGTGACCCCAGGGTCCCGAGATCGAGTCCCGCGTCGGGCTCCCTGCATGGAGCCTGCTTCTTCTCCCTCTGCCTGGGTCTCTGCCTCTCTCTGGGTCTCTCGTGAATAAATAACATCAATGAGTGAATGAATGAATGAAAGAATGAAAGAGAGAAAAAGAAAAACAAAGAAAAAAGAAAAAGAAAAAAAAGAAAAAGGAAAAGAAAAAAAATTTCCAAAGTGAGCGAGCCCAAGAAAGAAAGAAAGAAAATTCCCGAAGCAGGTGAGCCCAGGGTGGAAATCACCCATTTCTGGTCTTCGTAGTTTTTTTTTTGTTTTTTGTTGTTTTTTTTTTTGGTCTTGGTAGTTTTATGATGTCATCAGCAGGGCCCGTGACCACGGGACTTCGCCTTCTGCGCAGTCCGACGTTCTCCTCCCGTCTTCGGCCCCGGCCAGTGTTTTCTGACCTTCTGCCGTGTCTGAAAAGATCCCTCATCCCGCCCGTTTGGCCGCAAGAACCGCAGTTTCGTCCCGGGCCGCGGTCGCTCCCCGGGGCTGCTCCTCCGCCGAGCTAGGGCCGCAGGAAGGCTCAGGGAGAAGGGACGCGTCGGCCTGGAGGGAGCCCGGAGCACGGGGCACGTGCTCCGGCACACGCCGCGCCTCACCCCCGGGGCTGTGGGACGAGGCTGCGGGCACACAAGGGCCTGGCCGGGACCGTGCACGGGATGCCCACGGGGCGGCCACGGGGAGGGTGGCCTCTGCCCCGCACCAAGGGGCGGTGGCCGCACCCGCAGCACGTGGGCTCCGCGGGCCTGGGGCACCCAAGGCGGCTGCGAAGCTGCTGCCCAGCCCGTGGGCCTTCTCACGCAGCCGACGCAACGGCCACGACCAGGAAGCCGGTCTAGCTGGGTGGTGGTGGTTTGTTTTTTTTTAAGATTCTACTTTTAAGTCCTCTCCACACCCAGCGTGAGGCTCGAACTCACGGCCCTGAGATCCAGAGTCGTGGGCTCCAGACAGCGGCCAGCCGGCGCCCCGAGCATCGCCCAAAGACCACAGGATTGGGGGACAGGGTCCCAGTCACGGGGTGACAGAAACCCCAGCGGCCCCACGGGGAGGGGCGCAAGTGGACAGCAGCTCCGGAGGCGGCGGGCGCCGGGCGTGGAGGACAGGCAGGAGGACAGACGGCAGCGTGACCCCGGCAGGCGTCCCCCCACATACAGGAACAAAAATAACCCTAATCCCCTCTCTGGTCGCAGCGCTCTCCCTCCTGGCGTCTGCAGATGAGCCCGTAATCCCTGCTCACTCCCCGTGGCCTCCCCATGGCCTCTGGCTGCTGCAGGGGGGCGCCCCCACCACCTCGCACCCCCCACACACTCTCAAAGGAGAAGTTCTCAGGCTGCATCTCGGCCAAGAGCTTCTCAAACCAGGATGTGGACATGTGGTCGTGACCCAAGCACCTGCCACGCCGCGCAGCCCCGTGGCAGCCACCGGGCGAGCCAAGCTTCAAAGGGGAAGCACAGGGGTGCTGGGCCAGGGGTGGAGCGGCCCAGGGCGTGGCCCGGGGTCCCGGATCCAGTCTCGAGTCGGGGTCCCCGCGGGGAGGCTGCTCCTCCCTCAGCCGGGGTCTCTGCCTCTCTCTCTGGGTCTCTCAGGAATAAATAAAATCTTTAAAAAAACAATAAGAACACGGGGAAGTACAGCGCCGTGTTTTCAGGGGTACCCTGCAGCCCTCGTCAGCGGGCCCCGCTCCCACAGACACCCAGACACGCAGCAGGACACCGAGGAGCCCTCCGGGATGCACACGCGAGATGGGAGGCGACAACGAGCCGGTCTGCCTCGGAGACCCCGGGGTCCGCACCACCTGTCGCTACGGCCGGGCTGGGAGGCGGGTGTCCCCGAGGGACCTGCGGTCACCCCCACGCAAGCTGCAGGCCCCGAGTCCTCGCCCTGACTCCCTCCACTGCCAGCCTCTCTGCTGCCACCGCCTGCCTCTGGCCAGGGCCTTCTGCAGCCGCAACCCCTTGCTCCACGCAGGGACCCTGTGACCTAACTGCGGCCCATGCACGTCCAGCGGGCAGAGGCCAGCGAGGCTGAGGAGGAGCCCTCCCGGCTCCTGGCGGCCCCCACGGGCGCGGGGAGCACAGCACCCAGCAGGGGGCTAGGTCATGCAGGTCTCCCCGCGCAGCCTCCACCGCAAGATGCTAGGCTCCCACTCTGCGTCCTGCGCATCTCCCCGTCCAACTGTAACCCAAGATGCCTCGACGCCCCCCCACCGGCCGGTGCCCCCCACAGGGCTCAGGAAGGGCAAGTGGCCCCCGACAGGAAGCGCATGAACTGGGGAGCCATCCACATGAGCCCCCCGCGACCTGGGCTGGCGTGGGCCGTGTCCCCGTCCCTGGGCTGGGGCTGCGGCTGAGCCCCAGGATCACAGGGCAAGAGAGGAGGCCGGGCTGGTGGCCGGCGGCTCACGCGGGGGACTCACGTGTCCAAGCCGGGTGATTATCTCGGGTCACCTCACTGAGCTCGCACCGTGGCCCATGGGGACGGATGTGACCCACTTTACGGGTGCGATGGTGAGACGTGGGTCCCGGCCCCAGAGCCTCGCGGCGCCCGGCACGGGCTCAGGTCGTGGGGTGAGCAGGGCCTCAAGTCCTGCCACGTGCCCCCCGCCCTCAAACGGCGCCCAGCGCCCCCCCAGGCTCGAGGGCCACAGCCCCCGCGGCCGCGCGGCCAGGGCAGCTCTGACTACCGAGGATGCCTCTGCAGAGTCCCTACGTCTGCCCGTGGACCCGGGGTCCTCGCACGTTCGGGGCGAAGCTCATCTGTCGGCACACGCGGCCCTCGGGTCACCCGGAGGTGGTCACCACCGCGCGCAGGGAGCTGGGTGTCGTGTGAACCAGTGGCCTCCGCTGCTGGAAGGGATGAGACGGGCCTGCGTGAAGGCCTCCCTCGCGGCGCAGGCTGGGCCGTGGGATGGGCGACAGACCCAGGCCCACGCCAAGCTGAGCCGCGGGCTTCGTGGGCGGAGGCCAGAGGGGCTGCTGGGGTGACGGAGCCTTCTTGTCTTACAAAAGAGGAACAGAGAGGCGGAGAGACCGAGGACGCCAGGGAACTCAGCTCTTCCGCGGCCGCGGCCAGGGGACAGCCAGGACCCCGCAGCCCGGCACTCCCGCCCGCCCCCCCACACCCACCCACTGGGGCACTGTCAGGTGTGCGCCTCCCTGGAGGTGCCACTCCATTACCCGGAGGGTAACAACAAGGTGCAGGGATGCACAGGGACTCGTGTGGCCTGGGCCAGGACCTCCGGACTCAACCCTCTTGGCCGCTTGTCGCCAGTGGGCCTGAGAAGGGACCTGTGGGCTGACGTTCTGGATACAGACCAGGGAGCGTGTCCCCGAGCCTCCACCTGGCGCGGCTGCTCCACGGAGGGAGGGAGGGAGGGAGAGCTCTGCCCTCTGCCCGCCTGGGTCCCCGCGTGGAGCCCGCCCTGCGAGCTGCTGCAGCCCTCCTGCCTGCTGGGCTCCCTCTGGGCTCCCGCTGCCCCTTGCACTGGGTGGGGGCAGTGACACCCGCCTGCCGGTGACCAGGACGGGAGAGGCTCCGGCAGGGAAC
The DNA here is from genome assembly GCA_017311455.1 of Otocyon megalotis megalotis. Taxonomy (NCBI): domain Eukaryota; kingdom Metazoa; phylum Chordata; class Mammalia; order Carnivora; family Canidae; genus Otocyon; species Otocyon megalotis. The sequence goes on from JAEUCK010001291.1 coordinate 142,945, forward strand.
AGTGAGTGGGCGCAGGGAGGCCCCCCAGTCCCTGCAGCTGGGCCGTGGACTCTGCCTCGCCCCTGCACCCCCGCCTCCTCTGAGGACCCAGGCCCCGGCCCACAGCGCAGGAGGGGCCCGACGGCCTCACCCCACACCCTCCCAGTCGACCCTTGTCCCTCGCACGCCGAGGCCTGCGTTTTTCTGGAGCTGAATGTGCCACTGTCAATCCTGCCCGTGCCCTGCGCCCACAGAGACCTGGAGGTGCTGTGGCTTCCAGGGCTCAGAGCCACACACCTCACAGGGGCCGGGACTTGGAGTTGGGCTCGGGGGCTCAGGGGTGGCTCCTGGGTGCAGCCCTGGGGAGGTCCGACCGGGCTGGGCCTGCGCTTCCCACGAGGTCCCAAGGGGAGGGCGGCTTTGTACCCGGCAAAGGCACCAGGCAAAGGCCCCGGTCCCCGGGGCTCAGGCTGGGCCTGCCCCCCACGGTGCTCTCCTCATTACTGGCTGCGACTCAGGCCTCAGGCCTCGGCTTAACGACTCTCCGGCCACCTCCCATTATGTCACTCCGCCTCACAACAGATCTCTAGGGCACGATCGTCCCCACGAGATAAGGAAACGGACGCCCCAGAGGCTGAGCCGCCCGAGCCTTCAGGGCCGGCGCCCTCGGACGGGGCGGTCCCCCTGCCGGTCCCCGAGGGTCCCCCTGCGGACCCCCCTGCGCATCCCCCCTGCGGGTCCCCCGCCTCCCGGGACGAGGGAGACATTCCTGATGACAGACTCGGCGGCGGGGCCGGGCCCATCCCGGCGCGTGACCGGCTCGGGGCTCGGAGGTCACCGGGAGCTCGGCGGCCCCTGGGGGAGGGGCAGCGAGGGGGAGGGGGAGGGAGGAGGGGGGAGGGGGAGGCGCTCGCGGGCAGGCGGGCAGGTGGGCGCGACCCCCGACTCCGCGGGGGGAGGGGAGGGAAGTAGGCGCTCCCGGGCCGCGGCGGGCAGGTGAGCAGGTGGGCAGGTGGGCAGGTGAGCAGGTGGGCAGGTGAGCAGGTGGGCAGGTGGGCGCGACCCCTGACGCCGCGGGGAGCCCGGCCCCGAGCGGCCCGGCGGGGGGGGGGTAACCCCGAGGGGGAGGGAGGCGCTCCCGGGCCGCGGCGGGCAGGTGAGCAGGTGGGCAGGTGGGCAGGTGAGCAGGTGGGCAGGTGGGCAGGTGGGCAGGTGGGCGCGACCCCGACCCCGCGGGGAGCCCGGCCCAGCGGCCGCGGAGGGGCGGGGCGGGGCGGGGCGCGGGCCTCCAGGCGGTCGGGCCCGGGCTGAGTCACCGGCACCTGAGCCCGGGCGGGGGGGGCGGCCCGGGCTCGGGTCCCGCGCGGGGCACTCACGGCCTTCAGCTGCTCCAGCCGGTCCTTCATGCTGCCGCCGGGCGCCCGGAGGCAGGTGCGCGGCCCAGGTGCGCGGCCGGAAGTGGCGGCGGCGGGAGGCGCGGGCGGAGGCCGAGCAGGAGCGTCCGAGGCCCGGGAGGCTCCTCCGCGCCGCCCCGCCCGCCCCGCCGGCGCCGCGCGCGCAAATCCGGCTCCGGGCCGCGGCGCACAGCGGATCCGCCCCGCGCCCGCCCCGCACCTGGGCCGCGCCCCGCCCGCCTTAAAGGGCCCGAGCCCGCCCGGCCCGGGGAGAGGGGAGGAGGGAGGGGAGGAGGGGCCGTGGAGGGAGGAGAGGAGGGGGAGGGGCTGGGAGGAAGGGAGGAGGGGAGGGCCGCGGAGGGGGAGGGGGAAGGAGAGTGGAGTGGGAGGGGAGGGAGGGGAGGCCGTGGAGGGGGAGGAGAGGCAGGGGAGGGGGCTGGGGGGAGAGGAAGGAGAGGAGGGGAGGGCCGCGGGGAGGGGGAAGGGGAGGAGGGGAAGGGCCGGGGCGGGAGGAAGGGGAGGAGGGGAAGGGTCAGTGGGAGGGGAAGGGAGAGGGAGAGGAGGAGGGGAGGCTGCCGGAGGGGGAAGGGGAGGAGGAGGGTCATGGGAGGGGAAGGGGAGGAGGGAGGGGAGGAGGGGGAGGGCCGCGGAGTGGGGAAGAGGAGGGAGGGAAGGGCCGTGAGGGGGAGGAGAGGAGGGAGGGGAGGAGGGAGGCCATGGAGGGGGGAAGGGGAGGGTGGGGAGGGCCAGTGGGAGGGAAGGGGAGGAGCGAGGGAGGAGGGGAGGGTCAGGGAGGGGGAAGGGGAGGAGGGGAAGGCCGTGAGGGAGGAGAGGAGGGAGGAGGAGGGGAGGGCCGTGAGGGAAGGGAGAGGGGGAGGCTGCGTGGAGGGGAAGGGGAGGAGGAAGGGCCGTGGTGGAAGGAGGGAGGGGAAGGCCGCAGGGTGAAGGGGAGGGGGCCTGGAGGAAGGAGGAGGGAAGGGGCCATGGAGGGGGAGGGGAGGAGGAAGGCCTGTGGGAGGGGGAAGGGGAGGAGGGGAAGGGCCAGTGGAGGGGGAAGGGGAGGAGGAAGGGCCGTGGAGGGAAGGGGGAGGAGGGTGGCTGTGGAGGGAAGGAGGAGGGAAGGGCCGCGGGAGGGGGAGGGGGCAGGGAAGGTCGGAGGGGGAGGGGGGAAGGGAGAGGAGGGAGGTCCGCGGAGGGAAGGGGGTGGAGGCATGGTCATGGAGGGGAGGAGGGGGCCGGAGGGGAAGGGCCGCGGGAGGGGGGAAGGAGAGGAGGGGAAGGGCCGCGGGAGCGGACCGTCCGGCAGGGCGCGGGGACCCAGGTCCTGGAACCTCAAGGTTGGGGGGCGGCGACGCGGGCTCGGCCGCCCGGGCCTTCCCCACCTGCTCGCCCTCCTCTTCCTGGGACCCCACGCTCGGGCCGTGGGGGCCGCACCGCCTTCCCCAGTAGAAGAGCGCGTGTGTGTTCAGCTGACAAGGCTGCAAGTGTGTCCCGGTCCAGGTGACAAGGCTGCAAGTCTGTTCCTAGTCCCACCAGGACTCTGCCCTCCCTCCGTCTGGGGTCTTGGTGCCTGCGGCCTGCAGACTTCACCCCCTCCGCCTCCGGGGAATATACCGGATGGGGGTGGGGGGCGGCTGCGGACTCCATGCTGTCTGTGGCCACGGGTCCCTGGAGGAGGGGGCCGGGGACTGTGCACCCCGCTGGGGGCAGGGGGGTGTGGGGGACACGCACCTGCTGGCCCTGCCCATGCGCACCGCTCGGCGGGACCCACGGCTCCACGGCCCGGGCACCAGGCCCCACGGCACTGTACTATGCATTATTTCATTTGTCAGAAATTATTATAGTGGCAGAAAGCAGGACTCGAGCTGGGGATTGAGATTGACTATAAGAAAAAGCACGCGGGGGATCCCTGGGTGGCGCAGCGGTTTAGCACCTGCCTTCAGCCCAGGGCGTGATCCTGGAGACCCGGGATCGAGTCCCACTTGGGGCTCCCTGCATGGAGCCTGCTTCTCCCTCTGCCTGTGTCTCTGCCTCTCTCTCTCTCTGTGACTATCATAAATGAATAAAAATAAAAAAAAATTAAAAAAAAAAAAAAGCACACGGGGACATTTGGCACAAAGCAACCTGCCTCCATCCGTGAGGGCTTTCCACGACTTTCTATTAAATGTACCGTAAACTAGGGGTGTCGCAGGCAGGAAAGTAGAGGAGGGTCTTCCCTCCTGAAGCTCACATTCCCTAAGCATGACCTCAAATGAATAGGGAACTTTAATAATTTATGCTGCTTATTGGCCCAAACTGCTTACGAGGGGCAGCACCCAGGCGGTAAGCCGGGTCAAGCCGCCCGAGCTCCATGACAGCGCCGCTGGCTGTGCCGCTGCTACCTGGCCGCGCCGCCACAGCTAGAGACCCAGAGACTCAGCAGTAGAAATGCATCTCCTCATAGTTCTGGAGGCTGAAAGTCCAAATTTAAGGTATTGTCAGGTTTGGCTTCTTCTGTGGATTTTTCCTGTGGCTGTAGATCGCCATCGCCTCTGTTGCCACGTGGCCTGTCCTTTGTGTTCACGACCCCGCAGTGCCTCTTCATGTCTAAACTTTAGCTTTTAAGGACACCAGTGAGAGTGAAGAAGTCCCATCTGTATGATCTCCTAATATGATCACATCTTTAAAGATCCCGTCCCCACATGCAGCCGCATTCTTGGGGGTTAGGGCTTCGACGCGTCAATTCTGGAGGGCCACCATTCCGCCCCATGGCCCAGTGTCACGCTTCTCCAGGCCCCTTCACCTTGCATCTGCTGAGCAGCCACGGCGCTACTTCCTCGCTTCCTGAGAAATAAATCACAAAAATACATTTTGAAGAAATCTCATATGGTTTAAATTACTTGGAACACCCCGAGGACAATAAACAGGGATTGCAAAGAAGCACCAGTCTCTGTTCTCAAACCCAACTTGAAGAGTTCCCGTGTGTAGGTCTCGTGGGCTCTCTGCAGAGGGATTCCACGGGGCATTTTCCTTTGTGCTTTCTCGAAGCAAGAGATACACACGGCGGGGGATCTCTGAGGGCTCACTTGATTTTCACGTTATTCTCTTCCTAAAGGTAACATTTAGTATCTTAAAAGCATGGGTTTGGCGTAGCACTGAAGGGATCGCGCGGCCCCTTGCGTCTTGGGTGTCTAGCCCGGTATCCAACCAGTTGTAATTCCTAGAGGAATCTTCTCTCTGAATTGGCCGTGAGCGTCCTGAGGGCAGTGGTACCTTTCGTGGTACCAAGCTTGGTACTAGGACTATAGCAGAGACTAAATAACTATTGAATAAATATTTTACTCTCAAGAGACTCTCAAAAGCATAAACGTCCCTCAACATCCCCCCCATATCACGTAGTCCCCAGTGAGAGTCTGTGGAGGTAGAGGACAAGGAGAAGCTCCAGAGGCCATTGAAAGCAGATGTGTGGGCAGACCCGAAGTTCAGGCTGCTTCTAGGCGAGCTGGGTCATCATCACTGGTACCGTAGGCCGAGCCGCTCAGTGGAAGATTTCCTGAGGATCCTCAATTCCTGTGAATTCAGATTCACAGTAGTTTCAAAGTGAACCTGTTAGATGCACTCATTGGCTGGGAGACAATTGGATGAGTTTGTGTGAGGAGCCTCCCATGGGTTCATCGGATCGGGGCAGATTTGGTTCATCTTCTGAAAACTACTCATTAGTGCATCAGTGTGAGATAGATGGTGACGACTCTTCTGACTTTTGCACCCAACTTTTCCTGCTTTGCTAATGCTCTAATTCCCATGCTAAGGACATATTGTATCTGGAATCCAAAGAGACGCTTCAGCTTTCCTCTCTGGAAAGTGGTTGGTACGTGAGGTTACACAACTGAGCAGAATTGGAGACTGCTCCAGTCAGAGAAGGATAGAGTAAGAGGAAACTCAGAGTTCTACTAAATTTCCTATTTTGCAAATGAAGAAATAAGGCTTGAGTAATTTAGGGATTTATAAGAGAGGACTAGAATTGCAATAAGAATTTGACTTCATGGGGATCCCTGGGTGGCTCAGCGGTTTGGAGCCTGCCTTCGGCCCAGGACATGACCCCGAGGTCCCGGGATCAAGTCCCGCATCGGGCTCCCTGCATGGAGCCTGCTTCTCCCTCTGCCTGTGTCTCTTTCTCTCTCTCTCTCTTTTTCTCTCTCTCTGTGTGTCTCTCATGAATAAATAAATAAAATATTTAAGAAATTAAAAAAAAAGAATCTGACTTCATCCAGATAAGAGAAAGAAATAAAAGGTGTTCAAATGAGTAAGGAAGGAATTAAACTCATATTTGCAGATGATGTGATACTATACATTGAAAATCCTAAAGACTCTAACTAAATACTATTAGAAGTAATAAATGAACTCTGTAAAGTTGCAGGATGCAAAATTAATACACAGAATTGGCAGTGTTTGTATATACTAAAACCAAACTAACAGAATAAGAAATTGAGAAAAGAATCTATTTACAAGTATGCCAAAAATCATGCAGATTCAGCGCATACCCTATCAAAATACCAACAGCGTTTTCCACATAACTTAGAACAAATAATCCTAAAACTTGTGTAGAACTACAAAAGACCCTGAGTAGCCAAAGCAAACTTGAGAAAGAAGAACAAAGCTGGAGGTATCACAATTCCAGATTTCAAGATAGACTAAATATCTGCAGTAATCAAAACAGTGTGGTGCTAGCACAGAAATAGACCTACAGCCCAATAGAACAGAACAGAAAGCCCAGAAATAAACCCACAATTATATGGTCAGTTAGGACGAAGGAGGCAAGAATACGCAGTGGGAAAAGTCTCTTCGACAACCGGCGCTGGGAAAACTGGACCATGTTCTTACACCACGTACAGAAATAAACTCAGAGTGGATTAAAGACCTAAATGTGAGACCTGAAAGCATGAAACTACTAGAAGAAAGCATAGGCAGCAATTTCTTTGATATTGGCCATAGCAACATTTTTCTGCATGTGTCTCCCAAGGCAAGGGAAACAAAGGCAGAAATGAACTATTGAGACGACACCGAAATAAATAAAAGGGTTTTGCACAGCGGAGGAAACCCTCAACGAGGTGAAAATGCAACTGCCTGGACCGGAAAAGAAATTTGCAAATAAGATATCCAGTAAGGGGCTAGTATCGAGATATATATATATATATAAAATTTACACGACTCAATACACACAAAAAGATAAAAGTGTGATTAAAAATGGGAGGACCCAGAGGCAGCCTGGGGGGCTCAGCACCACCCTCGACCCAGGGCGTGATCCTGGAGACCCGAGTTCGAGTCCCACATCGGGCTCCCTGCATGGAGCCTGCTCCTCCCTCCTCCTGTGTCTCTGCCTCTCTCTCTCTGTGTGTCTCTCATGAGAGACAGTTAAAAAAAAAACCAAAACAACCCAACAAGTATTGATGAAGATGTAGAGGAAAAGGAATTCTCGGACGGTCGGTGGGAATGTAAACTGATGCAGCTGCCGTGGAAAACAGCATGGAGGTTCCTCAAAAAAAAAAATCAAAAATAGAAATACCACATGATCCGGCAGTTCCCCTCCCGGGCACTGTCCCCGGGAGAACAGCCGGGAAGCTGTCGCCGGGGAGTGAGCGCGGCCTGGCATCTGCGCAGGCCCCTGGGCTCCTGGGAGCCTGTGTCCTGCTCAAGGGAGCCAAGGCCCGAGCACCGGCCCGAGGGGGGGGCGTTGCAGGAGCTGCTGGGGCCCCGCGCTCACCGGCCGCTCCCCCCGCGCCCTCGCAGGCCACCGCGGGGCACCCACACCCGGGCAGCACCTGCGCCAGCCGCCTCCGGGCTCCCCGTGGCTCGCGCGGCCCGGGGTCCTGGCCAGTCGGTGCCCACGGGCGCGGGGCCGCGCTCCTTCCCGGCGCTGCACCTGCTCCCTCGCAGGGCCCCTGCCCTGCCAACCGCTGTCGCCTCCAGGTCACAGACGCCTTGGTGATAATAGGGCCAGACAGCGTGCGGCCTTTGGAGACTGGCTTCTTTTATTGAGCCGGATTTCCTGCAGCTTCCCCCAAATTGCCAACGTCCGTGGCGCGTTCCTGGGGGTCAGGCAGTGGCCCTGCAGGGCCGCCCGGCCGGCCGAGCAGCGGTGGCCTGCAGAGGGGCCTGCGGCCTCTTTCTGGTTCGGGCTGACGCGAGTGGAGATGCCACGAGGGGCTGCGGACAGGTTTTGTGTGAAAATCAGTTTTTCATTTCTCCGGGATAAACGCCCGAGAGTGAGGCCGCCGCGTGAGATCGCAGCCCTGGCCCAGGGGCGCAGGAAGCCGCGAGCTGTCTGCCACCCGGGCTGCCGCGCTCTGCAGGTGCCAGGCCTCGGCCCACGGGACACGGGACACGCAGCCCGGCTCCTCATGATAGCACAGACCCTTGCAAGTGTTGACTTGCCACCTCTGGGCCCGCGCTGCGGAGGTCCGGCCTGGCCCGTGCCCGATGCCCTTGCCTCTCACCGGTGCGTCCGGAGAGTCCTTTGCAGGTTCTAGATCCGAGCTCTCTACCAGATGTGCAACTCGCCGATGTCCCCCCCCGACCTACAGTTCATCTCGTCATTCTCACAACAGGGTCTTTTGTAGAACAGAATTTTCTATTTCGAGGACATCTAGTTCGTCTCTTTTCTTCCCTTCTTCTGTGGATTAAGCCCCTGGTGTCCTCTGGGGAACCCTGCCTGCCTTGAGGACCCAGCCGCCCGCCCTGCGCGTGGTCTTTGAGGCTGGGCCGTGGGCACTTACAGGGGTGCGGCCGGCGGGCCTCGGGGCTCCTTCCCGGCTCCTTCCCACGAGGGCCCTCAGAGGACCTGCCTGCCCCCCCCCAGCAGGTGCGCCCCCACCTGTCGGCCGCCTGGCCCCCATCTGCAGCTCCAGGCGTCTTTGTGCAGGATCTTGGCGCTGACACTTCCCAGTCGCCTCCGCTGTCACCTTATTGAGGTCCTCGGCTGAATTCCTTTTGTCCACTTTGTCTCCACTTGTAGCCTCTTGCCCCATCCTCCCCACAGCCGAGGCCTCCGCTTTGTTCAGGGCTCCTGAGCGGGGGACAGTTCCCTCGTCTGTGCAGGGTGCACTGCCCCCACTTCGTGACCCGGGCGTTCTCCGGGGGGACAGGGACACCAGGGAGACCGCAGCCCTGCTTACACTGTCACACTAGGGAAAGACAAGAGGGACCGTCACTTTCAGTGCGTTTCGTTGTCCTAACTGACCTCCTGAATGCCGGATTGCTTGACTATTTTTTTGACATTTACTCTCAGTATTCATATTTAATCCCATGATTCACTTTTTTAAAATATTTTACTTATTTATTCGTGAGAGACACAGAGAGGGGCAGAGACACAGGCAGAGGGAGAAGCAGGCTCCATGCAGGGAGCCTGATGTGGGACTCGATCCCAGGACCCTGGGGTCACAGCCTGAGCTGAAGGCAGATGCTCAACCCCTGAGCCACCCAGGTGCTCCCATGATTCACTTTTAATTGAGTTTTTAAAGATGGATTTGTAAATGTTCTCCCTTCTTCTATTTTCTTGAATAGATTGTGCAAAATTTATGTTAATCCTTTAAATGTTTCCTAGAAATCTCCAGTAAAATCATCTGTGCCTAGAGACTTGTTTTCTCGGGAGCTTTTAAATTACAAATTCAATTTTTTGGATGGTTATGGAACCATTCATGATAACATATTCCATCTTGGTTGAGTTTTGATAGTTCATGGCTTGGGTTTCTATAAACTGAAAACAAGCCAGGGTGCAGCTGCTGGCACATTCCACGTACAGGAGATATGGGCTATGTCTTGACTGGAAGAGATAGATCTGTGTGTTTGGAAGGTCGATGAGAGCTGTTGACAGCTATATTGGTTTTCTTTTGCTGCCATAACAAATAATCACAAACCTGGAGGCTTAAGATAATGCAAATTTATTATTTTACAGTCCTGTAGATTGCAAGCCAAACACAGGTCTCACTGGGCTAACTCAAGGTGCGAGCTGGGCTGTGTGCCTTTCTTGAAGCTTTAGAGGATGATCTATTTCTTTGCCTTTTCCAACTTCTTGAGGCCACCCACATTCCTCAGTTCATGGCTTCCTTCTTGTATCTCCAAAGCCAGCAATGGCAGGTCAAGTTCTCGCATTGCATCATTCTTATCTTCTGTGGTCACGTTTCTTCATGACGCTCTTCTTCTGGCTCCCTGTTACATTTTTGAGAATCCTTGTCGTGACATTGAGGTCACGGATAGTCTAGGATAATCACCCCACCTCAGAGTTCTTAATCACAACCATAAAGTCCCTTTTTGCTGGGGAAGGTAATATATTCACAGATTCCGTTGTTTAAGGCATGAACGTTTTGCCTACCACAGCAGGTTTTATCAACTTAAAGGGTTCTGATATGGCCTATGATTCACTGAAAGAAATTCAAAACCATGTAATCTTCATATTTAGCCATTCCAGTAGTCGAGGCTGCTAGTCTTCAAAACATGAGGCGAAATAAGGTTAAACTGGCTGGTGATAGAATCATTTTTGTTTTGGACTGAATGTTTGTGTACTCCTCCCCGCCCACCGCACAAATTCATATGTTGAAGTCCCAACCCTCAATGTGACTGTTTTTGGAAATGGGTGATTAAGTTAGGGCACAGGAGGAGGCCGTGATCAATAGAATTAGTCGCCTTATAAGAAGAGATGTGAGAGCTCACATTCTTTCTCTCTCTCTCTCTCTTTTTTTTTCTCTCTCTCTCTCTCCCTACCATATGAGTATACAGCAAGAACATGAGTCCTTGTTAGGAACTGAATTGGCTACGACTTTGATCTGGGACTTCTAGCTTTCAGAACTGGGAGGAAATAAACTCCGTTGGTCGAGCTACCCACCCTGTGGTTTTGTGTTATGGCAGCCTGAGTGACTAAGGCAGAATTTGGAACCGAGAAGTGAGGTTCTGCTTCAATAAATAACAAAACGTGGAAATGACTTTGGAACTAGGTGTCATATAGAGGCTGAAGGAGTTTTGAGGTACATGCTAGAAAAAGCCAAGTTGCCATGAAGTGACTTTTGGTAAAATTATAGATGCTAAAGGTGATTCTGGTGAGAGCTCAGAAAGAGAAGAGTACTGGAGAGAGAGCTTCCATTTCATCAGAGAATATGTAAATAATCAAGAACAGAGTGTTAGTAGAAAATATGGACATAAGGGTCATTCTGGTAAAGACTCAGATGGAATGAGGAACAGTTAGCTGGAAACTAAAGGAAAGGCGATCCTTGTTATAATGTGGCAAAGACCTGGGCTGAGTTGTGTCGTAGTGTTTTGTGAAAGGTAGAGCCTGCAAACGATGTAACTGGATGTTTAGCAGGAGAGATTTATAAGCAAAGTATTGAAGGTGACGCGTGGGTTCTCCTTACTGCTTATGGTAAAATGCTGGAGGAGAGAGAGGAGCTGAAGAAAGAACTATGAAGGAAAAAGGAACTGGAAAATTCTCAGCCTGTTCATATTGCCAAAAATGAGAAAGCTTATTCTTAAGAGAACACTGAGAGTGTGGCTGCACAAGCATTTGGCAACGGGATCGTGGATACAACTCATGGGTTTAATCAGCCGTCTTCACAGAAACCAGGAATAGAGATGGGATTATATCGTCAAAGACACTGCCAGGTTGAAATAAACTGGCAGAGAAAGTGGATGGAATGATTGAAGACTGTCAGACTTCTTGGATTCTGCAGGACCAAGGCACAGAACTGTTTGGGTGTGAACACGGGCTATTCTTCAAGGAAGAGGAAGAATGACTCAGAAGGTGACTCAGAGATCACCAGGGCTGTCACTTTCCCCATGAACATAGAGGGCCAGGCTGTTTTCTCCTCCTTGGTTTCAGAGGACAGAGCCTCTGCAGAGAGCCACGTGAGCAAGTCTCAGATGGAAATGAGAGATGTGGAGACCCCATGACCACCATCAGCAGCGACTGGAGAAGGCCTACGGGTGTACTGTGCGCCAGGCTCTGCTGCCCAGGCAGCCATTCTGCAGTTCCGGGCTGGAAAGCACAAATACAAGTTAGACTTCACAGTCTTTTTCAGAAAAACGTGGTCTATGGCACAGTCAGAAAGTTTGCTGGAGACCCCAATACGTGTCTCCACAGGAGGGGAAGGTGAAGCAAGCCTGTAGCATCAAGTTTCAAGGCCCAAAGAGCATCCCAGACCATTGGGACCCCTCAGCCCTGCCAGAGCCTGGCTTTAAGTTTACTCACAGAATTCACTCTACCGAAGTTTGTCAGTCGCAAAGACAATAAAAGAAGAAAGAGGGCCACCAAAAAAGCCTCAATAAATTTAAGAAGATTGAAATCATACCATGCATCTTTTCTGATGACAGCATTATGAAAATAGAAATAAATGACAAGAAAAAAACTGGAAGAAAACACAAACACATAGAGGCTAAACAACATGTTACTAAGCAACCAATGGGTCAATGAAGCAATCACGGAAGAAAAAGAATACATGGAGCCAAGTGCAAACAAAAACCCAGTGTCCAGGGGTGCCCGGGTGGCTCAGTTGGTTAAGTGTCTGCCTTCAGCTCAGGTCATGATCCTGGGGTCCTGGGATCAAGACCTTCATCGGGCTACCCACTCAGTGGGGGGCCTACTTCTTCCTCTCCCTCTGCTCTTCTCCCCCTACCTATGCGCTCTCTCTCCCTGTCAAATAAATAAATAAATAAAATCTTTAAAACACACACACACACACACACACACACACAATGGTCCAAAATCTTTGGGATTCAGCAAAAGCAACTCTAAGAGAAATGCATAGCAATACAGGCCTATCTCAAGGAAAAGCTCAAATAAGCAATCGAACCTTATACCTAAAGGAGCTAGAAAAAGAGAAAGCCTAAGTTGAGTAGAATGAAGGAAATAATAAAGATCAGAGCATAAATAAATGACACAGAGCCTACATAGATATCGATATCTGTATCTATATCAATTAAACCAAGAGATGGTTGTTTGAAAAGATAAAGTTGCTAAAATTTTCGTCAGACTCATCAAAAAAAAAAGGGGGAAAGGACGTAAATAAAATCAGAAATAAGGGAGAAGCAACAAATGACACCATGGAAATGCAAAGGATCATAAGAAAATACTACGAAAAATTATATGCCAACAAATTGGACAACCCAGGAAAAAGGGATAAATGCCTACAAACATACAATCTTCCAAAACTGAATCAAGAAGAAATAGAAGATTGGACAGACTGATTAGAACCAACATAAATTAAGTTGGTCATCAAAAAACTACCAAAAAATAAAAGTTTAGGACCAGATAGATTCACAGGTAAATTCTGCTAAACATTTAGATTTAATACAGGGGCAGCCCGGGTGGCTCAGTGGTTTAGCGCCACCTTCAGTCCAGGACGTGATCCTGGAGACCCAGAATTGAGTCTCACGTCAGGCTCCCTGCGTGGAGCCTGTTCTCCCTCTGCCTGTGTCTCTGCCTCTCTCTCTCTCTCTCTATCATGAATAAATAAAAAAATAAAATTAAAAAAAAAGATTAAAAAAAATCTACAGGCCAATATCCTTGATGAACATAGGTGCAGAAATCCCCAACAAAATAATAGCAAATAACACACAATACGTAAAAAAGAGCACTCACCACATTCAAGTAGGATTTATTCTCAGGACACAAGGATGGCTCGATATTTGCAGATCAATCGATGCAATACACAACATTAACAATATGAAGGATGAAAATCGTATAATCACCTCAATAGATGCAGAAAAAGTATTTGACAAAGTACAACATCCAATCATGATAAAAGCCCTCAACAAAGTGGGTTTAGAGGGAACACACCTCAATATAACAAAGGCAATATATGAAGAGCCCACAGCTAACGTCATACTCAGTAGTGAAAAAAAAAAAACCTGAAAACTTTTCCTCTAAGATCAGACACAGGACAAGGGTGTCCACCCTGACCCTTCTTTTCAACATCGTACTGGAAGCCCTAGCAACGGGGTCAGACAGGAAAAAGAAATAAGAGGCAACAATACTGGTAATGAAGAATTAAACTTTGACTATTTGCAGATGACATAGTATACATAGAACATCTTAAAGACTCCAATAGAAAGCTAGAAATAATGAATGAATTCGGTAAAGTTGCAGGATACAAAACTAATACACAGAAATCAGGAGCATTTCTAAACACTAATAATGAAGCATCAGAAAGAAAAATCGAGGAAACAATTCCACTTACAATTGCATCAAAATGAATAAAATACCTAGGAATAAACTTAACCAAAGAGGTGAAAGATTTGCACTCTGAAAGCTACGAAACCTTAGAGAGAGAAGTTGGAGATGATGGAAATAAATGAAGGATATTCTGTCCTCGTGGGTTAGAAGAATTAAGGTTGGTAAAGTGGGTGCATTACTCAAAGCGACCTACAGAGTCATCGCAATCCCTGTCAGAGCTCCAATGGCATTTTTTCACAGAACGAGAACAAATAATACTAAAACTTACGTGGAACCGGAAAAAACCCTGGACAGTCAAAGCAATCTTGAGAAGGGAAAACAAAAATAAATAAATAAATAAATAAATAAATAAATAAAAGAGAAGGGAAAACAAAGCTGTAATTCCAGATTTCAAGCTCTGTTACAAAGTTGTCATAATCAAAATAGTATGTAGACACGCAGATCCACAGAGCGGAACAGAGAGCCTGGACATGGGCCTACACTTACCTGAAAGTACAATGGGGGAAGGACGTCTCTTCGATGAATGGTGCTGGGAAAATAGACAGCTGCATGCGAATGGGAATGAAACCCGACCGCCCTCTAACCCCACTATAATCAAAGTGGATTATAGACCTAAACGCGAGACCCGAAAGCATAAAAACCCTAGAAGAGAGCACAGGCAGTAATGTCTCTGACTTTGGCCATAGAAACATTTCCTAGACATTTGCCTCCTCAGGCAAGGGAAGCAAAAGCAAAGATAAGCTATTGGGACAATGACAAAAGGAAACCTTCTGTGCAGCAAAGAAAACTGTCAATGAAACAAAAAGGTAACGTCCTGAATGGGAGAAGATATTTACAAATGATATAGCCAATAAGGGTCTGATATCCAAAATATATAAAGAACTTCCACAACTCAACAGAAAAAAAAAAAAAGCAAACAATTCAACTTAAAAAATGGGAGAGGACGCAAATAGACATTTTCCAAAGAAGACCTGTGGATGGCCTGCAGACCCTTTCGATGTCACTCGTCATCAGGGAAACGGCAAATCAAGACCACGGGGAGATACCGCCTTACACCTGCCAGAATGACTACAATCGGGAAGACAAGAAAGAAGTGTTGGTGAGGATGTGGAGGAAAAGGCACCCACTGGTGGGAATGTAAGCTGGTGTGGGAAACAGGATGGAGGACCCTCAAAATATCAAACCTGGAAAGGCCCGGTGGTCCAGTAGGTCCACTACTGGGCATTTACCCAAAAACAATGAAACCACTAATTTGCAAAGACCTATGCGCTGCTGTGTGTACTGCAGCTGTATTTACAGCAGCCAGGGGCCGGAAGCACCCATCCGTCCGTCAGAGGACAAGTGGGTCAGAAATCGGTGGTGGACACACACCGGAGCACAGTGCAGCCCTAGAAAGGACGAGATCTCATTATTTGAGACCACATGGATGGACCCAGAAGGTACTGTGCTAAAGGAAATAGGTCAGACTGAAGCTGGCGATTTCACTCATCTGTAAAATCTAAAAAATGAAACATGAATAAATGAAACGTGAACCAGGCCTGTAACTAGGAGAATGAACGGATGATTGCAGAGGGGAGGGGTGAGGGAATGGGCCAAATGGGGAGACGGTGGGAGGTACAGGCGTCTGGTTAGGAGATGAGTAAGTCCCAGCAGGGAACACAGTCCGTGACATTGCTGTGGGGATACGTGGTGGCAGACGGAGCTGCCCTGAGGGGAGCGCAGCGCTGCGTGGAGGCTCCTTAGGGGTCCCCGGTTGTCCGCCCAGAGCTAACGGGGTCCTGTGTCAAGCAGACTGTTTGAGGAGAATACTTACAAAACAAACATCTAGAAGAAGAGACAAAACTGCTGTCCCCCTGTCGCCCGTCTTCCCCTGCCCTCCTCCTCTGTCCCTTCCCCTTTCTTCCCTTTGCCTTCACACGGTGAGGTCTCAGTGGGGAGGTGGCCTCCAGGCGGCCTCCAGCCTCCAGCATCCAGAAGCCCTGGCCCCAGCCCACCCAGTCCGGGCTGTTCCTGGGGGTGCCCTGGGTCAGGGCTGGGGAGCAGGGACCTCGGCAGCCCTGGAAACTGCTCATTTCCCTCCCTGTTTCCTCCCATTGGCCCAGGGGCCCCTGGCAGCGCTGCCCACGTGTCTTTGTCATGGCTTTTATTCAGGAAAATGAAGACGAACATACCAGCGTTCAGGGCTGGACGGGAATTGTAGGGGGAGGAATCATGCACTGACATCACATTTTTTATCACTTAAACTGGCTGATAAGTTAGCGCTACTGACGTCTACCATAGTCAAATCTCTTGTGGGAGGAAAGGCCTAGTAGTCGGGTTACAGCACGAAATAATCCCTCCGTCCTCAGAGCTAGTCTCCAGGTGTAACAGCCCATTGGGAATGAGGGAACAGGGACATAGGAGGTTGACCCGTGACTACACAGGTCAGCTAAATATTAAGATTTATCCTGAAAACACAGAGGAATTCCATTCGTTATCGGACATGATTACAGTTGTGGTTTGGACACATTACTCTTGTAGCCCCGTGAGGACTTGCTCTAGTGCTGGGAGAGACCGTATGGGCTTCAGCTAAGATGGTGGCCCCTGGGGGTGGCGTTTCCTTGGCAAGCACTTGGGGAGCTCACGAATTTTCTTAATTGCTACTTGAGAAAGGATTGTGCTCCCGTTAGGCACGGGGGCGCCTCAAGCAGAAGCCGTTGCTTCTTCCCAGCATTTCGACCTTGACCTTCTGAGCTAAGTTGGAGAAGTCTCGCTCGTCAAGATGGTAGTTCTCCTGTTGGGCTCCCGAAGCACCTGACGCCCGTTACCGTTTTTCCTCTTCAGAGCCACCCTGTGGGATAGTTACCATTTTCACTCTCCACTTTAAAAATGAGGAAACGGATGCCCAGAATAGTTAAATATCTTACCTAATATTATTAGGAAAAGCCTAAGCTACGTTGTTTTACGTAAGTCCACTTGCCATCTTGACACCATCCTGTCTCTCAAGGCGCGATCCCTCGGATTTACCGGGGAACGGCTGCACTCCAGGTGCTGACCCTGCTGAGTCTTTGACATGTATGATCCCACTTAATCACCCTTACAACCCTCTGAAGTGAATGATATTCTCTCCTCATTTGACAGCTGGGGAAACTGAAATGCAGAGAATTTAAATGACTTGGTTAAGATGCTGCCTCCGGACAAGGCTATGAAGACGCGTTAACCCTGAGGCCAGCGCCCTGTAGTGTCTCCAATGGGAGGGCAGCTATTTTGATTTCCAGAAGCCCGAGAAGAAGGAAAACACTGTGTTGTAATTCAGAGCCCTTATTAAACTCCGTCAATGCGGCCCTAATCTCGGGGTGTCGAAATGCCGCGGAGGCTGTAACTACAAGCTGCAATCGGCACCAGGCCTGGGGGCCCAGCCTGGCTACCGATACGTGCAACCTGGCTCTGGTCTTGGCCAAGGGGGCTTCTCAGCGCGACAGAGCAACGCGGCAGCGCGGGTCAAGGGCCAGGCCCGCGTCCTCACCCTGGGGCGCCCGAACGCTCTTTGAGTTCTCGGTGCTCTTTGAGTCCTCGGTGCTCTTTGAGTTCTCGGTGCGTCCGGGAACCTCCATGGACTTCAATGTCTCCATTTCAAAGGCTCAGGAAAGGAATTAGAGAATCTCCCAGGTCCCCTCCCGCTCTGCGGTTCTCTCTTTGCCTTTCCCCCACCTCATTCCCTCAGAAACGGGCTTTGAAAAATGACAGGATGTTTAAATAAAGAAACACTTCTAGAAATGCAACGAATCAATTTTAATATTTCCAAAGGTGAGGACAAGTAAATATTCTAGAAGAACTAGGAGTTATTGTTTAACATTATTTCTACTAATATTATAAACATGACTGATATTTTAGTCATTTGCTTACACATGGAAAAACTCTAGATGTGTGACTCTGTGGCTAGCATCTTTATTTAAAAAATAAGGTTTAAATAAATTAAACAACGTAAGTGTGAAACAAGCACATACCTAAGAGAGGTAACACCCCTAAAAGAAATCATGAAATACTTTTAATATTCACCCTTTTAAAAGAAACAGATTTGGGAGGACACGGATAGACCAAAGAAGAGACTGATACACAGGACTCGGGCAAACAGGCAGGTTTTTATGTTTTTGGGTTTTTTTTTTCCTCCCGGCTAATTCTTTCTAAAGAAGCTATTTCTTTGCACAAATATATTTGTCGATAAGATAAATATACGTACTAAAGTGACAACACTGCTTTCAAATCTATGTTCAAACCCACCTCCCCCCGAAGGGGGGTCCTGGCCCCGGCAGCAGGGTGATAAGGTTCTCTTCCCCGATGTCCCAACAGAGTCTTCAGGAGTTGGACAGGATTGGTTCAATTTGTGTAAATGATGAAATAGTTGTGGGCCTGGGAAAATCAGCCCATGTTAACATTTCTTGCTTTTGCCCTTAACTAAAGGGCCGGGTGGTGAGAGCTTAGGGAGCCTGAGCTCGGTGACCGCCTGGTTGGCGGGAATCCAGCAAGAGGCAGGTGTGCGGACACTGCGGGTGCACAGGAGGGGAGGTGGCGCTCCTGCACCTGCCGCCTTGCACGGGGTGGCCTCGCTCATCCCTTCCGGCCTCTCCCCTGCCTGCCTCCCTGAGGGCGCTCCTGTCAAGGAAGCCGTGGCAGGCAAGTCTCAGGCCGGGCCGGGCTGCAGTCCTGGGAGCTCCGCTCTCGAGGCCTGCGGGGTCTAGAGGAGTGCTGCCTTCTGCACGGGACCCGCTGGCTGCCCCGGGCCTGGGGACCCCAGTTCCGAGAAGGAGCAGTGGCCCGGGAGGACTTCTAAGAGGGGGGCCGGGCAAGCAGCCCTGTGTCTGGGGACTGGCTCGGCCCAGGGGGTGCGGGGGACAGTGCTGCCCGGGGGCAGGGCCCCGGCGCCTCGGCCTGGGGACAAGGCTGCGGCCGGGTGCCCGCGGCTCTTCACTGCTGCGGCTCTCCGAAGGAGCAGTAGCCGGGCCCCAGGCCCCGCACCGTGCAGTCAGTGCTGTCGCTGTCACACCTGCTGCAGTGACACTCGGTGGCGACTGGATATGTGTGCAGGGAGTCCGCGTGGCGGGCGCAGCCGGGCACTCTCACCGTCTCGTATGCCAGCTCCTTGAAGGTGCATGTCTTCTGGATGCTGGGCCTGGCCGCGTCCTTGTACACGAGATCCTGGGGAGCGTGAGGGGCACGGAGTCAGGCTAAAGCACCCAAGCCTGCATGGGGGGCATTGCCTGCCTTCCATGGGCTCCAGCTTTTACCCCCTAAAGCTCAGCCCAGGGTTCCTAACCGAGGGCACACGGTCCCGTGGGCGCCCCACGCAGGGGTCCCATAGGCCCTCCCTTTAAATGCTGTGTATTGTGCAGGGCTCTCAGTTTCGAGGTATCCACAGTTTGCATACGAGCACTTTCAATCCAAGCAGAACAGATTCTTTTCCCAGCGATTTCTAGCAACATTATTTGCGCCGAGGGAGGAAACGGGCACGGCTGTTAATTCGGGTTAACGTCATGCCGTCGGGTCTGTGGATCACGCTCATTTACCTCCCCATAAAAGGCCTTTCATTAAAAGGTTGCTATTTTCGATTTCGGTTCATAGTTCTAGGAGAAGACAGTCAGGAAGCACAGTGGAAACTCCTGGCTTGGACTAAGGCACAGAGGCTGCGGGACCACGAGCTAGCGGCGCTGCGCCCCGGGCCTCGGGTTCCCCAGCAGCAGCAGGGGGAAGCCGAGGCTCGTGGAGTCACGCGGGCTCTAATTCTGTGGTGCCAAGTGGCTCCAGGCTGCTTGTTGCCCATGATTAGGGGCCCCGTGCCCGTGGTTTGGTGTGGCCTGAAATGTGTTTTGACACTATTTGGGGCAAGGACCTGGCCTCGGTTACAGCACCAGCTTTGGGGACCAGGGAAGATGCCCCATTGTCGGGCGTCCATGCTTTGTGTTTCCCCACCTCTGTCGGACCCAGCCCAGCAGCACTTCGCTGCAAGTGCACGTCGCAGGCGGGGGGTCCGGTGCGAGGCTCTGCTGGACTGACCTGCTCGAGGCCCAGCCCGACCCAAGTGGCGCTAAGGGCCCGGCTCCTGGCGGGCACGGCGGGGGGTTGGGGGGTCTGCACAGCGGGGCTGGGGAAGCCCGCACCCCGACTCCCAGCCAAGCCAGCTCCTACCCGCGTGTAGCAGTAGCCGGCACACCAGGTGGCGTTGACGCTTATGCAGAAGCGACACTCCTCCTTCTCCACCGCGATGGTGACGTTGGTCAGCTCACAGCCCGTGCCGCAGGCGGCCCTCCAGCAGCAGAGGAGGAAGCAAAACCGGACCGACCTCATCCCGGGCTGGGAAGCAGACAAGGCTCAGAAGAAGCCAACGTGGCCCGAACAATTACGAGCGTGGGAGGTCACCAGACCCCACACCATTGATCTTCCCGTCCTCCCAGCCGCCGCACTTAGCTCCAGCAACTTTTTCCCTCCTTCCCTTTCCTCTCCTGCTCTTGAACACACGTTTTTTCTTATACCCCTTTCTCCTTCTTCTTCTTTTTTTTTTTTTTTTTTGGTCGAAGTAGACCCCCATTACAGGTCAACACTCCAATATAATGATTTTTTTGCACAGCAGTATTTAAAGATTGGAATCTCCTAGTGATCGTTCTGTGGGTGGTAATTGTGATCATCTTCTTCGTCCCTTCATTATCGTTTTAAAGACTATTTTTGTTTATTCTTAAAAAATTTTTAAGACTATTTTTATTTTTTTAAAAATTTTAAGACTATTTTTGTTTATTTTTTGAATTTTTTTTTTTATTTATTTATGATAGTCACAGAGAGAGAGAGAGAAAGAGAGAGAGAGAGGCAGAGACACAAGCAGGCTCCATGCACCGGGAGCCCGATGTGGGATTTGATCCCGGGTCTCCAGGATCACGCCCTGGGCCAAAGGCAGGCGCCAAACTGCTGCGCCACCCAGGGATCCCTATTTTTTGAATTTTTTAAGCCCATTTTTGTTTAAAAGGAAAAAAGGAAACGGGCTCGCCAGTTTTTGCATCTCGTGAATGTTGTCCGCTGCTTTTGCTTACTTTTGTTTAAAGTAGGGCTGCTTGAGAGGCCAGGGGACTTGGGCCACATGCAGTGGCCACCGCGCATTAGCGATACTCAAGTAGCCACATCGACAAGTACAAACCGTCTATGCAACGGCAGTTGGAAAGGTCTCGATGTGTTCTCCGGGTCCTACAGAGCCTGTCCTTTCAAAAGCAGCTGCCACCACTTGGTAAGAACCGACCCCAAGACTCACCTTTGGTCAGTAGCCACGTCCGGAGAAAGCTGTGGACCGAGTCCCGTCTCAGCTCACCTTTTATACAAAATCCCGGGCGACTAACACCTTGTGGATTTGCTGGGTATTAGCTAGAGCAGCGTGAGCCTGACGCCCGCGGTAAGTGAGTCAGTGTTTGGGTGGACGGGGAGATCAAGCCTTGCGGACGTAGTCTAAACGCGGCTCATCGGGAAAAGCAACACTACCAGGGATGGGGATTCTGTACAAAGCGAATTTGACACCGCAGCACACCCACTCCTTTACCTTGTCAAGTTAAATGTGACTCTAGGTTTCTCTCTTGCGTCTTCAACTCCGGGAACTCAGGATCCTTTCCAAGTATCGCATGAGCCTTGTTGAGGCGACGTGTCCACCAGAGGACGTGGTGGGCAAGTTGCTCCGGGAGCGGCTGGAAGCAGACAGATGGAGTCTCTCCTGGCCCAGCCCCCTGTGAAGTGCCAGCTCTGGTTCTCTGTACCCCCCACGTCCACGTCCTCTGACCTTGGCTCTAAACGTCCTGCTGACTCATTTCTCCAGAGCTTTGCATTCGCGGGGCTTGCCCTGCCTCAAGGGTTTTTGGTTCTCACCCGTGCTCCCCAACACCTCCCCGTCCCTGGCGAATTGCTCTACCTTCACGCTTACCTACCTACCAAAATCCAGGCTGGGGGCTAGCGGAGAGCTCTAATCTCCGCGGTCTGTTTGCAACCCTTGCTATGCCTCTGTTTCTTCCAGAGAGTACAAGCTCCTTGGAAACGGGAGCTCCGTTTCGATTTAACAAATATTTATCATTCAAACAGTGGCCGGAGCCAAGGAACAGTGGTAGAAATATCAGGATCTGATGTCAGAGACATAACAGGAGTCCGATCACGTAGGACCTTGGTTTTTGCTGTGAGAGGGGACCAGTGCCGAGGTGCGACGTGACCTGATTTAGGTCTAAAGGGGTCCCTGCAGCCGCTCGCTAATGTAGGGGAAGGGGAGACCACGGAGACTCGTAGACGCGTTGCAGCAACCCAGATGAGAAACGGTATTTGTGCAGACCAGCGTGTTAGCAGCGGAGGTGGCAGGACGTATTTTGATCCTGGGCATGTGTTAAAAGGACAGCCAAGAGAATTTTCTGGTGGATGAATGTTGAGCATAAGAGAAAGAAGAGGGTCAAGGACGACTGATGATTCTGGGCTGAGCAACTTGAAAGACAGACTTGCTGCCAACGGACATGGGAGCTGCCAACGAAGGAAGCTTTGAGTAAAGATGAGGAATCCCGAGTAGACTTGTTGAGCTCACATGTCTTCAGGACCTCTAGGGGGAAGGCTCAGTCTAAACTCTGGGACAGACATATCGGCTGCAGGTGTAAGTTTGGGGTTCATCGACACGAGCCCGGAAAGAGATTACCAAGGGAGCCCGTATAAATAGAGAAGGTGGAAGGACCAGGTGGAGCCTGGTGTGGTCCGGCGTTCAGGGGGCGAGAATAAGATGAAGGGGGTTTTGCTTCCCGACAGAGAAAGGCCACTGAGCCAAGAGAGGAATGGAGAGAATGTGTTGTCCCAGAAGCCAAGAGAGCACGTCAAAGAGTGAAAGCTCTGCTCGACGTAGCTGACGGGCTAACATGAGGACTGTGAACCCTACGATGTGTGTGAGACGTGAAGGGCACTTGCGTCCTTGGCTAGAGAAGCTTCCTTGGAGTGAGTGGAATACAACCCTGATTGGGATGTGTTTATTGGTAAGAGAGAAAAAAAATGAATATAGACAAGTTTTTCCAGGAATTTTGATATAAAAATGACCAAATAAATGGGTAATTTGATAAAGTGGAAGTAGGATAAAGATAATTTTCTATTTATTTTTATGTTTTATTTTATTCCATTTTAAAGATTTTATTTATTTATTCATGAGAGACACAGAGAGAGAGAGAGGCAGAGACCCAGGCAGAGGGAGAAGCAGGCTCCATGCAGGGAGCCCAACACGGGACTTGATTCCAGGACCCCGGGGTCACGCCCTGAGCCGAAGGCAGATGCTCAACCACTGAGCCACCCAAGCGTCCAGATTTTTACGTTTTAAGATGGATGGGATGATTGCATGTTTATACATTGATGCAAATGATGCAAATGATTCAATAGAGAAAAATGGAGAAAGTAGAGAAAAATGACCATGTTGGAAGAAGGAGAATTTCTGGAATGTTCTTGAGTAGATAAGAAGAGATGCGCTTTAAAAAAATTTTTTTTAATCAATAAAGACGTGTGTTTTAAAAGTATGTTTCCGAAAGATATTTGATTACACTGGGAAAAATTCTTTTTTTTTTTTTTTTATGATAGCCACAGAGAGAGAGAGGCAGAGACACAGGCAGAGGGAGAAGCAGGCTCCATGCACCGGGAGCCCGACGTGGGATTCGATCCCGGGTCTCCAGGATCGCGCCCTGGGCCAAAGGCAGGCGCCAAACCGCTGCGCCACCCAGGGATCCCTGGGAAAAATTCTTTTATAAAAAATTAAATTTAATGGGCCAACATATGGTCCATCATTAGGTTCAGATGCAGTTTTCAACAACGTGCAAAGAGATGTGCTTTGGAGCGTAAGTGGAGGGACCGGCTTCAGACAGGAGGTTGGGGAGCTCGTGGGGCATCAGCAGCCGCAGAGGCTGAGGGTGCAGGGCTGGCGGGTGGGGGAGCGCGGCTGCAGGGGTGGAGCCTGGTCGCGGGAAGGCCCTGTGCAAGCTGCCCTGCCATTGACTTTATTTTCTTAGAAAAGTATGGAGTGAAGTTATCACCTGAGACCAAGGACGGGGGGCAAATTGCTGAGGGTTTATAGAGAGGAAAAGTCTGGAGTCATTGCCTGAGGCTGGGAGGGGATTGAGCTGGCGACGGGAGGCACAGTACAACTGCCCGCGGGTTGTAAGGGTCCGCTTGACGTTTAGGGTAAAAAAGTCAACATGAGACCGCTTGGCATGGGTGTGCACTTGCCTTTGGCCCAATTTAACAGCAGGGACTCAGGTTTATGGGTGACAAATAATTGAATTTATCCAAGCTCATGACTTTGTCAAACATATGGGACAACGATGAAACATAAGGTCCCGGATATTGTGAGTATTAATCCGACATTTACGTGAGTGATATCTGGAATATAGAAATATTTTGAAATCCATTAGTTGTGGGCAAGTAAGAATATTATCAAAGTTATAGGACGCGTAATTAAATACCAGGGAATATGCATTAAATGAAATATAGTCATGATTCCCGGAAGATTATAAATCGTCTTAATTTTTAGTCGTTTTAAGTAAATATATGTGAACTTAATGTGTCTTAATGATTAATGCATATATAGTCGTATTTGTTCCTTACACATTCACTTGAAGATGTGAAGAGCTTCTTTCATTGAGCCCTGACTACGTCCAGGCACTTACCTAAACACTGAATACGTGATCACGTATAATCCTCACTAACGTCCCCGAGGGAGTCCCTGTGGTGCTCCCTGGAAGACTGGGGCACGGGGCTGAACACCTTGGTCGGGGCCCCGGGGCCTTTGCACAGCTGCAGAGCTCCGGGCTGCTGGTTGGCCGCAGTGCTCTGTGACCCCACCGACCCCGTAGTTGGAGGGGCCAGACTGGAGCCCCAGCCAACCTCTCCCTCTCCCTGTGCAGAGGCCCCAGGCTCTTCTCCCCACTCCGGGCTCTTACGGCCTCACTATCTGGTTCGGGTGCCTCCTGGTTCGTGGCGTTGCTCACACAGAGGTCGTTGAAACGCTTTATAGATGGAAACATACAGGTCTTTCCTGTTACTTTGTGTCCCGATGCCATAGGGTCTCTAACAAACAGCGGAGCTGGGACACTCCTGCTGAACAAGCCCTCGTGGTGCCCCTCAAGCTGCGCGGCTGCACAGCCGCCTCCTGTCCCGCTGTCTGTCCGGGGGCAGACGTCTGCAGGCCACCCTCCCCGCTGCGGAGGCGGCAGGCTGGGCCTCTGGGAAGGCCGGAGTCAGGCCAGCCCTGTCCCTGCGCCTCCTCTCTGGGCGGTGGCCCCCTTGCCGCCCTGGTCTAGGCCCAGGCCGCGGCCCGGCTTCGGGGAGGAGCCGCCCTGGTGGCCTGGGCTTCTGCTGCGTGGAGCCACCCGCTGGCTCGGGGAAGGCCCTCAGCTCCTGCGATGCAGGGGAGTGCGTCCTCCTGCTGCTGCTGATCCGGGCTGGCCTCACTGTCCCCGTGCGTCCCCCTCCTTAGCAAGTCTGACCCTTGGTAATCAACTCTCCGGACTGAATTTCTCTGTGTTAGGGACTGCAGGTGGTTTCCCTTTTCCAGGCTGGAAACCGGTAATACCCTCCTTTACTTTTAGCTCTCTGTCGGGTGTTATGAACCCCCCGTTTAGTGAAGTATTCAACGTTATTCAGGGAGACCCTGGGTCCAATTCTCACTTTGTTGAAGCCTCTCCCCACTTCCCCAAATCGTAAGTCTACTTCTCCGCTTCCTTGGGGGACAAAAGGTGCTGCTCCTTAGGCCTGGCATACGTGGCTCCTCTCCTTTTCTTCGAAGCTCCTCCCACAAGCACTGCCCCAGGATTTCACTTAGACGGAGCCTCTTCCAGGAGGCGTTGGCTCCACCTGACCCAGTAGCCATGACTCACGGTCCGGCCAGTGCTCTCGGTCCCTGTTTCCTTAGTTCCCTGTAGTCAGCTCAAGGTGAACATGCGTCACGTTGTATTGTAAATGTACAGCACACTTCTCTCGTGTGTTCCGGTGAACCCTTGACTTCCACTGTGCGAGGATCCCCAGAATTCCCACCTGTACCTAAACTCAATGACTCGTAATCTTCTTTCATTTATAAAGAATTTATTTATTAATTTATTTATTTATGTATTTATTTATTTATTTTTATTATTTTTTTAGATTTTATTTATTTATTCTTGATAGACATAGAAAGAGAGAGGGGCAGAGACACAGGCGGAAAGAGAAGCAGGCTCCATGCTGGGAGCCCCACGTGGGACTCGATCCCGGGGCTCCAGGATCACGCCCTGGGCTGAAGGCAGCGCTAGACCACTGAGCCACACCCAGGGATCCCCTTGTAAAGAATTTTAATGTCATTTTTAAATGTTTGGGTTAAATAAATAAATAAATAATAAATAAATATTTGGGCTTAAAAATAGGAAAGTAAGTACCTATGCTCATATCTTGATAGATCATTGACTCCTTGTATGATCTGGTCTCTTTCCCCTCCTTTTCTTTGCCTGTGTGATGTATGTTTCATAAAGTAAATTCAAAAAAAATGCTTGATATATTTTAAATAATTTCTAATTAAATGCACCAATTTTAGTTATTCAAATTTATCTTAGCTATTTAAATTCTATTTCCTGGGGCAGCCCAGGTGACTCAGCGGTTTAGCACCTGCCTTCAGTCCAGTGCCTGATCCTGGAGACCCGGGATCGAGTCCACATCAGGCTCCCTGCATGGAGCCTGCTTCTCCCTCTGCCTGTGTCTCTGCCTCTCTCTCTCTCTCAGTCTGTGTCTCTCATGAATAAATAAATAAAATATTTTTTAAAAAAGTAATAACAGAACATGAGAGTCTCCTAACTCTGGGGAACGAACCAGGGGTGGTGGAAGGGGAGGTGGGCGGGGTGTGGGGGTGAATGGGTGACGGGCACTGAAGGGGGCACTTGATGGGATGAGCACTGTGTGTTATGCTGTATGTTGGCAAAGTGAACACCAATAAAAAATAAATTTATTATTAAAAAAATAGACTACAGTATGTTCCAGTAAGATCACTGAAAAGGGAACCCCTAGTCCTTGCTGGAGTCAGAGCAGCCTCCTCAGATGTTCATAGATATTTTCCAACATGGGACTATCTGTTAGCAGAGAGTTGAAGTGGGATAATTAGGAGCATCATAGAGCAAGAAGGTTGTCAAAAAATGAGTTTGGAAAGCCCTAAAAGCCCAGTTTCCTGAGATCAAAATTTGCCCGAAAGTAACCTTGTGTCTCTTTAGAAGGTTAAGAGCTGCGACTGCAATTTTCATTTCTCCTGGTACTTGACTATTCCGAAAACTCTGTCAAATAAATGAAAGGAGACAGACCCCCCCCACCAGTTCAGCCTGTGGAGCTCAGGTGCCCTCGAACCAGCTGCTGAGGATGAGTCACAGAGTATTCCCTGGTGCTTTGTTGCCTGGAAATGGGAAAGGTGCCCCTGACTATGGCTGTGACATTTTGAAGGAATCCCATTAGCGGACTAATTGAAACTATCCCAAGGTTCACCTCTTGGATCCTTACGTTCTTGACCTTAAGAATGAGTTGCAGTCTAGACGTCCAGGGTGAGATGTGGGGTGGGGAGCTCAAACCAGGGATTTTGATGGGTGTCCCCATTGAGCTCAGCTGTGTTTACAGGCTGTTGGGAAGAAGGTCAGGGGCAGGTGTCTTAAAGGGCTCAAGAAGCAGTGAGAAGTCGATGATGTTTAGGGAAGTGAGGATGGTGGGTAAGTGGGAGAAGAATGAAGAAGGGATGGTTTGGAGTCATAGTGAAGATACTGGGATCAACACATGGTAGATGACGGGTGTTAGTCTTTTTTTAATTTTTTTTATTTTATTTTTATTTTTTATTATTTTTATTTTTATTTTTATTTTTTTGGGTGTTAGTCTTAAACTTGATAAATCTGCTTCCTGGGCCTCAAGGACGGAGGATAGCTTTATCTTGTTTCCCGCAGTCCGCAAGCATTCCTGGAACTGAGAAAGCAGCTCCATTCTAGGCACTGTTCCTGACCACCAAGAATGTTTCACAAGCACAAACCTTTAAAAATTGAAGCACATTTGAAATTTGAAATTCAGATATCAACATTAGGGTTGTTTTAGTTCCCTTGTGTACCTGGAGTTTGGAGGTTTAGGACTTTAAAATTGCAGTTAAGACTTTTAGTTTCTTCCTAGGAGATTTACCTCCCTGCAGGTGGCTGCCACCAGGTGAGAGCTGGAACTAGATACCCCTGTCAGCTGTTCAGCCTTCCTGCTCTCCGGCAGGCGCAGCTGAACACACACCATCACAGCCCAGATCCTCACTGCGCTCACCTATAAATGAAATACGATGGACAGCGGAAATGAGCCCTCTTACTAAATCACAGATTCCCCCCTACCGAAGCACAGTTGCAAAACAACAAGAAAATACGTAAGTGCTAACTGATCCATTACCTGTCTGAGATGATGACTCTGATTTTGTTCCCTGGTAGCATTTCTTCTTACCCAAAGTCTCTTTTCTGAGAAACTTCCCCAGCAGTTACGCTCTGTCCGTATTTCGTCAGCTTCTTAGGCCAACACATCATTAATTTAGATAAAAAGTCTTTTATTAGATGAAGTAGCCTAGTTATAGTGTTTTTGAAGATTCTTTAAACCTATTTTGAAATAAAGTAGGGTGTAAATAATGAGCGGTGCTCTAACTCAAGCTGTCATTCTTCCAGACCTGACCTGACAATCTGAATGCAGCTGAGAAACTCTGGGCCTCGGGTGAAGTTCTGGGAAGGACTCATAGAGCCAAAGCTGGGGCTGGAGACTTGAGCAATGATGTAGGGTCTATAGATGTGGACAGTTCACAGCTTACCCCTCTCTTAGGAGAGCATGGTATGTACTGCACTATCTAGGGAGCAGCAGCGCTCTGGGGTTAGTGTCCACCTGTAGGTCTTGGGGTCTCAGAGAAGCTACGGCAGAAAGAATAAATAAAAAAAACTGAATTTGCCCAAAGTAGAGGAGCCTTTGCAACAATCTATTTGAGTAGAGCAAATTCCTGGAGGGTTGAGACTCTCTCTGCTCAAGAGCCATGGCTGACGTCTTAACTACTCATGATGTCCCCACATGCCTGTGCCCATCGAGTTCCAGGACTTCCTCGTGATCCTTCTGAGCCAGAACGCCAGACAGTGGCTGCGAGACCCAGTCTCCCTTGAGGAAAGAATTGCTGCGCAGCTGCCCAAAGTCTGGTCAGTTCTGGCCTAAGGATCCTTCAGGGTCTGTTTCATCTTTTGACACAAGGTCATGCTCCTCTGGGGAGCCCCTTTTCAGTCCCTGAGCAGGGCTGTGGCATAAGGGCCCGGACACTCCTGCCCAATCTGGGACTCCCAGAGGAGGCACTCTGTGCTCCGGAGCTGCTAGATGGGCTGGCAGAGCTGGCTCCCTCTGATCAATCCTACTTCTCCGTAGGATTTCACAGATGTTACTCCTTAATGACCCTTTTGCTTTCCTGTGTCACATCTGCCAACACAACTACTAGTCAGCTTTGCAAGAAAAGACGTACCGGCACTTATTGAGCACCTATCCTATGTCAGGAATTGTTCTAGATTATCAGTCTGTACTCTCTTTTTGAATCTTCACATGACCTTATGTGCTAGGAACTATTATTATCTTCATTTTTTTAAGACGGAGAAACTGGAACACATGGCGTAAATTACTTGCCCAAAGTCAACCAACCAGGCTGACTCAAGATTTGAATGTTGACAGGCTGAAGCTAGTGCTTCTAACAGTTCTCCTCGTTCTCCGTATTTGCCAATCCTGGGCCAGTTCAAGCACAGTAGCCACCTTTCACTACCAGCGTGTAAGCAGGCAGATTTGCTAAATTTATATTTCCAGCCCCTAGTACGTTGCCCGGCACATAAAAGGAGCCCAATGAAGTTTTGATGCTGAAGTGAACAAAGGGGAACTGCACATCCCAGCATCCCAATTAGGTAAAGGAACGTAGCACAAAAGACAGTGAATACTGTGGGGAGGAGATAATGACTGTATATGGAGTAGACGTGGCGCGGAAGGAGACAACCTACGGATTGTGAAACTGTGCACGAGCTTTTATAATTTTGACCTCACTCCCATTTTAGCCTCCACTAGTCTGGGGGGCATGACGATGTGGGAGAGAATATGGAGCAGTTAACTCTAACATGTTGGACCTTGTTGTGTGGATCTGTACTTTCCCTTAACCAAAACCAAACAGCGTCCTTTAAACTGTAATTCAGATATTGAAAGTTAAGTCTTCCCTCCTTTCCTTTCCTTTCCTTTCCTTTCCTTTCCTTTCCTTTCCTTTCCTTTCCTTTCCTTTCCTTTCCTTTCCTTTCCTTTCCTTTCCTTTCCTTTCCTTTCCTTCCCTTTCCCTTTCCCTTTCCCTTTCCTTTCGTTATTATTATTCTTATTTTTTTTTTTTTGGAAGGATAGCAAGTATTTCTGAAGGGAAGTCGATTTTGTGCTTCAAAGTATTGTTTGGAGTCAGCTACCTTCTTTCTCATCCTTCTTCTCATCCTCACGTTGAAATCCATACTAGGCTGGGAACTCTGGGGGTACAGGTTAAGATTCAGGAACATCCCTAGACATCCACGCCGGGTGTTTGCTTTAGGGATTGGATCACTGGGGCCCTGCTAGTGACGTGAAACCATGATATGCTCATAGGCGACGTGCTTATCAATTGAGGAGGTGTCATAGGTGCATCTTTGAAATGCATCCCCTTTTGAGGGGGATTTTCTGCGCCATTTTAGGTTGATAAGGAATAGTATTCTTTTGTTGTAAGGTTGTAGAAGGAGTAATTAGTAATTGATAGGATATACATATCCATGTGCTTCATAATAGGGATTTAATATCCATCTCTTTTTTGTTTTTTGGGTTTTTTTTGGTTTTTATTTATTTATTTATTTATTTATTTATTTAGTCTTTAATATCCATCTCTTTAATCTTTGATAGAAATACTATCTTAAAGCTTTACTTTAATTGTATTCTTAATAGCCAAAGAAGCTGTTTTTCGCTTCTGTCTTGGGCTGTTATGTTTTCATTTCCACCGGTTTGCCAGTTTCCATCACTGACATTTAAGGTTTTGTGCTCCCTTCAATGCAAATAACAGGAAATGCTGCAATCAAATCCAAAGGGGGTTAACTAAGAAGCAGACTTTCTAATTTGAGATTTGACACCCATCTCACCCTAGCATAAGGTTTGGTAAATATTCAAATGGATTATATTTCTTGAAGGGACTTCTATTGAATTTTAGAAAGAAAGATCAAAGCGTTGAGATTTGAGTTCTGATTCTGCATATTTCCTTCTTAAACTATACTGAAATCCTCTGAATATTTTTCCCACAAGAAAGTTTTAATAAATCCTCAGTAAGTCATTTCCACTAGAGATTTTGTCTTTATTACAGTGAAGAGACTAGATATTTTAATTCATGGTTGGGTTCCTGTTCCAGGGCATCTAAATGCTCTATTTTTTAGAACATGAATGATCCATTGGCTAACTATATTTCGTGATTTAGTATAACTCCCTATAATTCATATAGGGAAGACATTTAACTAGTTTCTTCTCCATATCCTTGGAACATAGTCTAAAAGTACAAATATACCCTGGAATGTAATAAGGATGATAATAGTAGCAAAGCAACATTAATGTGGCATCTAATGTTTATTGAGTGCTTAATATGTCCTAGTACTTTGCCAAGAACTTTACACGTATACGCACGTGTATATATATGTGTCAGTCCATGCATGTGTTTTCATCTAAGCTTCGTAACAACTCCAGAAAGTAGTTACTATTTTTACCCAGAAACTGGAGATGAGAAAATGGAAATTCAAAAAATATATATATAACTTGCCTAAAGCAATGTTATAGTGACCTATCTGGAATACTGTGACTCTGATTCATTTCAGATCACAGGTTCTTAACCATTAAGTACTACAGCTAATAAAAAAAAAAATAGAGGTTGCTATAGAAGGTCTATTGTAAGGAACATATTTATCTGGGGACTCCTAGATCTCAGCATTGGAAGAGACTTTAAAGGTCATTTAATCCAGTCACTAATTATTTGTGGAATGAGATTTATTGAGTTAAGGTCTTTGCAAGTGCATGGCATGGAGGAGAGGAGACCGGTTTCTGTCATGGATCCGACAACTTGTTATAGGTCTTCTTAAAAAATCTCTTTGTGTCTGAGCTTTTTAATGCATAAAATGGTCATAAGGACATTAGCCAAACTATCCCAGAGCTGATACATGAGTTGATAGGTATGGAAATTCTTTGAAAAGCGTCATATATTACATTACTGTATTACAGAGATGCCTTTATGTCCTTACCCCATAAGGAAATTCCAATTTGACTTTGAGGAAGGTCTTGAAGGAAGCTGTACCTTCCCTTATCTGTACATTTAATTACAATAAAACATCGTAGAAAGATGTTTGTGTCCTGTACAAGCCTCTAATGTAATATGTATATCATCTAGGTTATATTCAGAGATTAATAGTATGTTAAGATTAAAACATTAAGTAATAATTATCACACGTTAGTACATCTGGAGAATATTTATAGCATTAAATTTTTTGAAAAATCATTCCTAAAGCTTCAAAAGCCAGTCTGTGCTTGGTCTAACCCTCCTGCTAAGTGATTAGATTGAACACAAATAGAGAGGATGGTTACGTTTCTATTGACCCTGAAGTAAATATCAAAGGACACAACAATATTAAATTCCAGACATAATAATCCAACTTATGAAAATACCTGAATCCCGAGTAACTGTCTCTCCTTGTAAAAAGTGACCACATTAAAGAGGGATAAGACATGTCTGACGGATGAGAATGTCACTGTCTTTAAAACTCATCCCTTCCCCTAAGCCGGAAAGACAGGAGCATGGACTTTTTCAAACGTCAGCTGCTATATTCTTATTTTATTTAAAAAAATAATAATAATAAAATAAAATAAATAAATTCTTATTTTATTCTGCTTGGTACAAAACAGCATTAGTTCATTCATTCAAAAAGCCATTTTTTGGGGATCCCTGGGTGGCGCAGCGGTTTAGCGCCTGCCTTTGGCCCAGGGCGCGATCCTGGAGACCCGGGATCGAATCCCACGTCGGGCTCCCGGTGCATGGCCTGCTTCCCTCTTCTGTGATATTCCTGCCTCCTTTCTCTCTGTGTGTGTGACTATCATAAATTAAAAAAAAAAGCCATTTTTTGAGTACCTGCTATATACTAGGCAGCACGGTAGGCTCCAAAGGGTGCTGGACATAAGTCGTAGAGATTTTCCCTGAAGAGTCCACAGCCCAGGGCAATAGGTAGACACAGAAATCAACTTCGTAGAGAGAAATTGCCAAGGGGGACATTGTCCTTGAAACGTGGTGGGACCAGAATACGGATGGCAAGTGGAAAGGGCATTCCCGTGTGGGAGGTGACGTGCCTGAAGGGACGGAGGCCGCAGAACCCTGGAGCACACAGAACAATTCTGTGCTGCTGATTCTGAAGAGTTTGAAGGTCACTGAAGGAGATAAACCTTAAAGGGAGTCAGAGTCGTGACGGTGGCCTGGAGCCGAGGGGGAGGTACAATGTGAGGGAGGCTGTGGAGGACGGCCTGTGCCATGCATTCTCCGACGTGCGCTTCGGCGTTGTGGGCCACTTGCCTTCAAACTTGCCTGTCCCCATTCTCTTATTATTGCCCTAGTTTTTGAGTCCTGCCTCTCCCTCTGTCCCCCCCCCCCCCCGCCCCGTCATTGGCTCCTCGTCTACTTGCTCTCCTAGGGTGAGCTCATTTATGGTTGCACGTGAACGACCCCCGAGTGTTTGCCTCCAGGCCAGTGGGCTCTGCTCAGCCGCCGAGCATTCTCTGAAAATCTTACCGAGGATGGACGTTATAATGGGCCGAATTATGTCACTCTCCCGGTATCCCCCCAGATTCATATGTTGGAGTCATAATCTCCAGTACCTCTGAATGTGACTCTATTTGGAGTTGATCTTTAAAGAGATTATTTCATTGTTGAAGTTAAAATGGACTTACTAAGGTGGCCCTAATCCAATACGTGTGGTGTTTTTGGAAGAAGAGATTAGGGTAGAGCATGGACACACAGAGGGGACACCTCATGGAGGCACAAAGGGGAGACAGTAATTCACAAGCCATGAAGACAGGCCTCAGAAGGCTCTAGCGCTCCCGACACCTCGAGTTTGGACGTCTAGACTCCAAAGTTGTAAGAATATTAACCTTTGTTGCATAAGCCCCTCCGTCCGTGGTGCTGTCCCAACTAGCAGAGACGTC
This sequence comes from Otocyon megalotis megalotis, assembly GCA_017311455.1. Lineage (NCBI taxonomy): Eukaryota > Metazoa > Chordata > Mammalia > Carnivora > Canidae > Otocyon > Otocyon megalotis. The sequence continues at coordinate 176,770 of JAEUCK010001291.1, forward strand.
TCCCGCCCGACACACCTAAAGTGAAACTGCACCATTGCTTCCCTCCCGGGCATTGAAAACCAGACATTTATAGGGGATAAAGCCCAGAGGTAGCCTGAGAGGGAGTAGACCTCCCCCTACAACGTGCACCAGGGCAGCCAAATATGGGAAGGACACTTATGAGTCCCTGGAGATCAGTACCAGGTTGGAAGTCAGGATTGATGTCAGGGCCATGAAAGAGAAGTAAGAATATAGAGATAAGCAACTAGAAAAAGTAGTCACCACATGAAATCCCACACCCATATACACGTTTCCCGACTTTCTGTCATGTGACTAATATGCACTAATATCCCCCCGCCAGGGCCCCGAGGCTCAGGGGAGCCCGACGGCTGGGGCTGTCTGTGTGGCCTCTGGCAGGTCTGGGGACCTGGGCCTCGGCGGGGCCCTCGGGTGCAGCGCTGGTGTGGTGGGTGCCCGGCTTCCTGGCCTCCCGGCCTCCCTCGAGCGCCCGGCCTCTGTCCCGTCAGCACAGCCCGGCAGCCCAGGTGGCAGCCGCGTCACCCTCCGTGTCCAGAGGGCCTTGCAGGTCCCAGGGCGGCTCCTTTGCCAACGCAGCCCGTCCGTTCAAGGGGAGGCAAGAGCGTCACGTCCCAGTGGGCAGAGCACCAGCCTCGCATTCGGAGCATCGGCGGCGGCGGCCTGGGCACCTGCAGCCTCATGGGTGACGTCCCGCCTGTGTGGCTCCCCGGGGACCGCTGACCTGTTACTCAGCTGACTCAAGGTCACACTTAGCTGACGGCGGGCGTCGCGCACCCCTTGCCGCGCTCTCCCCACCGAAAGCCCACAGGACGGTAGAGGACGCCCCCCCCGCCCCGTTACACGCCTTAGGCTCGCTCGGTAGGGGGCCCGCAGGGGTGCTTGCTGGGAACCAGGCTTGGAACCCCCCTGGGTGGGGAGACCGGGTCGGGGAGGGCGGGCAGCTGGCCTGGGGCAGCGGGAGGGCCCACATCGGAGCTGCCCACCTCCAGGGTGAACACACGCTCCTGCCACGGCTGCCAAGGGGCTTCTGGCACTTTCCATGCTGAAAGCTCCCTGAGCCACTCAAGGAACCCCCAGGGGAACTGGCCTCGCTCGTGCCGGGGAAGGCGCGCCAGTGGCCAAGCTCACGACGGTCCGCCTGGAGGGGGCTACGAAACTGCCGGGGCCGGCGGCTCCTGACACCTGCCACAGAGCGGCCGGACCCACCCGGCTCGGGGGACACGACCAATACTCCCGGGCGTGGAGAAGAGGGAGCAGCAGCTCTGGGAGGCGTTGATCGCTGCCCACAGGCTCCCGGGGAGCCCCGGCACGGCTGGCCACGAGCCGCCCCCAGAGCCCGCGGGCCCCCAAGGGCGCGGGTCGCTGCGGGGAGCGGGAGGCCCACCTGGTGTCAGCCCGCGGGCTCCCCGACGGCACCCCCTGTCCCAAACACTGAGGCCACCGCGGCCCGGGCGCTGGCAGGCAGCCCGAGAGTTCAGGACCCTTGGACGGCGTCAAGATCCAGGAGGATTTAGCAGATCCTTGACTATAATGAAAAATGTTTGGAAAAAGGTCCGTGTCCACCATCCGGTTACAGGAATCACAGTAAAGAAATCAGCCAGGAAAACACTTTGCGGTCAACGAGAAAGACACAGAGGAGGGGGTGTTCTCTTACAGAAGGGAAAGTCCTATGAAATCCCAGGGCACGTGGCCACCGGACCCTTGAAACACGGCCACGGGACGCTGAAACGAGAGCTTTAGTCTAATGTGATTGTAAGTAATTTGAATTCACGGTAAACGCGAGTGGCTGCGAAGGGCAAGTGTCTGCGTGGACGGAGGGCGGAGGAGTGAGGCTCGCCTTCCCCTCCGCGCAGGTCCTGGTGGTTTCTCCTACACGGAAATCCTAAGGAGCAAGTGCTGGCTCCCTGGAGGTGGGAACGTGCAGGCCCACGGGGGCAGGAGGGAGAAACAGGGCTTGCAAGGTTGGGGGGGGGCTCAGGGGAGCGGCGCCCCAGGACCTGGGGACACCTGAGGCTGCCCCAGCAAATCGCCCACCACGGCCGAGTTCTGAACCGGATGAGAAACCGGGACAAAGATTAAGTGATTAGCAGCAAAGCATCCCCGGCCTCATCACCTTCCTCCCTGGTGAGCTGCTGCCGCCAGGTGTGCCGAGCATCCCGTGCTGGTGCGGCTCCTGGGGACACGGGCCAGTCACGGCGGTGCCCCCGTCCTTGTTCTCGAGGCGGGTGACCTCGGGGTCAGGGAGGGTGACCTCGGGGTGAGGGGATGACCTCAGGGTCGGGGAGGGTGACTTCGGGGTGGGGGAGGTGACTGCGGGGTCCGGGAGGGTGACCGCGGGGTGGGGGCGGGTGACCTCGGGCTCAGGGAGGGTGACCGCAGGGTTGGGGCCAGTGGCCGTGGGTGACCTCCCACAGCAGCGAGGACATGCTCTGCAGGTGGCCCCCGGAAAGGGCGAGGCTGGGGCGGCTCCACAATCGTGCAAACAGATGCCTGTGTCCTCCGGGGGGAGTAAGTCTAGTTCGTAGGTGGCTGCAGACCCTCCAGGCCCAGCTCCCCCCAGGACACAGCAGGTGGCGGCCGTGACTGTCGTGGAGCCACCAGCTCGTGACGCCTCGGGCCCCGCGGTGGCTGCTCTCTCTGGAGCCCTGGCAGCCGTCTCTCCGCTACGTCCTGCTCCTTCTTCTTACGGGTTGTGTTTATTTGTTGGTGAGCGACAGAGAGGGGCGGGGACGGGGGGGGGGACCGAGGCAGGGGGAGGAGGCGGGAGGAGGAGCAGGACTTCCCACCCGTTGGTGCACCGGGTCTTCCCCACAGTCCGCCCCGTGCCAGCCACGTGCCTCTGGGGTCCCCCAGCACGTGCTCGTCCACGTGAGCAGCTCAGCAGGGTCGTGTCCTCAGCGTGGAGGCAGGTGCACTCGGCGGGGCGCTGCCGGGGCCCACCCGACGGCCTGGGAGTGGGGGGGCCTCCGTCCAGGCAGCCTTGCCCATTCTCAGCCTCGGCCTCCGCTTGCCCACAGCCTGGACATGGATCCCACGGGACACGATTCCCTGAGACGCGGCTGGAAAAGCCTGGATGCCACGGGCGCAGCGTCTGCTGGCCGGTGACAGTGCTGCCCAGGCTCGGGCGGGAGGGAGGCCGCCGTCCTGTTGGGGGGAGCCCTGTGCACCCTCGGGTCCAGGAGCCGGGACCACGACGTCTCCATCAACCCAGCGGAGCCCTTGTCCCAGCGCTTGGCCCAGCGTAGCAGACACCACGTCGTGTGTTCTGGTGTCCGATGTCTGTCCGGCGCCCTGTCCCCGGGCGGTGAGTGGCCGCGTACAAGTCCCCGTGGGCCCCCGGGCACTGCAGGATGGCCCGCGTGAGCCCTGCATCGTGCAGCACCACAGCCCACGGCCTGCTGGAGAAAGAAAACAGCGTATTTTCCTTTTCTCTGCTCCTCGCCTGCCGCTAATACTGTATAAAAGCAAAACGTTTACAGATCACCCGACGTACCAGCTGCCGTAGTGCAGACGTGGGCAGCTTGGCTCCTGGCTGTCCTGCGGGCGTCGCGGAGGCGAGCAGATCTTCTCTGCGTGGCTCACGGGCCTCTGGCGTGGGGACCGTGGGCATCTGTCCCTGGATGCTGAGACCTGGTTCTCCCGTCGGTTCCCCTGAGCTCGGAACAGTGTCCGGCACACCAAGGGCCGTGAGGTACGCCGGGGTCTCTGGGGGGTGGGCTCCCGGGTGAAGAGGGGTGTACAGGAGCCTTTAGTTCTGGTAACACCGGTTTATGTCGCGTGTTTCCTTGGTGGCCCGGCCGAGGAGCCGCCCCAGGACGCGCACCTCAAGTCCTTCGTTCCCATCAGAGCCTCTTTCCCGGATCCGACGTCTGAGCAGCTGGGTGTGAGCGCGCTTCATGGTCCCGGGCTGAGCGATGGCAGGGGCTTCCGTGCGGTCACCACGGCACAGGCCTGGGCCGCCGCGGCCACCCAGAGGGCAGGTTAAGGTCGCGGCCACCGCCAGTCTCCAAGCTCTTCGGCCTGGTGCGGGTTCGGGCCGCCGGCTCCCGTGAAGGGACAGAGTGGAGTCTCCGTGGGCGGCCCGGCAGGTGTGGCCACTGTTCATGTGCGTGGCTGTGCCCAGAGCATGGACACATGGGCCCGGGCACGCCCGCGTCACTGGGGAGCACCTGGTGGACACTCGGAGCACCTCCTGTCGGGCTGGGACCGCGAGCCCTGGGCTCCTGGCATCTGTTTCTGTGACTTCACTTTTGTCTTGTATTTGTTATTTTTAGATTCCACATATGAGTGAGACCCTACAGCATTTGCCTTTCTCTGTCTGACTCGGCTTGGTCGATGATGGAGGATCCACATTGCCACAAATGGCAGGATTTCCTCTCTTTTTTTAATGGCTAATATTCCATTGTATCTTTCTCTCTATCTCTATCTGTATCTCTCTATCTCTCTCTATCTCTATATCTATCTCTATCTCTCTCTATTTCTCTATTTCTATCTCTATCTCTGTCTATGTCTATCTCTATCTCTATCTCTCTATATCTCTATCATCTCTATCTCTCTATCTCTATATCTATCTCTATCTCTCTCTCTATCTCTCTCTGTCTATCTCTCTACGTCTATCTCTATCTCTATCTCTCTATCCCTATATCTAGCTCTATCTCTCTATCTCTCTCTATGTCTCTCTATCTCTATCTCTTTATCTCTCTCTATCTCTCTCACCTTTATCTATTTCTATATCTATCTCTATCCCTGTTTCTCTATCTCTATCCCTATCTCTCTCTATCTCTACCATCTCTATCTCTATCTCTATCTCTATCACATGTTCTTTACCCGTTTATCCGTTGACACACGCTTCCGTTGTCCGCACGTCCTGGCTATTGTGGGCAGTGCTACAGTGAACATCGTTCGCATCACGAACATAAACACATCTTCGAGGCGGTGGACTTCTCTCCTTCCCATATACGCCCAGAAGTGACATCGATGGGTCACACGGTAGTTCAGTTTTATTTTTCAAGAGATCTTTATATTGTTTTCCATAGTGGCCGCCCCAGTTTACATTCCCACCCGCAGGACACCCCAACCGTGCATTCTCGCCAGCGCCTATCTCTTATCTGTTTGAGAAGAGCCTTTCTAACGGGCGAGGGGATGTCTCATTGTGGTTTTGACCTGCATTTCTCTGACGATGGGTGACTTTTCATCTCTTTATGTACCAGCTGGACATGTGTATGTCTTGTTTGGGAAAATGTCTTTTTAGGTCCTTGGCTCATTTTTTAATTGGATAATTTAGGAGGATTTGTTATTTGTTTTTGCGTCAAGTTGTAGGAGTAAAATTTAGATGTTGATCCCTTATCAGATAAGTGGTCTGCAGATCCCTTCTCCGACTCGATAGGTTACTTCTGGATCCTATTGATCATTGTTCTGTTGTGCAGAAGCTTTTTAGCTTGCTGTAGCCCCACTTGTTTATTTTCTATTTTGTTGCTTGTGCTTTAAGTGTTATATTAAAAAAAAAAAATCATTACAAGACCAGTGTCAAGGACCAGACCCCGTATGTTTTTGTCTGGGAATTTTGTGATTTTAGGTCTTACATTTAAGTCTTTAGTTCGTTTTGTGTCAGTCAGTTCTCGTGGGTGGTGTAAAATACAAGTCCGGGCTCATTCTTCTGCATGTGAATATCCAGTTTTTTCCAAAACTATTTATGGAAGAAACTAACTTTTCCCTTTTGAGTATTTGCAGCTCCCTCGTCCTTGACTGTATATGTGTACGTTTATTTCTGGGCTCTTGATTCTGTGTCTGTTTATGCTAGTATCATACTGTTTTAGTCACTATAGTTTTGTGAAACAGTTGAAATTAGGAAGTGTGATGCTCTAGCTTTGTTTTTCTTTCTCAGGTTCCCTTTGGTTGTTCAGGGTCTTTTGTGGTTCTATATGAATTTCAAAATTTTTTCTCTTCTTTTATTTTAAAACACCATTGAATTTTGATAGGGATTACATTGATAGCATGGACATTTTGACATTGATTCTTCTGATTCATGAACATAGGGTATCTTTCCCTTTTTTTGTGTCTTCTTCAATTCCTTTCATAATGTCTTACTGTTTTCAGTGTACAGATCTTCTACCTCGTTGGTTAAATTTGTTCATAAGTATTTTATCATTTTTGATGCTATTGTGAATGAGATTATTTTCTTTGTTTCTTTTTCAGACAGTTTGTTTTAGTATATAGAAACGCAGCTGAGTTTTGTATGTTGATTTTATATCACGAACTTTTACTAAATTTGTTTTTTCTAACAGTTTTAGGGTGAAGTCTTTAGGACTTTCTATATAAAAGATCATGTCATGTGCAAAGAGAGAAAATTTTATTTCTTTTATTCTGATTTGGATTTTTTTTTAAAATTCCAGAGTAGTAAGCATTTGATTTGGATGATTTTTCAAAAATTATTTCTTGCCTGATTATTCTGGCCAGGACTTCCAGGACTATGTTCAATGGGAGGTGATAAAAGTACGTATCCTTGTCTTGTTCCTGATCTTAGAAAAAGAGCTTTCAGTTTTTTTACCATTAATATGATGTAAACTGTGGGCTTGTCATATGTGACTTTTATTATGTCAATGTAAATTCCTTCTATATCCAATTAATTGAGAAATTTTTAATTTAATTTTATTTATTTTTTTGAGAATTTTTATCAAGAAAAACTGTTGAGTTCTGTTAATGTTTTTTCTGCATCTACTGAGAAAAATATTTCTTGAGATCCATGTACTGGAAAATATATTAGCTCTAGTACATTTATTATTATAATTATTGTTGTTTTATTAAAGTATAGTCGACACACAATGTTATGTTGTTCCAGGTTATGAGTGCTAGTATTTAACTAGATCCCAAAGGTTATAAGGAAGACTTCTACTGAGTCTGAGTTGTAGAAAAATAAAGATATGTTAAGGGCTTTCTGAGAATAAGTCAATTTTAATGTAAACTGGGGGGGGTGAAGTGCAGTAGAGATTTTTTAAGAAAATGACAACTGTCTGTAATAACAGAATGTTTTGTTGAAGCAATTTTGGTAGATATATTTTAGGGAGAAAAGACCACTAAAGTCCAGGAAAATTCTTTTTTTTTTTCAGGAAAATTCTTATTGATATTTCCAAGTGAGCAATGAGTGCAGGTAGTATTTACAGACACATTTGACTCCTAATACTGTGCCCACTGGTATTATAAAATGGACATGCTTGTGTTATGAGTAAGAATGTAGAAAATTCTGAAGTTGTACCTTTCGTAGATAACATGCAGTTCATAAAAGAGTTGGTATCTTTAAAAGTAATTTAAGGCATGAAGCCCTTTCAGCGTGTACGCTTTTGAAAGAAGTCATAGATTTGGGAGAACAGCTAGTCAAGGGATAAAGCAGATGTAGGGAGGGCCTAGAAGATACCGCTATTCTCTCTGGGCTCCTAACTCTTTTTAAGAGAACTGTTTCTCTGAAAAGTCAATTGGCAAATAAGTTACTGGCCTGTCGGCAACCTCTTTGACATAGGATGTAGCAAGTCCTTACTAGACAAGTCTCTGAGACAAGGGAAACAAAAGCTAAAATGAACTATTGGGGGCACCTGGGTGGCTCGGCGGTTGAGCATCTGCCTTCAGCCCACGGCGTGATCCTGGAGACCCAGAATCGAGTCCCGCGTCGGGCTCCCCGCATGGAGCCTGCTTCTCCCTCTGCTGTGTCTCTGCCTCTCTCCGTGTGTGTCTCTCATGAATAAATAAATAAAATATTTTTAAAAAAATCTATTGGGACTTCATCAAGGTAAAATCTGCACAGAGAAGGAAACAGTCAACAAAACCAAAAGACAACCTTCAAAATGGGAGAAGATAATTGCAAATGACATATCTGATAAAGGGTTAGTATCCAAACTCTCTAAAGAACTTATCAGAATCAATACCCCCCCCCAAAAAAACAAATAATCCAGTTAAGAAATAGGCAGAAGATATGAAGAGATATTTTTCTGAAGAAAACATATAGATGCTATGAGACACAGGAAAAACAGTCTCAACATCCCTCATCATCAGGAAAATACAAATCAGAACTGCACTAAGATATCACCTCATACCTCACACACATTTTAGTCAGAATGGCTAAAATCAACAACACAGCAAATAACAGGTGTTGGCGAGGATGTGGAGAAACGGGAGCCCTCTTGCACTGCTGGTGGGAACGCCAACAGGTGCAGCCACCGTGGAAAACCGCGTGGACGGTCCTCAAAAATTTAAAAAGAGAGCTGCACCAAGACCCAGCAGTTGTATACTACTAGGTATTTACCCAAAGGATACAAATATACTGATTCGAAGGGACGCATAAACCCTGACGTTTGTAGCGGCATTGTCAACAACAGTCAAATTATGGAAAGAGCCCAAATGTCCATCAACAGATGAATGGATAAAGAAGAGGCGGTACATGTACACGATGGGATCTCACTCAGCCGTCAGAAAGGATGAAATCTTGCCATTTGCAACGACGTGGATGGAGCGAGAGCGTATGATGCTGAGTGGAATAAGTCCATCAGAGAAAGACAAATATTCACTCATATATGGGATTTATCTTGACAGCTGCTTCTTCTAAGTCTAGGTTTTAAAACCACAGGGTCTCTCTGGGGATCTCTGTTAAAAGTGGGAACCAACTCAAAGCCCCTGAATTCAAGTTGAGTGAAACGGACAGAGCCCAGACCCAACAATACAGGGTGGAGTGGTGACAGGTGACAGGAACTCTCCATTCCTGGAGAACCAGGGGCCGGGTCTGATGATCCCAGGGCCTACAGTGCAGCCTGGGCACATGTATACACACAGAGGGTACCTGATCCTCTAGGTGGCTGCTCAAATGTCCACTGCTCTTTATTCTTTTATTTCACTGAAGGAGCAGTAGTCGGGCCCCGAGCCTCACATCGTGCACTCAGCAGTGTTGGTGTCACACTTGCCATGTGACCTTCAGTGGCCACTGGGTCCAGACACAGGCAGTCTGTGTGGTGAACGCGGCTAGGCATGCTAACCCAGTCATACATCACTGAGAGTACATGTTTTCTGGATATTGGGGCTCCCTGAGTCCTTGGGCACCAGGTTATAATAATTCTAGAAGTTTCTTTGTGGCTCAGTCAAAATAAGAAAGGAATTTAGGGGATCCCTGGGTGGCTCAGCAGTTTAGCACTGCCTTCGGCCCAGGGCGTGATCCTGGAGACCCGGATCGAGTCCCACGTCAGGCTCCCTGCATGGAGCCTGCTTCTCCCTCTGCCTGTGTCTCTGCACCTCTCTCTCCCTCTGTGTCTCTCATGAATAAATAAATAAAATCTTTAAAAAAAAGACAGGGACTTAATACTGCTTACTCTAATATTTGTTCTCTGAAGATCAGCTTCTAGGATCTTCTAGGTCCATAGGAAATGTGGACCTCATAAAGAAATTTATGGTACACCACTTTTCTGAACTGTTATGGAAATGTGTAGAGAACACGACTGCCTCCTTCCTCCCCACAGCGGTCATATCCACGTGCTTAATATTTACAAAGCTCTAAAAACTGACTCTCTATGGCATAGAAGCGTAAAGATAAAGGAAGAAAGAAGACACAACCTTGGAAATAGGAAGATTTTTTCTACTTAATAATCTGAAGCTATGTTAATGACAGATAAAACCCTATAACATCTGGGCTTCATTGCTCAGAAAAGTATTTCCAAATACTCTTTCTTATGTATACTTAGAAGAGGAGTAAGCGTCGTAAGCTGAATTATTGGTACTTTGCCTAACACGTGAGGGGAGTCTCATCTTAGATTCTGGACCATCCATTGCTTTTTAAGTTCTTCCTTGCCATTGCTTTAAATTCTATATATTGTTCTTATTCCAAACGTGTATGACACAGCTTCAATATCAGTACATTTCCTTCAAACCAAATATACTTCACTCTTGTGTTTGCCCGATGAGAAAATAATTGGTTTCAAGGGAGAAAAGGAGCTGCTGGTTAAGTCCTTTCCCGGGCTGGCCACCAGGTCTCTATCCCACCTAAGTGCGGTGAGCTAAGTTTCATTGATCAAATTCATTTAACATAAAATAAAGTACATTCATTAAAATGCAGCCGCCTAAGGAGCCTCGGTGTCCACTGACAGATGATGGATAAAGAAGCTGTGGTCTATGGATACAGTGGAATATTCCTCAGCCATCAGAAACGACAAATACCCACCATATGCTTCGACGTGGATGGAACTGGAGGGTCTTATGCTGAGTGAAATAAGTCAATCAGAGAAGGACAAACATTATATGGTTTCATTCATTTGGGGAATATAAAAAATAGTGAAAGGGAATAAAAGGGAAAGGAGAGAAAATGAGTGGGAAATATCAGAGAGGGAGACAGGACATGAGAGACTCTTAACTCTGGGAAATGAAATAGGGGTGGTGGAAGGGGAGGAGGGCGGGGGGTGAGGGTGACCGGGTGACGGGCACTGGGGGGCACTTGAATTGATGAGCACTGGGTGATATGCTATATGTTGGCAAATTGAACACCAATAAAAAATAAATATATAAAACATTTAAAAAAATAAAATAAAATGCAGCCACCTTCAGTTTCACTTTATTGAACTCCCACACAGCCAAATGCAGCAGAAAAATGACAAAGAAGAGTGTCCCTGGTACCCTGCCTTCTGTGAAGAAGCCGTGAGAATGCCTCTGTGCCTTGATTTTCTCAACACCATTAAGAATGGAGTAGATTTGCTGATTCCTTTTGGTTCTAGTCTACAGGGATTGATTATTCTCAGGATGCTTCCTGGCATTTGTATTAAAGGTAGACCAATAAAATAAAATTTTTTAATTGGCTACTTGCGTTTCTATTTGGTTTTAAAGACATGTTAGAACTATCCCTGTTACGGGGGTTGCCTTTTATTATTGCAATTGGCTTTTGGAGAGCATTGATGATATTCCGTGATTCAATATAGATATATATTCATGCGCGTGTTTATCTCTCCATAGGTGAAGCTGGCAGAAAAATACTCTCTTAAAATGCAGAATCGGTACATTACTGCAGCATCATTTACATCAATCTGAGCTGTCCCAAATTTATCCAAATTAAATCTAAACCCAGACATCGAAATGGTATCATGGTAACTAACCCTTAATCACAATGCAGACAATTTTGCTAAGGGAGTCATGGCTATTATTGAGAGAGAATATTGGTATTGATGTCAATATTAATATTGATAAATTGGGAATTAAGGAGGCCTGCCGTCTACAGACCCTCCGTACCCTCACTTGGTGTAGCAGTAGCCGGCACTCCAGGTGGCGTTGACGCTTATGCAGAAGCGACACTCCTCCTCCTCCACCGCGATGGTGACGTTGGTCAGCTCACAGCCCACGCCGCAGGTGGCCCTCCAGCAGCAGAGGAGGAAGCAAAACAGGACCGACCTCATCCCACCTCATCCCGGGCTGGGAAGCAGACAATTAGAAACTCAAAATACTTTAACTGTCGTGGACTTCGACCCAATCAGGTTGAACTAAAATAAACCTCCCCAGACTCCACAATCACATCTGAGTTTAGCAAGCCTGTTTTGGCAAAAGAAAAATATGTTACAGATGAGAACGCCTCATAGAATTCTTTAAGTGAAGGTGTATTTTTTAGGGATTATATTTCCACCAGAGGGATATAAAATCAATACACAGAACTCGGTTGAATTTCTATACAGCAACAGTGAGACAGAAGAAAGAGAAATTAAGGAGTCGATCCTGTGTACAATTGCAACCTAAACTGTAAGATACCCAGGAATAAGCCTAACCAAAGAGGCAAAGGACCCGTACTCAGAAAACTATAGAACATTCATGAAAGAAATTGAGAAAGACACAAAGAAATGAAAAAACATTCCCTGCTTATGAATTAGAAGAACAAATACTGTTAAAATGTCTATGCTACCCAGAGCAATCTATCTCTACATTCAACACAATCTCTATCGAAATATTATCAACTTTTTTCACAGAGCCGGAACAAATAATCTTAAAATTTTTATGGAACCGAAAGAGACCCGGAAGAGACCCTGAATAGCCAAAGAAATGTTGAAAAAGAAAACCAAAGCTGGCGGCATCACAATTCTGGGCTTCAAGCTGTATTACAAAGCTGTGATCATCAAATGTGGTACAAAAACAGACACACAGATCAATGGAACTCAGAAATGGGCCCTCAACAATGTGGTCAACTAATCTTTGACAAAGCAGGAAAGACCATCCACTGGAAAAAAGACAATCCCCTCAACAAATGGTGTTGGGAAAATTGGGCAGCCGCGTGCAGAGGACTGACACTGGATCATTCTCTTACACCAGACACAAAATAGACAAACTGGGTGACAGGCCTAAATGTGAGAGAGCAATCCATCAAAATCCTAGAGGAGAACACAGGCAGCAGTCTCTATGACCCCAGCCACAGTGACATCTTGCTAGACACGTCTCCAAAGGCAAAAAACAAAACAAAACAAAACAAAACAAAAAAAAACAATTGGGATTTAAGATAAAAAGCTTTTGCACAGGAGCACCTGGGTAGCTCAGTTGGTTAAGCTTCTGCCTTTGGCTCTTGAAGTCCTAGGATTGAGCCCCTGTATCAGGATCCCCGCTCAGTGGGGAGTCTGCTTCTCCCTCTGCCCCTCCCTCTGCTCCTCTCTCTCTTGCTCACTCTCTCTCTCTCATTCTCAAATAAATAAAATCTTAAAAAAGCTTCTGCACAGCAAAGGAAACATTCAACAAAAGCAAAAGACAGCCCACAGAATGGGAGAAGATATTTGCAAATGACCTATCAGATAAAGGGTTAGGATCCAAGATCTATAAAGACCTTATCAAACTCGACACCTAAAGAACAGATAATCCAACCAAGAAATGGGCAGAAGACATGAACAGACAGTTCTCCAAAGAAGACCTACATGTGGCCAACAAGCATATGAGAAAACATCCACATCACCTGCCATCAGGGAAACACAGATCAAAACCACAATGAGATCCCACCTCACACCAGGGAGAGTGGGGAAAATTAACAAGACAGGAAACAACAAATGTTGGAGAGGATGTGGAGAAAGGGGAGCCCTCCTGCACTGTTGGTAGGAATGGGAACTGGTGCAGCCACTCTGGAGAACTGTGTGGAGGTTCCTCAAAGAGTTAAAAATAGACCTGCCCTACGACCCAGCAATTGCACTGCTGGGGATTTACCCCAAAGATACAGATGCAGTGAAACGCCGGGACACCTGCACCCCGATGTTCATAGCAGCAATGTCCACAATAGCCAGACTGTGGAAGGAGCCTCAGTGTCCATCGACAGATGATGGATAAAGAAGATGTGGTCTATGGATACAATGGAGTATTAGTCATGAAAAAAAAAATGATATCTTGCCATTTGCAATAACATGGGTGGAACTAGAGGGTATGATGCTGAGTGAAAGAAGTCCGTCAGAGAAAGACAATTATCATACGGTCTCGCTCATATGTGGAATTTAAGAAACAAAACAGAGGATAATAGGGGAAGGGAGGGAAAATAAAACAAGATGAAATCAGAGATGGAGACAAACCATAAGAGACTTTTAATCATAGGAAACAAGTTGAAGATTGCTAGAGGAGAGGTGGGTGGGGGATGGGTCCTGGGTGACGGGCATGAAGGAGGGCACATGATGTCATGAGCACTGGGTGTTATATAAGACTGATGAATCACTGAGCTCTACCTCTGAAACTAATAATACTCTATATGTTAATTAATTGAATTTAAATTAAAAAGAGAAGAAAAAATAAAATGCCACAGGAGATTACCTTAAAATGAAAATGATTAGTCTGGAACAAGGCAATTGTCATTGTTAATGGCCCCTTCATTCTTAGTTTTAAGGATCATTTTTATTTTAATGAAGCAAATTTTGTGCATGAGAACTCATTTTTTGATTTTTGAGTTAACCTAAATATGGGCATATGATTTTGTTCACTTTTGATTAGAAGAGGAATATTTCAAAGACCCAGTTAATTGGTCTATAAAATTAGTTTCTCGCTATTCCTGTTTGTAATAGATACATAAATTTTGAGAAACCAAAGTGTCATAACTAGACTCCCCACAAGGCAGTAATGGAAAGCTCTTCCTTAAGAGTCTCAATTTGTTTTTTAGATCTTGAAAATCAATAATTTAAAAAATAACTGTCTCCAATTAGTAACTCTAGAATCAGAGACCCGTAGTATTGTCTTGGTTAAGGAATGTCATATTCAGGCAAATCTCAAATACACCATTTACACAAAACCATGGGTACCTAATACCTGGTCAGTTTGTTGGGTATTAAAATGTTCCAGGGCTTAACTAGTGCTTAAAGTGAAGAAGTTTTGAATAGAGTGATCGAATCTTTTTTAAAACTATCTAAACACAATATATTAAGGAGAAGAACATTAAAAGAGATAATTTTTCAGAATCAAATTCAGCATGATAGCTAATCTACTCCTTTACTTTGCTGGTTTAAACATGACTATAAATTTTTCTTTGGCATCTTTCATTTCGTGAACTCAGAATCTCTTCCAAGTGTTGACTTTGGCTATGACGAGAATGGCGGGTCAGAAAGATGAATAAAACATTCCTCGGGCACCTGGGTGGCTCAGATAGAGTCGTTAATCATCTATCTTCAGCTCAGAGCATGACCCCGGGTCCTGGGATCGAGTCCCACGTCGGGTTCCCTGCATGGAGCCTGCTTCTCCCTCTGCCTGTGTCTCTGCTTCTCTCTCTCTCCCATGAATAAATAAATAGGATCTTAAGAAATTCTTCAAAGAGTAGATTGAAATTTCATGACCTACATCACCAACCTTATAACTCTTTGGGCTCTTGCCCCAACAGTCTCACTAATCCCAACCCCATTAACCAATTTAGCGACAGATCACTATCCTATCATTAATTCCCTAAATGTGCCATTGATCCTTTTTCCCTCGTATCTACCCTGGAGCCAAAACTAAAGAGAGGGAACAGTGTGCACAGATTCTTCATCCTTCGTGACCCGTATCAGGTGCCGTTCCATCTGTAACACTAACAAAAGCAGAGCAATGCTATAAAGGAGAGCCTCCTCCGCCTCCTCTCTGACTGCCCGGGCCTCTGGCCTAAGCTGCTGTGGTGCGAGTCGTTTCCTTGTCTGTCTCCATGGCGTGTCTGTGTGTCTCTCTCTTCAAATAACGTATTTAAAGGTAGGAGTCAAAACTTATTGATGCAGATTTCCTTAGTAGTTAGCAAAGGCTGTATGTAGTAGGCATATGATAAATGTTAGTTAATACATGAAAGTGAAACTACAAGTATTTAGTACGCCATGAGATGTGGACACAGATGGACATATATTACTAATGCACTATTCTAGTTTTCTAAATATATTTCTTAATTCAATTTTACTGGGTTTACTTTTCTCTCTTTTTCTTCCAACCTTTTTATTTTTTTATTTTTATTTTTTTAAAAGATTTTATTTATTTATTCATGAGAATATACAGAGAGGAGAGAGAGAGGCAGAGACACAGGCAGAGGGAGAAGCAGACTCCAGGCAGGGAACCCGATGTGGGATTCGATCCTGAGTCTCCAGGATCATGCTCTGGGCTGAAGGCAGCGCTAAACCACTGAGCCACCCAGGCTTCCCTCCAACTTTTTTAAAATGGAAGTTTAGATAATTTATCTTACACCTATTTTCTTTTATAATATAAGCATTTAAACCTACAAAATTACTGTTAAGTCGCTTTGGATTCATTCTCAAATCTTAATTTATGTTGAGTTGTCATTATCATTCAATTAAAAGTATTTTCTAATTCTTCTCTTGCGTTATTCCTCGACCCATGGGTCATTTGAAAGCATGTTGTTGAATTTCCAAATTCTGGCTATTTTTAAAGATTTTTTTTTGTTATGGATTACTTAATTCACTGTGTTTAGAACACATACTTTATATGATTTCTATCATTTAAAATATTTTTGAGATATAGTTTTTAGCCCAGCCTATGCATTATTTTGTTGAACTTTTCTATGCATTATAAAGAATGCACATTCTGCTCTTGTGGGGTGGAGTGTTCTACGAATGTTTGTTAACTTCATTGATAGTGTTGCGTGACTCTATATACATTCTCACTTTCTGTCTGCTTGTTCTAGTGATTCCTGAGAGAAATGTTGAAATTTCCAACTATAGTTTTATCTGTTTATCTTTTGAGTGTATTCGGATTTTTTAAATATATTTTGAAGCTCCATTATTAGGTGCATGCATATTTTGGATTTTTATTTTTGATGAATTGACCATTTTATTTTATGCAGTGTTCCTCTTTGTGTATAGTGATATTCCTTGTCTTGAGTTCTACTTCATCTAATATTAATGTGGTCACTCTAATTGTGTGATTAGCATTTGCAAGATCTATCATTTTGCATCCCGTGTCCATTTATTTATTTATTTATTTGTTTGTTTGTTTGTTTGTTTTTGTGTGTGTCCTTACATTTAAAGTGCATTTCATCCAGGCAGCATATAGTTCAGTCTTCCTTTTTTAAAAAATTTTATTCATTTATTAGAGGGGGTGGGGGCATGAATAGAAGGAGGAGCAGAGGGAGAGGAGGAAGCAGACTTCCCACTGAGCAGGAAGCCCAACCACATGGGGCTGGATCCTGGAACTCCAGGATCATGACCTGAGCCAAAGGCAGACGTGTAACAGACTGAGCCACCCAGGTGCCCCTTGAGTCTTCCTTTTTAAAAAAAAAAAAGAAAAAAAACCACATCTAATCAGATAATGTTTGCCTTTTTGTTGTGGTGCTCATTTTTGCATTTAATATAATTTTGATATTCTTGGGTTTATATTAACCATATTGTATTTGTCTTGTCTATTTTCATTTTCCTATTTTTCCTGCCCTCTTTTGAATTTGTTATTTTTTAGTGTTTGTTTTATCTCCATTACTGGCTTATCAGCTTTATTTATTTATTTATTTACTTACTTGCTTACTTACTTACTCTCAAGTTTAAAAGATGTATTTTTATCTCAAATAATATTATTCCACTTCACATATAATGACAGTATCCTATAACATTATATTTCCATTTTTTTCCACCTTCATCCTTTGTGCAAATTGTTGTCATTTTTTTTCCTTTGGAAAAAAAAAGTCTTTGTTTACCCACATTACCTTTTCAACATATATTATTTTCCTTTTGCCTAATGAACATCCTTTAACATTCTTTGTCATGCACATTTTCCAGCAATACATTCTGCCAATTTTAACTTTAAAAAGTTTCCTAATTCAGTTTAAATGTTCAAAGGGTATTTTTCCTAGTTATAGAATTCTGTGTTAGTCAGTTTGTTGGTTGGTGCTTTATCTGAGCACTTCGTCTTCGTTGTTTGCCTTGTTTCTGGTTAAATTCTAACCCCCTCTATGTAATATGTCTTGTTTCCTCTGACTGCTTTTAAGATTTTATTTTTATCATTAATTTTCAGCATGCCTTGTTGAATTTATGCGAATTCATGACATGTGTGGTGTGATTTGCCTCGGGTTTATCCTGCTTGGATTTGAGTGAGTTTCTTGGAGGTACAGGTTTATAGTCTTCGTTACATTTGAGAAAATGTATGGCTAATTGCCAAATACTGCTAATCACTGCCTTGAATAAACAATTCAGTTATTCTTTGGCCTCTGTCTCTTGGTGTTCTGAAATATCTGTCATATTTATTTTAAAAAAGAATGAAAAACAAGGTTTAGAAAGAGATCAGTCTCAATTTTGATAGGGTCAAAGATGAGCATTTTAAATATAATATAATATAATTTTATATAGTATAATAATAATTTTCTTAATGTCATGCTCCTCTGCTACATACTGAGAAACTAATAGGAACAAAGAAGACACTCAGTAGGTGTTGGCGGTTTTTGTTTTTGTTTAGCGAGTGAATAACGTGCCTTTTTCATTCAAAGAATGAGACAGTATGAATTTCTCAGAAATACTGAAATGAATGAGGAGATAGTCAAGCCAGGGGAAGGTGAGGTTTCACAGAAGCAAATCACACAAGACATATTGTCAGAGGTTTCCTCAAATCTCAGTCCAGACTCCAGTAAAGGTGTCTAACTAGGAGTGTGGGACAAGGACAGCAGGGAGCCCTGCCCACCCAGGCTGCATGACCCAACAGAAAAGCAGATTTTTGGAACCCGACTATATTAGTCTGCTAGGGATGCCATAACAAAGTACTACAAACTGGGCAACTTAAACAACAGAAATGTATTGTCTCACAGTTCTGGAAGCTAGAAGTGCAAAATCAAACTATCAAGAGCTGGTTCCTTCTAAAGACAATGAGCAAGAATCTATCCCAGGCTTCTGCCCTAGATTCTGGGGGTTTGCTGGCGATCTTTGGAGTCCTTGGCTTGTGGACTATCCCCACGATCTCTGCCTTCATGTTCACATAGCATTCTTCCTGTGTGCATGTCTGTGTCCAGATTTTCCCTTTAATAAGGACATCAGTCATGTTTGATTAGGGATCTGCGCCACTCCACTGTAACCTCATCTTAACTAATCGTATCTCTGATGACCCTGTTACCAAATAAGGTCACATTCTGATGTAGAAAGAGTTAGAACCTCAATCTAGGACTTTTGGGGGCACACGGTTCAACCCATAGCACCAACAGATCTGAATTGAATTCTTTTTCTCTTAAGTGTGACATGGTTTCACATCTGAAAAAGGGGTTAATAGTGCTTTCCCTTCAGGGAAATTGTAAAGATTAAATGAGATAATGTTGGCAATGCACTTAGCTTGGACCTGACGTGTCATAAGCACTTAATATATGGTGGCTTTTACTGTTTTATGCTAAGTGCTCACTGATTGATTGAATATATTGCGTTCCTGAATATAACTGAGAAAGAGGTTCATTTTTCATTTGATTCCCTTATCCATTAGCAATAGATCTGGCCTCTGTGAAATGTTTGCCAGTTTCCCTCTCAGATTGTTTTCTGGAGAGGCAGGAAGATAACTACTGAGTCTCAAGTGCTTAAATAATTAAGCCAAAGCAAGAGAAAGTTGATAATAAACACTTTTCTGTGCATTATAATTGCAGAGCAATATCATGTAGACAGTTAACCCTGGAGGCTTTATCGATTTAACTGAAAACTAATCAACTAACAACTCAGAAATACTGTTGGAAGCACTTCTCCAGAGAGCCACTGTAATTAGCAGCTGGCACCCTTCTGAGCAGTGGAGCTGCCACCCTGGTTGCGTTGGGTCAAGTAATTTTTCAGCCGAGTGATCATCCCAGAGGACATCGTTTCCCTTAATACAACTCCCTGAATTTCACTGGCCACAGCAAATTAGTCCCATCTTTATTCCTCAGAATAGTCAAGACTTTAACCGGAGCCTTCCTTCTCTTAGAATGCGAAGGGCATACATTTAGAAATTCAGAAAGTTTAAAAGAGCAGTGTGATCATCGTGACTGTTCAACGTGGTCAAGTTAGAGTCTCAGTTGCCTGGACCTGCTTCTCCCGAGTGTAACTGAGACTGGTTTTTAGTTTGTTCATTTATTTCTTCCATGATTTTCTGGACGGACTGTCTTTCATGAATAAAAAGAATGCCTTGTTTTCACTCCTGGTTTTTGTAGGGAGGGATTTTCCTTAGGACCCGTACTAGCCTATCTCAGAATCTTTACTATTGTACCTTTGCAGGGATGGAGGGTTTTGCCTGGTTGTAAACTTGGAAAGAAATGCTGGGTCTGCGTGGCCTTGCTCTGCCTTTCTTTCTCTGAGACAGACTTGCCTACAGAGGACGTTCCTCAACTGTTCCTTTTCTTTTGTAATGGAAGGCGAGCTTCGATGTCAGTAGGTGTCCCCTTAATTCTGGGGGTTAGTTAGTAGGCCAACGTTGCTTCTCACAACACTGTGTTCCAATTTAATTTCCACCAGTCAGGAGGGGGACATGTAGGATTCCTTCTGATACCCTCTTGGTTCTATTTCTCAAAATTTTGAGGACTCAGGAAGGGATGTGGGGTGTGGTTTATTTGGGTCTTATAGGAGACAATGTTGGCCAGCCTCTGAGAGTCATCAACAAAGTTGGTCTATTTATAAGCTGAATTGAGATAATCTGATCGAGAACAATCCCCATGTATCTCCCATTACAATTTCAACCGGGAATTAGAGAATGTCTGCTTAGAAAGAACAAGTCCAACAAGGCAATTGAATATTAGACACTCAAGATCCTTAGAAAAAACAGGATGAAGAAGTAATATTTATGAGTAGTGATTTATTAAATGCCAGATCCCTGTGGTGAGCATGTTATTCACATAATTTCATTTAATATTGAAAAGGCTGTGGAACCTAGTAAAAAGAAAAGATGTCACTTTACCTTGGTTTGTAAGAAAAGGGGGTGGGGGGAAAGCTAATCCTTTGTCATTAAACACAGTCTTGTAAAGAGTATGGTAACACTAAGTGGACCATCTCTAGGCACAGAACCGAGTTTTTCTAGTTTCTTTCTTAGGTGAATGACTCTTCTAATACTAACCCCAGACTTGACCTGCTGAGTTGCTCATGGTTTAGTGATGGAAAAAATGTCAGAAATGATGAAATCCTAGTACTGAATTCTTTTTACAGAGGAGGAACAGATCCAGAGGTCAAGGAACTTGCCCAAGGTCACATTCCTGCAACGGTAGAGCTGGGATGAGAAGTGAGGTCTTCGAGACCCACGCTAGTGCTTCTTCTACTCTGTCCTGTTGTCCTCTTACCAGGCGGTTATTGATAGCAATCAACCACTTCCACCACTTAGTCTATTTTTAGGGCTATCTTCTGGAGGTGAATGGGAAAATGTCTGCATCCAAAAATAGCACTCTAAGGTGTGCCCTTCACTTAGTGACTATTTATTTCTCAGTAGCTTACAACATTCCCACCATTGCAAAGAATTAGCATCTACTCCCTTTCCTTTAGGATGCCGGGCAGCACAAAACTACCTGAGGGCAGCTGTGACTTGTCTTTTTGACCAGATCGATAATATCTCAGCAGAATAATATTCTGTAGCATGGATCACTGGGGCAGGATATATGATAATAATTGGGATGCTCATCATGCACCCCATTACACTTTTAAGTCCGCTGAGATTTACCTTTTTCCGATTACCCTGTCTTGTTGGCAATTTGTTGAAATTCTCCAATGGTGTAATCATTTCTTTGGTGCTCTGCCTTTGGTATATTTAAGAAATTTAGTGCACATATGTAGCTGCTGACAGTTACTTTGGAATGATTCGAGAATCATTTGGAAGTAAGTCCCAACATAAAGGCCACCTTCTCTGGGAGTGTTAGGAGGCTGTTCTTGATTTCCCCAGACTGGACCAGGGCTCACCTTTGGCTTTCCATGGACCTTGCATTTCCCTCTATCAGATCCCTTAGCACTTTTGCACTGTTGCTGTTGATGAGTTTTTCCCCTTTCTTGAAAGGTGGGTTCCTTTAAGGTGAAGTTTTTAAAGTTAGATGGACGTGGGTTCAAGTTCTCATTCTGTCACTTACCTGCAGTACATCTTTGGGTAAGTTACATAAACTGTGTAAATCTTAGCTAGCTCATATGTGAAATGGGCATAATCATATCCTTCAGAGAGAATTTTTGAGTATTAAGTGAAGACCTGGGTGTCAAATGCACCGCAGAGGATTGTAGAAAGGAAGCATTCAAGGAATGCGAGCCAGTATTTACGTCGTTGTTCCTGTCCTGGCATACTTATGAAATTTCCCTTTCATTCTCCAGATTGTCCTCATTTAACTCATAAATTACGTGGCTTCCTTTATATGACATAATCTGTTAAAGACATAAACTTCATTACTGTCCATGAAAACACTTATTTAGATGTACAGACCATAAATAAGCGTTTTAATACCCACTCAGGTAAATCATTTCTTTCAAATTAATGTATTTGGCTGACTGAATTTTTGCCCATGCATGTTTTATTCCTAATTCGAGGTGAAGACTTATGTGGTGGCTTGTTTTGGTGGCCAAATCCCCTCCATACCCAGAAGGTTGTACACATCACATACATAAATCTAGAGTATGGCAAACTAAGTGGAAACAATAGGTAGCGAGGCTTGACGCATTTAAGTGCTATGCCATGGAGTTCTCATTCTTATGCAAAGAGTAAGTCATATTGAACATGACACTAATGAAAGGGAGTTAATTTTATCTCTCTTCATGGCCTAGGAAAGATTATGCAGATACATGACCATCGTGGTTCCTCTTTATATTTCCAAGCAAGGCCATATAAGTACGTCCCAAAGACAATGAATCTGGTTCACTTTGGAATCTTATAAATTTTTTTTTTTAAGCAGAGTTCTTTTTTTTTTTAGTATATATATCAACATACATATGTGTTGATTAAATACATATATTTATAATCAACATTTTTATTTATTTATTTTTTAACATTTTTAACATGATTCAACATTTTCTATGTCTATTTTACAACTTTTTAAAAAAATAAAACACTTTAAAAAAATTATTAACAACCAGGGCAAAGCACAATGCCTGTCACACGTTAAGTGCTCAAAGTGAATGCGTGTTGAGTAAACAAATGACCCTCTTGTATTCTGATGTTATTTCCCACATTTACCTAATATTATAGTTATGCTGACCCATCTCACTCTCTTTCTTCTGGGAATTTCTAGTCCAGGAGACCTTGATTCCATCCTCACCAGATAGAGAAGTAGATGTGAGATCAGTGATACAGATGCAACACAGGCTTGGTCTGGCCTCTGTCCGGCTTCTCCCTGGATACCTGTGACAAAGCCAGTTCAGGCAGCCCCCAGAGATGTTTATTAACACCCGGGAGGACCAGACTGCAACCGGCAAGGGTCAGGATAAGTCCCGGAGCGTGTTCCTGAGCTTGTGCACACATGCACATGGTTCCTTCCGAGAACTAAATGGCTCAGGCCTGATCTTCTCTGGTTCACACTGAAGCAGCTATGCTAGTTGTTAAAATACTGACGCACTTTTTCTCCAGCATAAATAGTTCTGCCCTTAGCCCCCTGAATAACCCCACACAGGTGTCCTGCCACAGCAGACCCTCTCTAGGACCCCCTGGAGCTCCCCACATCCAGCAGCTGAGGGCTTACCGGCACCCATTCGGGTTGCTCTGGTGCTAGCTTGCCAGCTGCTCCGGGTTTAAGCACCACTGCCTTTCCTGGGAGGAACTGGCTTGCTCTCTGGACTCCTTTGGTCTTGGAGATCTCTCCGTCTTCCCCTGCCGGCCGGGGTTCTGTTTTGGTCCTGCCAGCTCCACGTCGGAAACCTGGTCCCACCCTTCCTCACGGTACCCAACATCCTCGTCTTTCTCTGTCCGACCCGTACCTGCTGCTGCCCACGTATGGCCTGTCCGCCAGGAGCTGAAGCTTCCTCCCCGATCCAAGCTCCTCTGAAAGCTCCTGTGAATGGGTGGGCCGTGGGCCCCCCTCTTAGAGCAGACTTGCCGGGCTTCCTTAGTAGAGCAGACATGTCCTGTATTTTATGATTGTAACTTGCATTCTATGCTGACTTCATCAGGACATTCTAAGGATCCTGATTTAAACCCTTTTCCCCAAAAAAGTGCAAAAATATGATAGGACTATTTTTTCAAATCACATTGAGTATCTTTTTTTTTTTTTTTGCACCCTTAAAACCTGGCAGCTCTTCCTGCCCTGAGGACAATAATTTTACCTTTATTTCTTTGTGTTGCTCTTACTTCCTCATTCTTTTTCTCTATCTGGGCCAAGGTCTTTTTCCTTCGTCTACGATGATCACTTAGCCTGCAGGCCACTAGCTGGTCAGCACCAATTTCCTGCTACTTAGGACATAAATAATATTTACTGAGTGAATGAATGAATGGATGGATGAATAAAAGAAAAGAATTTGCTCCATAGAATCCTCTTTCTCTTTAAGATCCGATTCAGAATACAACAGGGCTTTGAGTCCGAAAAACACGAAACTATGATAGAAGCTGAGCCCAGTTCTGGGGAAGCCAAGCTGCTCTGCAATGCTGCTGTTCTCTAGATTTTTTTTTTTTGTTGTTGTTGTTGTTGTTTTTTTTAGCGATTAGTAAAGTGCCAGTCTGTCTCAGATGCGCTAAAGAGAACCAAGAGAAGATGTTTTTGTCCACACTTGAGCCAACGTGTTAAAGGAACAGTTGGCACACTTGGAGTGGGGGCTGCGAGAGAGTGGAGATGAAAAGTGATTAATATTTATTGAGCAACCACCATGTACTTTTTAAGATATGATCTCATCTTATCCTCACAGTAACCTTGCAAAGTAAATTCTGGATAATCACGGTCAACCAGGCTATATCGAATCTTTGAGTTATTAAATAGCAGAACTCGAATGAAAGCCCAGGCCTCTCCACACAACACCATTCTGTCCCTCGCTGCTGAAAGCATCACGGTGGCAGCAGCAGCAGGGATCAAAGCCAGAGAACCCAAGGGGAGGGCAGCGCTCTGAGACAGCCAGGCCCACTCGTTCTCTAACTCCTTCTCTCTCTCTCTCTCCTTCATGCCTTCCATTCATTCTAGACCATTCCTGGCCTAGTTCTAGACTTTCAGGATACCAATGAGCTGGTGAATGAGGTAAACACTGTCCCTAACCCTCCTGCTGAAGGAGGTAAACCCTGTCCCTGACCCTCCTACAGTGCTATCCCAGGATAGATTATAGAGATTGAAGAAGTAATTTCAAGCTTGATGTAATTATTAAAGTCACTCTGGAAGCACGTAAGGAGATACTGGAAGATGGCAGTTGTTGGCGGGGTGGGGACCACCAAGGGCCTTGTGAAGATAGCAATATGTGGGTTGAAATGTGAAGGATAAGAATAATGTAGCTATGCCAAGAGTTAGGGGAACAGTTGTTTCAGGCAGGAGAAACTGCTAGAGGATGGAGATGGGATGCATTCAAACGTGTAATGAGATGGCTTGTCATTGCAAAGGGAAAGCCAGAGGATCCCAGTGTAATGTCATTAAGGGAGGGAGCCTGTCGCAGGAGGGAGAGGTCATGAGTGCTCAGGAAAAGCTATCATCTGGAGAAATATTTGGACAGAAAATGGAGCAGTCACACAGGCTGGTTTGATTACAAATAGTTGAAGGAGGCAGAGGCAGAAAGTAAGGATAATGACACAAGCAAATGAAGGGCTGCGGAGGGACGCTTAAGGTTGAATCATTTGATAAAATCTCCATCTGCGGCGGCAGCTCTGACTTTGCTGGTTTTGAAATTGCATTTGGAATGAGGATACAGTAAAATGGTAAGAGAGCCACTCTGCGCTGGCAAGGAATATACTGAGTGGCAGTTGGGAATGTGATCAAATCCAGTTTCCCCAGTTTTCCAATTATAAACTGTTTTCCAAAAGTGTAGGTAGGCAGGCTGATTAAAGTACATGCTCCAAAATAGCCAGACGCTTCCTCCAATGTCGAAAATCCAAGCAAGTCCTCCATCACAGAACACTTTCCGTATTAAATATTAATCAAAATAATTTCATTTTGCAGACTCAATACTTAAAATATCAATTTAGATGATGGATCATAGTCTTTGAAGCTGGAGAAAAAAAAAAAAAAAGCAAATGGATCTCTCTCTCCACTCCTTGCATTTGCAGACAAGGTAACTGGAACCTGAAAAGGGTAAGTGAGTGCTCGCCATCACCACGCTAGGTTTGGTAGTTAAACCAGAATATTGCATTTTTCTTGATAAAAATAAAGAAAAGTAGGTTGCTACTGAGCTTCCGCTTTAACTGAGCTGTCCACTGATGGGATATAGAACTTTTCCCAATATTTTGTCCCTTGACAAATATTTATTTTTCTGCCTTTTACCTCTACTGAAATCTCCATACTGAAGTGATTATGTTAGGAGTTAGTGGGACATTTAGGTAGTCAGGGTCAGGGGCCCCATCAAGGGGAGCTGGAGTAGGGACAGCTAAGACAAGGCGGCACGAACATCCTGTCTTGCAGCTTGGACGGGACCACACTAGCATTCTGTTTTGAAGCCTTTGCAGAAGTCACTTGTGCAAAACATCCTAAAATAAGACAATTAACCACAAAGCATTTGTCACTATCATGGGCAAGAGGCATGAAAGACCTAAGCCTCCAAGATGTCGGTCATAGACCATCAGCACGGAGGCATTAGCCTAATAGGTAGACAGGTATGTGGCCAAAGCCCTGATTGGCATGACTCAGCATGCTCTGATCGCTTCAGAGACTTCCACAAACTAGCTGGAGAGCCAGGTGTTTTTTGTTTGTTTTTTTGTTTTTTTTTTAAGATTTATTTATTCATGAGAGACCCAGAGAGAGAGAGGCAGAGACACAGGCCGAGGGAGAAGCAGGCTCCATGCAGGGAGCCCGATGCAGGACTTGATCCCGGGACCCCGGGGTCACGCCCTGAACCAAAGGCAGACGCCCCACCGCTGAGCCACCCAAGCGTCCCGAGAGCCAGTTCTTGTCTCACACAGTTGAAGAATGAATCTTGTGTACAAGAGGGAGTGAGTAAAGTGATAGAGTTTTATTAAGCAAGAGTACGGAGAAGGGTCTCAGGAGTAAGAGGGGTCCCGACAGGGTCACCACCAAGGGCTTTTAGGGTTTGTCTTTTATTGAAAACCAGGGAACTTGAATCCTTTTAGCATCTCTATTGATATCGCCCTTGAGCAAGGACTGATGATAACACTTTAAGGCTTACTGCCTTTTAAGGGTCCTGTAATTTTTGTTGGTCACAAGTAGCTGTTCTAAGAAGACCCCACCTCCGACACCCAGCGCAAGGTGGTCTGGTTTGTTCCCTTACCTCTGGGTTTCCTTATACTTCCACACTTTTGGGATTTCCGAGTCTGATCCCATGTCCTCCTACCTACCTCCTCCTACCTAGCCCTGCCTGCACCTTATTCATGAGGAGAAGAGAGTGTTTATACACATGGCAAGTGGAATTAACTGTGGATCATGGAATATCCCAGAACCATGTGCTCTCCTGTGTGTCATGGCAATATGCCCCTTAAGCTTGAAAATCATGAGATAATAGCCTGCTTCCCCCTCTTTTACATTCCACCCAGATCAAGTTCCTGTTTTGACCTCAGTTCTCTCCTGGGTACAAAGTGTTGTGGCGGAGGCAGGGTTTAGAGACACACTCTAGTCTTAGGGATTTTACCGTTCAGATCATTCTGGGGATGAGTAGACAAAATTGGACATTTGTACTGACTCCGGAGAGCGAGGTTCTTGTCTCGCAGGGTTGAAGAATGAATCTCGCAGACAAAGAAGAGTAAGTAAAGCGACAGAAGCAAGGATACAGGGAAAGCTCTCGGGCGTGAGCGGGATCCCGACAGAGTCGCCAACGTGGGCCTCCACGGACAGTCTTTTATTTAGAACTGAGCTGAGCTTGTGGCCTTATCATTCGTGTGATGTCTTGGCTCGAGGGAGGCCTGGTGATCACGTCTTCAATGGCTTCCTTTTCCGACTGGTTACTCTTCGTTGGTCTCAGACGACGGTCATCAAAGAAATATCTTCCCTACACCTAGGGCAGGTTTCCATGTCTCTGGTTTCCTTACATCTCAGCATTTTGGGGATTTTGTGAGCTTGATTCCGTGTCTCCCTACTTATCTCTCCCTACCTAGCTTTGCCCGTCCTTTATTCAATATTGCGGATAAAGGGGGCCATTAAAATTGCTAGTAGAGTTGGAATCAATATTTCTGGAGTGCATCTTGAGGATAAAGAGAAATGAGACAACCAACACCAGGCGCCTAGAGCTATTTCTCCCTTTGTCAGGTAGGAGAATGCTGAAAACCAGATGGATGAAGCCAGTCAGAGGGGTCCGCTGGGCTCTGACTTGAAGTTAGGGGGATGCTGAAGAACCTAGTCAGAGCTTTCCCTATCTTCAGGACTCAAGTTAGTCCATTTCTTTAGTAAGATGAGAGCAAGGGAGAGAAACAGTGGGATATATGTGCTACACACCGGTTATAGGGAGCCAATGGCCCAGAACCCATTAGTAAATCCTAAGTAACTTCTCCATACTGAGCCTACTGCAGATACTTCCGATCCACCAGGGCATTCATTTCCCCTCTGAGGCTCAGAATCTTTTTCAACCCCATTTTTTTTTTTTTAATCTAAACACTAACAAATGATGGGAGTTAGCGCGTGAGATGAAACTGAGTTCCAGTCCTTGTGCCAAGTTGTATGGCACAGAGCAAAGGGGCATCAGTAGTGCTTGGAGCATCCGGGGTGGCCCAACAGAAGAGACGCCACGAGCTGGGCATTGAAGGGTAAGTACATTCTGGGTAAGAGGAGAATAATCTTGGGAAAGAGTGTTAGAGGAATGGCGCTTAGAGGCGGCGATGAGCGTAGCTATTTCTGGGAGACGAAAGATGCTGACCTGGAGAGAGGAACAGGTCTGAGAAAGGAGTAGGAGGAAATGTAGTTGGGCAAGACGAGTGAGTCAGGTTATGCCAAACGTTCTGAATTTGAGGTAGGAAACCAGGCGGGTGCCTGGGAGGCCGGGCTTAATGGCACGAAGCTGGATTCTTCTATCTTCTGCATCCAGGTGGTACGTCCGTCCGTGAGAAAACAAGGCCGAGAAAGGCAAATAGCACGTTACTGTTATTATGAAAATAGCTTTGGCCTCATGAATCCCCTGAAATGGTCTCAGGGGCAGCCAGAGAACGGAGGTTCTTGACCCTGCTAAGGAGTTTGGAAGGAGGAGGAGGTAAAACAAGGGTGGTGACATAAATCGACGTACGTGTTAAGCGATTACCTTGGCTGATGGACTGTGAGGGGCTCGTGGGCAGGAGTCCCTCGGGCAGAAGCGGGCTTCATCCTCGTCCGGGGGCCGCCGCGCTGGAAGGGGCCGGAGGCGGGCCTGGCTGCACGGAAGAGACCTCTTAAGGGAAGAATCAGTGGTTCGTTCCTGTGTCAAACGCTTCCCTTCCTGTTGTGATGGAAAAGAAGAAAAGAAGATCAAGAGCAAATTTTTTTTTTCTAAAAATTAGTTAACCCATTGGTTTACTGTCTTAACACAGTGAATATTTTGCTTTTTTTTTTAATAAAGATTTTATTTATTTATTCATAGAGACATAGAGAGAGAATGAGAGGCAGAGACCCAGGCAGAGGGAGAAGCAGGCTCCATGCAGGGAGCCCAACACGGGACTCGATCCCGGCACCCCGGGG
Source organism: Otocyon megalotis megalotis (assembly GCA_017311455.1). NCBI lineage: Eukaryota > Metazoa > Chordata > Mammalia > Carnivora > Canidae > Otocyon > Otocyon megalotis. The sequence goes on from JAEUCK010001291.1 coordinate 205,865, forward strand.
TCACGCCCTGGGCCGAAGGCAGGCGCCAAACCACTGGGCCCCCCGGGCTGCCCTTGCTTTTTTATATTAGCTGACATTGCATAGATATTTTTACAAGATTGCAATCAATGTAAGCTTTGCTCTGTCGTATGCTATCGTAACCTATCACACGCACACACGATTGTCCATGCTTCTATATAATTTAGTTGTTTTTTTTTATATAATTTAGTTTTGAAGGCCTGATTTCTTGTATCTTTTTACTATGTCCTCATTTATAAAAACTGTCTTCGAGGGTTAACATTTCCATTATTTACATTGTTTCCTCTTCTAGACAATGCTGTTAGGATTCTCACAAATGGGGGTACCTGGGCAGCTCAGTGGTTGAGCGTCCGCCTTTGGCCCAGGTTGTGACCCCAGGGTCCCGGGATCGAGTCCCGTGTTGGGCTCCCTGCATGGAGCCTGCGTCTCCCTCTGCCTGTGTCTCTGCCTCTCTCTCTCTCTCTCTCTGTATGTCTCTCATGAATAAATAAATAAAATATTTTTTAAAAAAGGATTCTCACAAATGTATGTTTTCAGTCGTTTTAAACCATTCTGTGTTTAGGGTAGATTCTTAGATATGGAACAAAGGAATCAAAAAGTATTGCTTTTTTCTGAACTTTCCAACTTGGGTAAACGTTCCTCTAGGTATTAAGGAGTATCCACTTCAGCAAGAGAAATACACGAGTTACATCCATGGCCCCAAACCTTGGAGTCATTCTTGGGGAAAAAGGGTGAAGGGTTTATGGATGCTTTTTGTTGTAGCCTTGCAATGTTTCTATGAATTTGGAAATAGTTATCAAAAATCAAACAAACCTTTTTCCTGAGGCCAAAAGGTGAGACATCAACGCTAAGAACATAGAGACACTCAGAGCATGGACGAGCGTCTCTATTTCACATCTTCCATCTAATCCTTCAGTAAATCCTCTCGGTTTACTTGTCAAAATCAAATCGAGCCAGAATCTGCTGCTCCCCATGGTCTTTATCATTAATAGCTGCTCCGAGCGAGTCCTCTCCTGCAGGATCATTTCGGTCGGTCGCCCACCAGTCTCCTTGCTTTAGCCCTGAATCTACCCTCGTGACAGAAGCTGGAGTCATTCATTCATTCATTTCAAAATATTTATTTATTTTTAGTGGTGGGGAGGCAGGAACAAAGAGAGAGGGAGTCAGAGAATCTCAGACTCTTCACTGAGCACACACCTGACTCGGGGCTCGATCCTGTGACCCTGAGGTGGTGACCTGAGCTGAAACCAAGAGTCAGACACTCAACCAGCTGAGCCACCCAGTTGCCCTCGGAGTGAATATTTGAAAGGAGAAGCTAAATCCCGTCAGCCTTCTGTTTAAAATCCTCTAAGGGCTTCCCTTTTTACTTTCTCTCTTTCAGGTTTGATTGATTTTGTTTTTTTTTTTTACAGCTTTCATTGATTTGTTTGAGAGAGAAAGACAAAGAGAGAGAACAGCAGGGGGAGAGGGAGAAGCAGACTCTGCCGGGCGGGAGCCTGATGCGGGGCTGGATCCCAGGACCCCGGGATCGAGACCCGGACCGAGGGCAGACTCTGAACCAACTGAGCCACCCAGGCGTCCCCGAGTTTCCCATTTTAATCAGAATCAAAGCCAAAGCTTTTGAAGCCTACAAGTAGAGTGATCGTATAGTGTATGACCCAGGGTGGAGCTATCTGGGGACGACACAAGGTGCTGTTAGTAATTACGTCCAGATGACAGCGTGAATGCACGCCGCCAGCTGCCTAGACGGTCTTCTGAGGCCCCATCTGTGCTCTGCTGTCACCTCCTCATCTCGTCTCTATCACCCTCTGCCCCCGGCCCGCCCCCCGGGGCCACACAGACGCTCCTCGCTGACCCCCCAACCACCACCTCTGAGGCTCCTCATCCACACAGCCTCAAGCTCATTCTTCGGGCCCCGTCGGGTCTCCTTGCAAACACGGCTGTATTAGACGTGCTCTTCCGACCATTCCTGTGAGGTAGCCCCCGCCCTCACGCTCCCAGCTGCTCCATCTTCCTCTCGGCCCTTCCCATCCTGTGATACACTTGCTTCTCGCTGCGTTTTGTCGCTTTCCACTAGAGCAAGTCTTCTCTCACTATTCCCAACACTTAAGCAGGGCCTGGCACACGTGGGCTCAATGATCCTTCGTTGAAATAGCGAAGGAATGTGAGACGGTGAGCTGTGTCTGGGTCTCTCATGAATAAATTAATGAAATCTTAAGGAAAAAAAAGATTTTATTTATTCATTCATGAGACACACACACAGAGAGAGAGAGAGAGGCAGAGACCCAGGCAGAGGGAGAAGCAGGCTCCACGCAGGGAGCCCGACGTGGGACTCGATCCCGGCACCCCGGGGTCATGCCCTGGGCCGAAGGCAGATGCTCCACCGCTGAGCCCCCCAGGCTGCCTCCTCCCTGAATCTTTTCGGTGTAAAATCTGCCTGCCAAGTATATTTCAGTAACAAGCACACCTCTTTTTAGTCCTTCAATTAATTTTTTTCAAGACAGTTAAGTGTTTCCTAGAGCACCAGCCAGCATCGCCTTTTAGTCTCTTTGCCTCTCTCCCTGCCCTCCTGCCTCATGCCTCTTATGTCATAGAGGAAAGGAATGCTCTGACGTGTCACGCGACGCCGTCTTCGTCATATCGTTCTTGTCCTGAATATCCTTAGACGCTTCTAGTGGTCCTTTGATTCTTTAAAGCACAACTCAAGCAACTCCACCAAATGCCCCTTTTGACTCACTTAAGCCGAGTTCACCGCTCCTTCCTTCGTGCCGTCAATGTCCTTTATTACATATCTGACATACTCACCATATTCTATTGCAAACGTTTCTAAAATATCTTCCCCATTAGACAATGTAAGGACAAGGACTTTAAGGGCAAGGACTACACAGTATCCCCTTTGCTTGACAGCACCTGGCACAAACTAGACGATACAAGGTCAGAGAAACTAGAAATGAAGTGTCGAGGTGGCTTCAAGGTCTAGGAATCATAGAGACGTTTTGGCAAAAGACATGATCTCACGCTGATACTTCTAAACTGATGCACCCGAAATAATATGCCGTGTCTTGGTCATGCTCTTTGATGCTGAGAAGGGGATGGAATAAGGAAGGGCTTACCTTTTACATGGTCCTTGATTTCATTAGCATGTAGAACCCTCGCCCTTATTGATCGGACATTTTTGTTATTTATTCTCCAAAGGGTTTTTATTTGCCATTGTTTTTCCTTCATACTTCAACAGGTGATGCTTTACTTCCTCGGTTGATAAAGCTTTTACCTGTTAACCCTTGCAGGATGAGACGGTGTATCTAATCCCGAGGAACAAAAAGCCTAGCACATACAACACGGTTGGCAACTTCCCGTGGGAAAGACAGTGGGACATTGTGGTGACGCAAGGGATGTGTGGCCAGACAGAAGCAAGCGCTGGCTTTATAATTTTCTTATAAAATGTGTGACTTTGGGAACCTTTGAACTTTACTCACCTATTAAACAGAATAATTTCAGTTATATAAGGCAGTTATGAGAACGTGGTAGGTATAGTGCTCAACACATAAGCCACTGAGGATGTGGCTACACCATCATTTTTAGGGAGCCTGGATTTAATGGGAAGGCAAAGATCGTGCCTGAAATATTTGGAAAACAATCCTGGCAGGGTGCGACTGAGAAAGTCTGTTTGTGGGATTCAAGGGTCAGGAAAACTTCCCAAAACAAAGGACTAATTTCTTGAGAAGGAGGAGAAGGACCTCAAAGGGTGAGCAGGAAGGGACTAGACTGGAGGAGATGGAGCCTTTTCAGGAGCCAGTGGTAGTCTACAGGGGTTGGATGAGTAGTCAGGCACTGCAGGATCTTGAGGCCTCATCCAGTATCTGGAAACACAGTGTGTTGCTGCTGTTCTGCTCCTTCCCCTGGTGAGGACAGCTAAGGCCAGCAGTGCAGAGTACTGGACCAAAGACCGAACAAGTGCAGAGCGTCCTGGACTCCCGGCCTTTCCTGGTTCCCTCAAGGCTCCCCGTGGAGCTTCCCGGGCCCAGCGCATCAGAGCTGCACACTCTTCCAGCTGTCGGGCCAGAGAGAGGATATTTGCAGCTAAGGATCTGCGGGGTTTCCCTTCAGCCCGGCCCGGTTGACGTGCAGAGCCAGGCTGCGCTAACGCTCTCTGTGGTCAGCTACAGGAAGCCTTCGGGGAAAGTGAGGCATGGGAGAGCTTCCTTCAATTCCTGCTCAAAAGCAGCAGTGACAACTCATACGTGCGGATGGAACAATACAGCATTTGGCTGCTCTGCAAGGTTGCAAAGGAGGGATGCCCGAAAGCCTTCCCCAGCGCAGGTCAGCGTGGTAGCTCACCAGGTTGATCCGCAGCTCTGCCATCTGAGGCTTGACTGGAGGTGGATGTTCTCAGCCATGACCACTTGCAAATCGGCCGTTTGCGATCCACTTCCTCAGCCATCCGCCCTCTCCGAGAGCAGCAAGCAGCTCATCTCCAGGTTTGAAATGCAGTGACTTTCTCAGATTCCTTGCGTGAGGTGCCTCAGCTTTTCTCTCCTTCGAATTTCGCTTTTGGAAGCTGTTGGTTGCTTTTCTTACAGGTACTTGAAGGTGGGGAACGTGTGTTGTTTATCTTCCTAACCTGCCCATCACTGTCACTTCCATGTACGAATATTTGAACTGATAGATGGCTTTGCTCCTCCCACATGAGTCAGGGAGTTCAACAGCAAGTCATGTTGCTTGGTCTTCCTGATTTGTGCTCATCACACATTTCTGATGGGCCTTTTCTTCTAAGCACAAGCTTGTGTCTTTAATTGCTATCACTGTCAACGCAGACAGCCCTGATGGCCACAACATCATCCATAATTTTGGAAGAGCAATACTCTTGCTTGTTTCTGGTTTCTTGTAGAAACCTTGAGCCATCAGGACTTACCGAGCTGAAGGAGAGTTTTAAAGCGCCCGTCTACCAGAAGCCAATAGAATTGCAGTCTCCTATCAGGGAGGTTGAGTGACGCAGTGACTTTGACCAGGTCATTTGTTTTTATCCTTTTGGAGATGAACAAACAAAGCACTGGGGAATATTTGCCTGGGAGGTTTGCCGTAAGGGGCAAATGAAAATATTTTTGTGAAAATGCTCTGTGGTATGTCAAGTGCTGTAAAGGTTGGTTCAGTGGGAAATTGCTGGGCTCCCGCACTGGCCTGTGTCTTAAGATGGAGAAAGTTCAATAGAGGAAACGCAGGAGCATAAACTGTTCAAAGATGTTAACACGGAGGAGCCCAGGGGGCAGGGTCGGTCAAGCGTCCAGCTCCCGGTTTTGGTTTCAGTCCTGGTCTCGGGGTCCTGGGACTCAGCTCGGCGTCAGGCTCCGCACTCGGCACAGAGTCTGCGTAAGACTCTCCCTCTGCCTCTGCCCGTCCTCCTCCTGCGTGCGTGCTCTCTCTCTAAAATAAAGAAATAAATCTTAAAATATATATTATTTTCATTAAATATGACTTGATTTTGGGCAGGAAACCATGTTGTTAGTCTCCATCAGTGGTGTCTAAAGTATTTCCTATGGCTACGTGAATGGGAATTACAGAAGAAAGCATTCCTCGGTCGTATAAACTTGGAAAATACTGAATTGAAGTTCTTCATCAAGATTCTATTCTTAGAACTTCTGAGACCTTGGAATATGCCAATTTTATTGAGAAATTAAAAAAAATTGTGTGTGTGTATTGTATACCCTAAACATATACGAATACGGATTCCCCTCCCCCCTTCTTTTTTTTTCCCCAGAGCATCTGGGGTTAGAATTCCATAGAACATGATTTTATTTTTATTTTATTTTATTTTATTTTATTTTATTTTATTTTATTTTATTTTATTTTATTTATTTTATTTTATTTTATTTTATTTTATTTTATTTTACTTATTTTTTTTAGAAGACGATTTTAAAAATGCTGCTCCAGAGGACATGCAGAGCTTTTTTTGTGACCCACATATTGAGCTGAAAGACAGCCCTGGACTAACCGTGTGGTGGCCACAAGTGTACCTGTTACAGACACTATGTGCCTGAGATGGGACCCGGATGCTTGGTCAGGCCTCCAGTTGATTTGGCCGAGGAAGCCCTCATCGGGGCCGTCAGTACCCTCAGCAAGAGGGGGGCTAATGGGGAGATCCAGATGGTCATGCCTCGGTGTGGACTGGACGGGGTAGAGAGAATTTCTAGGCTTTTCTACGAGAACTCCAGTGCAACCGTAGAAATCAGTCCTGCTAACTATGCCTGGCATTTGCCTCCCATCGCTTGCCTTTCTGCACTAGACCTAGGAGATGACTTAAAAGAATGTGATTTCATGGAATTCTGTTGGGGCAACACTTTCTTGTCATTCATGTTTGCTGTCAGAATCTGCAAGATATATGGACCAACGGAAGCCGCAGATCTTGGGCTCTAAAATAAAGGCCAAGCAAAAATTCAGGTTAGGGCAGCTTCGGCCGTCATCTGACCGGAGGGCTTCCCTGCGAGACAGGCTCAGAGTGGTGACAAGTCTGCAGAAGAGCCACAGACTGGCAGCTCACCGGCTGCATCTAGTGCGCGGAGACTCCCGCTTAGGCCACACAGTGTGTTTAAAACGAGGTAATTATACTCACTTGAGGTTTCTACTCTCTCTCAGAAGTGTAAGCAGGGCTTCGTCGCTGCGTGACAAGCATCAGCGAGAGCTGGGCGACACCTGCCCGGGTTAGACGGCTGTGCGCGTCCAGGTTGCCAGAGCCTCTACCTCTTTCTTTTTGACCCGAACTGCTCAACTCAAGTTTTATTTTTTTACCTGCCTGGCCCCAGCCAACTTTGTAGCCGGGGCCCCCACGGGCAGTTCTTCCGCAGAGCCACTGAGCCCCGAGGGCCCTTCTCACCATCCTGCTGCCGTGCGAGGAGTGTGGGGTGGAGGCAACGCTCCCTGACTGCATCAGGCCACAGTGAGCCCGCGTGCAAGACGACACGCTTGGGAAGGCAGCGGCTCTCTCGTCCTCGTCCTTTCTAGCCAGCGGAGGACATAGCGCCCCTTACGTGGACGACACTCAGAAGTTTGTTGAATGACAAAAGGGCGAAAGATGAAAAGAAAGAAATAAGGAATGAAACACAGAGATAGAAGGAAAGGGCAAAATAGCGACGCACAGAAAGAGAGAAAAGGAAAAGACAGGAAAGATGGGAAAGAGGAAGAAAGAAGGAAATAAAAGTGAAAGGAGGGAAGATGGGAGGAGCAGAGCAAGCAAAAGGGACATAAAATTACTATATATGCATTTCCGGAGGCAGATGATGAGGAAGAGAGTAAGCCGGTTAAGAAGCCAGAGGCCCATCGACCCCTCGCCGTGTAGGGAGGCCGTGGCTCTGTCCTCGAGCTTGGTGGCAAAGGGTCACAAGTGTGTGCTGTCTTCTCCTGAGTTCATGGTGTCTTTTTCTTTCCCGTGGCTGAGGCAGAGACGTCCTGACATCAGCGACGTCCAGGCAGGCACACCTGGTGGACCGGTCAGTTAAGCACCCGACCCTCGATTTTGGCTCAGGTCATGGCCTCAGGGTCATGAGTTCAAGCCCTGGGTCAGGGAGTTTGCTTGTCCCACTCCCGCCCCCTGCTTCCACTGCCTCTGAAATAAATAAATCAAACCTTTTCTTCTTCTTCTTCTTCTTCTTCTTCTTCTTCTTCTTCTTCTTCTTCTTCATTGTCCAGAGCTAAAAGCAAAGCAAAATACCCAAAGAGGCATTTTTAAGTGGAAGAAAGTTTTTAAATGGCAAGGTCCACATGATTATATGCAACCTCGTACTGGCTTTGTTTCCCCGAGTGTCCTAGAATGATGAGGCTCGAGGTACTAAGGACAAGGATCTACTTGTCCATTTGACGTGGGGGCACATCATCTGGAAAGCTCTGAAGCCCCCCTCTCCTGCCTCTCGCCCCTTTGACCGCACAATCCCACCGCTCGTGTACAGCGTGCCGTTTTGCTCATCCAAAAATACAAAGATGCATCTTAAAGGATGTTTTTCGAAGGATAGTTTGTCATTGTTATTTGCTGCCATTTCTGAAAAAAAAAAAAAAAGTCAATCGGGGTCCGGGTAAATAGCGTGTGATCTGTGCACAGAATTCATGACATGCAGCCGCTCGACAGTGAGGTAGATCGTAGGTGCTGGTACCTGTCGGCACCTGTCGCCCAAAATGCACTCCCTGGAGGAAACAAGGGTCTTATTTGCGTGGATGTCTCGACGTGGCTACACACGGAACCGTACGCGGAGCACGTCGGGGTGAGAAAGGGCACAAGGCTCCTTTTCCATCCTTGATTTCTCTATACTCTTTGTGTTTCTTTTAAAGGCAGTAACACGCATTGATTTTACGATGAAAAGGGAAACTCCAGGTCTTACGGCTCTTTCTCAGTGTTCTGGCGGGAGGAAGATAAATGTGAAGAAATGGAGTCCTCAAGGTACGTGGAGCTTCCTCTGTGGTCTCTCCCTCTCGGTTTTGCTACATTTTCCCTATAAAGTCGTCGCTGTGCAGCTACTGGGGAACACTAGTCTACAGAGTCAAAAAACCACGGTCAAGCCCGTCCTAGGTTTACACGGGAGACCTCGAGTTATTCCAGGGCTCGGGCTCCGTGTTTCGGGGGCTGGGGGGGGCGCGTCCAGCAAAGAGCCGGGGACGCAGGTCTGTCTGGCTAAGCAGAAGGCCCGCGATCTGCTCTGACGGGACCGTGGCGAGGAGAGGCCCAGGGGGGCCGGCGAGGGCGCACCCCGCGAAGACGAGCCGACTCTAAGATTGTTGGGCCTGAACCTCGATTCCGTCTTCTGCGGCTTCACGGGAGGGAAGTCACCCTTGCTGAGGACAGCGCCGTCCTTGCCTCTGCGGGGAACGAGGCAGCATCGGGGAAGGCCCCGAGAGGCGACGCCAGGTCCCTCGAGTGAGGCCGTGCGCTCCCAGGGAAGTCGGGGACACAGGCCGCTCTGGGGGAGTCCATGCCTCGGCCTGGGCCGGCGTCCTCGCTGGCTGCAGGGCAGGGGGCGGAGAGGCCCTCTCGCTGGGGGGCGGCCACTGAGCCCGCCGGGGCACATGGGAGCCCTCGGGGCGCCAGAGGTCGGGGAGCCGGAGGAGCGGTGACGACCGGAGAGCGGGCCTGGCCCCCAGCGACGGGCAGGACATGGGGTCCAGACGGTGACCCGCGATGGCCTGTGTGCTCCGGGAGCAGCGGGTCGGAGGGCTGAGGGGGCCGAGCAGGCGGCCTGGCCAGGAGGAGCGGGCGCCGGGGCTGAGGGGGCTGAGGAGGCTCAGGGGACTGAAAGGGGCTGAGGGGGCTGAGGGGCTGAGGGGACTGAGGGGAGCTGAGAGGGCTGGAGGGGGGCTGAGGGGACTGAGGGGCTGGACGGGCTGAAGGGGGCCGAGGGGGCTGGAGGGGGCTGGAGGGGCTGAAAGGGGCCAAGGGGGCTGAGGGAACTGAGGGAGCAGGGGGCTGGAGGGGGCCTGAGGGGGGCTGAGGGGGCTGAGGGGACTGAGGGGGCCGAGGGTGCTGGAGGGGGCTGAGGGGGCTGGAGGGGGCTGAGGGAGTGGGGCTGAGGGGGCCTGAGGGGCTGGAGGAGGGCTGAGGGGACTGAGGAGGCTGAGGGGAGCTGAGGGGGCCGAGGGGGCTGAGGGGACTGAGGGGAGCTGAGAGGCTGAGGGGGCTGAGGGGGCTGAGGGGACTGAGGGGGCTGAGGGGACGAGGGGCTGAGGGGGCCTGAGGGGGCTGAGGAGGGCTGGAGGGGACTGAGGAGGCTGAGGGGAGCTCCGAGGGGGCTGAGGGGGGCTGAGGGGACTGAGGAGGCTGAGGGGAGCTGAGGGGGCCGAGGGGGCTGAGGGGGCTGAGGGGACTGAGGAGGCTGAGGGGAGTTGAGGGGGCCGAGGGGGCTGAGGGGACTGAGGGGAGCTGAGAGGGCTGAGGGGGCTGAGGGGGCTGAGGGGACTGAGGGGGCTGAGGGGACTGAGGGGGCTGAAGGTGGGCCGAAGGGGCTGAGGGGGCTGAGGGGGCTGGAGGGGGACTGAGGGGGCTGAGGGAGCCTGAGGGGGCCTGAGGGGTACTGAGGGGGACTGAGGGGGCTGAAAGGGGCTGAGGGGGCTGAGGGGACTGAGGGGGCTGAGGGAGCCTGAGGGGGCCTGAGGGGTGCTGAGGGGGACTGAGGGGGCTGAAAGGGACTGAGGGGACTGAGGGGGCCGAGGGGCCTGAGAGAGCTGAGGGGCGCCCAGCAGACACTAGCACCTTCTGCGGCGGGTACAGCCTCTGTCTCACACCGCAGGCCCCGCAGCCGCACACCTTCCTGTGGAGGAGCAACCGCCCCGAGGGAAGCCCCCTTCCCGCAGCCCCGCGGCCCAGGACGCTGAGCCCCGCGCCCCGGCGGGGACCAGGGGGCCCTCCTCAGGCGCCCGTGCCCCCGAGCCGACAGCAGGGAAGCCAGGCGGTGGCCGTGTGGCAGTCGCCGGGCTTGGGACTCCCTCTGCTTAGTGAGTCACAAGACGAGAGCGCTGGGACCAACGACCTAACCTCCAGAGGGAAAAGTCCAGAACACGCAAGGCCCCCCGCCCCGCAGCCCCGGGGACCCTGGTGACCCTGGTGACCCTGGTGACCGGCGCCCGCAGGCAGAGGCCGAGGTCCTCCGGGAGCGCCCGGCTGCCCTGCCGCAGGGCTTTGCCTGAGGGAAAGCAGCCGTGGCTGAGAGGCCAAGGCCTCCGGGTCCTGGGGGTCCCCCGGGCACAGGAGAGTCCTCTTGACACCCCCGCCGCTGCCCCCCGCAGTCAGCCGCCCTCCAGGACCCTGGCAGCAGCGCTTCCCGCCCACGGCCCGGCCGAAAGCCACCGCGTTCCACCGTGTCCAGATTCTCTCCCGCCTGCGGCTCCGGAGCTCGGCCTCGGCCGAGACCACGTCAGCGTCACTATGAAGTGATGGAACCGGCTTTTGAGCCACTTTTATTGATCCCGGAGCCGGTGGTGTCTCTCCTATACCCTTGGTTCATCTGCGTTGCACGGCGGCACCCTAGGGCGCCTTAACCACTTACCATGGCGGGGCCCGCGTGTGTCCGTTTTTACCGTTTCAAGAATCTCTCCCTTCTTCCCGCCTAGTCTCCCCGCCCAAGCGGCCCACAACACGGCCCTGAGGGGGCTGCGGCTGAGGGGCGCCCGCACAGAGGAGACTCACCGGTTGTTGTAACGGCCACAACGACAAATGCTCCTGTTCGTGACCAGAAGGGTCCTGGGACCTGGGAGGTGCGGGCGCCCAGGCTTCGCAGTGCCCACTAGATGGCTCTGTGGAAAATGCTCTGAGGGCCGGTGGCTTTCTCGGGAGAGCCGCCCGCTCCCTGTGGAGGAAAGGGCGCCCCAGGGAGCTGGGCCCCATTCTCCTGAGCGCCCGCCCTCTCCTCAGAGCTCCCTGTTCTGAGGCATCCCTTGAGCCCGGCTGTCGGGAAGCGGGTCGGGAGTGGGTCATTACTAAGATTGCCAGTGACTGATCTTCCCATCCTCTCCTTCTTGGGAGGTTCACCCCCTAACGAAGCTTATTCGCCATGAAAAGTGTCTGTCCCCGTGCCCCTTCCTAGGCCACGGGAAGCCCCCGGCCTGGGTTGATCTTGGAAACTCGGGGAACTGTCCCAAAGTCAGTAAGTGGCTCTCCACCCCCCTTTAGGGAAGGAGAGGGTGACCCGACGACGCTGTGCCCTTTGTCAGGGAGCCAGGTCGACTCTGGAGCCAAACTGCGAAGTCTGACAGACCCCGGGGTCAGATAAAACTGTTGCCGTTGGCGTGGCTGGGGGGTCGGGGCAGTCAGGGGGTCTGGGTCAGAGAGGCTGGGGGTCGGGGCAGTCAGGGCGGCTGGGGGGCTGGTTCAATCAGGGCAGCTGGGTCAGTCAGGGGTCTGGGTCAGTCAGGGCAGCTGGGGGGCCGGGTCAGTCAGGGTGTCTGGGGGCCGGGGTCAGTCAGGGCAGCTGGGTCAGTGAGGGCGGCTGGGGGGTCGGGTCGGTCATGGCGGCTGGGTGGCCGGGTCAGTCAGGGTGTCTGGGGGCCCAGGTCAGTCAGGGCAGCTGGGTCAGTCAGGGCGCTGGGGGGTTGGGTCAGTCAGGGGGTCTGGGTCAGTCAGAGAGGCTGGGGGCCCGGGTCAGTCAGGGCAGTCAGATTCCACCGTCAAAGCACCATGTGCACTGGTTGGTCATCTAACGTGGAGAACATGTCCGTGTGCCTGGCCCTTCAGGACGGTTAGTGCAATGACTGTCTCCCTCACTGCTGAGTCCGCAGAGTGTGGCGTGTGCAGGTCTGAGGCGTACTTGGTGGTAAGTGCATGTGCGCTAAAGGGGGAGTGTGGGATCCCTGGGTGGCGCAGCGGTTTGGCGCCTGCCTTTGGCCCAGGGCGCGATCCTGGAGACCCGGGATCGAATCCCACGTCGGGCTCCCGGTGCATGGAGCCTGCTTCTCCCTCTGCCTGTGTCTCTGCCTCTCTCTCTCTGTGACTATCATTAAAAAAAAAAAAAAAATTCTCAGGATCTTTGTGGGTGCCCTGTGACTGTCCTGGGGATTCCCTCCACTAGACGGGAGGCCCCTCCACAGACAGATCCTGGACAAACCCATCTCTATTCCTAACTTCTGCTTAAATGGCGAAGGAGACCTATGAGGCATATGCATGATCCCCCTTAAGATCCTTCTGTGTAATTGAATATTGTGGTCATTTGCTCCTTCTGAGGTGGTAGCAAGGCTGCCCAGTCTCATCACTGGCTTTCTTTCCAGAGCCGGCTTTCCTGACAGTGCATCTGCTCATTCTAGCAATTCTTGAATCTAGACAGAATTTCCCAAATCATCAAGTCTCAGTTCCTTCTAATAATTCTTCTCTCAACCTATGTCTGTCTTCTCATATTTTATTATCAGCATCGAGAAGAAAGCACTCTAGACCTTCGACAATTTGCGTGGAAGTTCTCTCAAGTTAAAGACCCAAGTTCACTGCTTAGAGCTCTACTTTCCACGTTACTGTAGGACAAGTCCAGTGAGCTTTCTGCCATTGTATAAAAAAAGATGCCTTTTCCTATAGTTCTTACATACCCCTCGTTACCTTCCAAGCCCTCCCCGGGAGTGTCTTCAATGTCTGTTTTTCTACCAACAGTCTTTTTATGAAGGTTTAAGTATTCTCTAAGGTGACGGAGTTCTTTTTTATACCAGAGTCCTCATTTCCTTTGGAATCCTCACATCCATATTTCTTTAAAAAAAAAAAGATTTGTTTACTCATTTGAGAGAGAGAATGCACACAGGGCAGAGGGAAGGGAGAGGGACAAGCAGACTCCGTGCTGAGCAAGGAACCTGACTCAAGGCTCAACCCCAAGAGCCTGAGATCATGATCTGAGCTGAAACCAAGAGTTGGACACCTACCCTACCCGATTAACCCACCCAGGTGCCCGACATCCATATTTCTTCTAACAGTCTGTTCAGGGCAATATACAAGTTTTCTATCATTCTGCTCAAAACTTCCCCAGCTTTGGCTTATTTCCCAATTCCAAAGCCATTTCTGCATGTTTGGTTATTTGTTACACCAACACTCCTCTAACATGTACCAAAATCTGTATCAGTCAGGGTTAAACCAGAAAATAAGGAATCAGTAGCAGATGTATTTTGAGACTTATTGCAAGAAATTGGCTTAAGCAACTGTGGTGACTGGCCAAGTCCAAAATCTATAGAACAGGCTGTAAGGAAGGGCAGGCTGAACTCTCGGGCACAGCTGAAGCTGGTGTCCGCAGTTGGAATTTCTAATCTGGGAGATCTCAGCTCTGCTCTCAAGGCCTGGTAATTGATTAAATCAGACTTACCCAGATTAGTTAGGAAAAAAACCATTTATTTAAGGCAAACTGATTATGGGCTCTAATCGCATCTAAAGATGTCTTCATAGCAACTTCTAGACCATGGTGGGGATTACAGCCTAACCAAACTGACACGTAACACTGACCGTCACACGATGGTGCCTAAATTCCCATTTGTCATTGTCCCTTGTTAGCAATATATCTTTTAGAGCCTTGAATAAGATGAACAAATGTCTGGACCAAAAAAAAGCAAGATGAGAACATTTCCTATGTCCCCTAATCACGATATCATCAACACCCCCACCATTAACACTAAGCAATATATTTAATGCAAGGATACTTAAAGCGATTAGAAAACAACATAAAATAACGTATATTTCGTGGTTATATTATATGGAAAAGACTAAATGTTTCACGTGAGTTCATAGGAAGAGTTAACTGTCGATTAAATCAAGAAGGGAAGGATCGAGAAAGTAGAATATGACGTAGCAGGGCTTGATTACAAGGTAGAAGGAAGAAGATACGGCTTATCAAGCAAGGGCATAGTTGGGAGATAGAGGAAAGCACAGAGAAAACACTGAGGACACTGCGCTCCCTCACCCTTATCCTCAGGACCACGGAGATTGGCTGTGCATATTCTGGGGAAGCCTGGGCCGCAGAATTGATACCTGAAGTAACGTGTAAGGAAGAGTCCTGATGGAAACAGTCGACAAGAAAGGTGAATCTGGCAGACGAGGACACAATGGACGCGAAAGGGCAGCGGTTCCTGTACCACTGGGGCGACAGGAGGAGTCAGGGGCCATACAGATGGGGTGGGGGTGCGAATGCACAATAGGAGGCAGATGCCAGTGGCGCTTTGAAGCAAGATACAGAAGGCATGTGACCGAGCGAACGCTGGGGATGAAGAGTTGGCATAAGGAAAAATCGATGCCAACTATTTTGTGTTGATCATATGTTGGATTGGGATTTTATGCTAATGCAATCAAGAGCCCACGAATCCTGCCTTCAGCCATCCAGGTTTCCTGCTTCCGAGGCCACTAAGTAAGATACTAAAGCCACTAAGAAAGGACGAAAGAGGAAGCAGAGTAATACTATTATTAGCAGACTTCTGCTTGTAATTCCAGCACAAAATAGCAGTAAGCTAGGATGAACCACGTGGAAAACTTTGTAAGGCACCAGAAGCCGCCTATATATAGCTTAGATCCAAAGCAGGCCAAGCAGCTTTCTGTGTTTATTAAGTTCAGCCTGGATAGGCGGCCCTCCCCTGCCGGCGTGGAGAGGCCGATGCAGAGTGCACCCCGTGCCAGGGGAAAGTGCTCATGTCTCCAGGCGTGAATGAAAAGAAGATATTCACAAAGGAGAGAAAAAAGGGTTGCGCAGGGCATTTCCAGGCCTTCGCCCTTTTGGCCTAAATAAAGGAAACAGACTTGCAGCTTCAAAAGCAGTAAATGTTATTCCATCTGAAACTCCAGTCCTAGAAAATGTGGCAAACTCACCCCCGACCTTAACCAATCCCAGTATTTTTTGGTAGGTGGCGTTTCTTTCTTGCCTTTTTCCCCCCCGCCGTTCTGTCCTGAGAGATAACTAAGGTCTAGGGGTGCCATGAGAGCCTGCCTTTCTACAACAGGTACATCATTTTAAGGCTGGTTAGTTGGCAAGATAGTGGCAACACTGAGAAAAGGGATGGAGGAGGGAATTCTACTTGGAGTGAGAGGTTGGCATAGCAGACAACGTGTATGCCCAAGATGACCTGGCACCTCACACTCAATGACTCTTCAGTGAGGGGACCACGTGGAACCACTTCGTGTCCTGAAAGGTCAGCAGGAGAAAATAGTAGAGTCCAAGAGGAATGGCCTGCTGTGAAGAGAGCAGGCCAAAGAGAGCTATGGCTTTAGGCCGTAGTCCATCCTGGTGACTCAGCAGGCGGGGCGCTGGGGGCGTATGCACCCCTACCTCACTCCTCTCCTGCCCTTGAATCTCTGTCGGTGTCCCTATTGGCCACTGACCATAAAACGCCTGCTCATGGGGTTCATATAAGTCAGCCTGTGTGGGCACAGCGGAAGGTGGAGGAGATTTCAGAGGGGCAACCAGGTGTCGCGTGGCTAGACTGGGAGCTAAGTGGCGAGTGAGCCGATGGTTGGAAATGGCTCTCAGCTGGTAAGAAGAGCAGGCTTAGGAACAGGGGACTTGGGATACAATTTACAGACTGTTCAATCAGGAAGAGAAGACCGCATTTTTAGTGAGTATTTATTACGTGCCAGGCGCGGTGCTAGGCACGTTCATGTTCCCTCATTTATTCTTCATAATAACTCACTAAAAAGAAGAATTGACATTCTGAGAGATTTGTTAGTTCATGGGCCTCATACTGGCAGCTCAAGAGCTCAGCATCTGTGTTTTCTCCGGCCTGCAGGGTGGTTTAAAAGTCAGAGGATTTCACATAAAAACGCAGGTTTCTGGCTTCCCTGGAAAAATCAGAAGATCTGGCATCCGCAAGCTTACCGTCCTGCAGGCTGGAATGGTGCCGTGACTTTCCTCTTGAGATTGGACACGGACTTCGGCACATTCTCCGTCCCTGCCTGTTTGTGTTGTAACGTCCAGATGAATTGATTGAGATTATCTGCCAATTATTTTAATTTGCGACTCTGATCTACGCCCTCTTATTTTACAGATGAATACATTAATGCACGGAGAGGTTGGACGACTTGTTCAAAACTTCACAGCCAGTAACGCCACAGTCGGCCCTAGAACTTGTCTTCGGTTTCTGCATCAAGCTCTCTGTGGAATGTAAAAGCTGATTACTATGAATTTTACGGTGATCAAGGCAGTGTGGTACTGGCTTAAAAACAGACAAATACACCATCAGAACAAAATAGAATCCAGAAATAAAACCACACATGCATGGTCAACTGATTTTCAACAAACATGCCAAGGCAATTTAACGGGGGAGAGGAAAATCTTTTCAACAAATGGTGCTCGGATAACTGGGCTAAATGCATGGAAAAAGTAACATCTACCCCTACGTCTCACTATACACACAAATTAATTCAAGATGGATCATGAGATGTAAAAGCTAAAATTATAAATTTTCCAGAAGAAAACAGCGGAGCCCGCCTTTGCGACTTGGAAAAAAAAAAAAACACAATAATTTATTGGAGAGGACACAAAATGCACCCACCATAAAGTAAAACAAGTATTTAGAAGGATGGTTGTGCTTCTCGCATGAGATAATGTAAGACGGTCAGGAGTGCTGAGCCTGGAAACATGAGAAAGTAGAGATGTTGAAGAAGCAGCAGCAAGAGATAAATAAAAAGGGTTGGCAGAAATACGGCGAGAGGTTAGGATATTCGGAATCTTCCCCAAGGCTCCAATAGCGGCCTAGGTAATTTGGGCCTATAAAGTTTATTTGGAAACTTACTAAAAGCCCCTTCTCGGAGGCTTCAGGAAACTAATGATTCCCATTACGGAAGCGATTTCTTTTGGAAACTTTGGACCCCCTCAACGCTTTGTTTGATTCTCTGTCTGGGGCATGCTCTGAAGCCCCGTGTGCTTCTCCCCAGTCTTAGTCATACCAGGATTTCTGGCCTTGACCCTCAAACTCTGTTACGGCCATAGCTCCACACAGCGTTGGTTGAAAACAACCCTGCATTTATGACGTAGCGGAACCCGCGCTCGGAAACACCCGCAGTCTTCTTTCCTGATTGGATCGATGGGTGCGGTACAGAGAAGGGTGAGGACAGAGTGGATGCGCTGGATTCCCATTTCCCCCTTGCCATTTGGGTGCCGGGTCTTGTCAGCTACGTAAGCGGACGTTGGATTTCCTGATGGTGAGACTTTCCTCTCTTCCCTCCTAAAATGTTCACTTTGGTGAATTGTTGTATCCGTATATTTTTAAAGATTTATTTATTTATTTGAGAGGGGGAGAATGCATGCGTGTGTAAATGGGGACGGGCAGCGGGAGAGGGAGAGAGGGGGAATCCTCAAGCAGAGCTCATTGTGGGGCTCCACCCTGGACCCTGAGATCATGACCTGAGCCGAGATCAGGAGTTGGCTGCTTAGCCCACTAAGCCACTCAGGCGCCCCAGAATTATTGTGTTCTTGATTCCTTTGTGGCGACCATTCATCTTCCTCTATCATAGACGTGATTAAGAGTAGAGTTCTTCCAAAGGAGCAAATGAAAAACCAGACAAATACAGAGAACAAACCGGTGGTTGCCTGGAGGCAGGTAGGAGAGGGGATGGGTGAAATAAAGGGTATGAACGGGTACAAACTTCCCATTGTAAAATAAGTAAGTCCTGCAGATAAAAGAGCACAGCACAGGCAATATAGTCAATAATGTTGTAACGAGGTGGTAGGGTGACAGCCAGTGACTACGCTCATCGTGCTGAGCGGTGAGTAATGCGTAGACTTGTCAAATCAACATGTTGTGCACCTGAAGCCAATACCACATTGTGTTAATGATACTTCAATAAAAAAGAAATCAATTAAAAAAAAAAGAGTAGAGTTCCTTCTGGATTATGGAGCTCTGCTTCTGAAAAAGTGTATTAATGAAGACTTATTTCATTTTTTTTGTTCTATTGCTTCCAAAATTCAGTAGTGTTTTCTGACAGAACAAATCTACCGTTTCCACTTTTTTTTTTTTAATAATAAATTTATTTCTTATTGGTGTTCAATTTGCCAACATACAGAATAACACCCCGTCTTCGGTTTCCTTAATAGAGTCTCGTGCTCTGGTCCTCAATCTGCTGTCTCTTTCTGCTCCTTGGAGGTCATCACTTCTGTGTTTATTATGCCCTGAAGACTTCTTTCCATGTCTTCTTTGCCCTGAAATTTAGTGAACATTCAAATTCTGGTAGCAAGACGATGACCACCGTCTAATCTCCTTTTCAATTTCATTTCCCTTTTTAATTACCTCTTTGAAGATAGAAATATATCTGAAAAAAATTTAAAAAAAAGAAAAAAACAACAACAAAAAAATGTATCTGAGTTCCTTGGAGAAACTGAACAGCCGGGGAGGAGTTCAGCTCCTAGGGACACAGAGTAGCACACTGGGCATGTGTCCGCTCCCCACTCAGCCTTGTAGGCCGCTCACCTGCTGTCTTCACCAAGTGGCTCAAGGCTATGGCCACGTAAAACCCGTCTTCTGATGAACAACCGAGAAGGTGCAAAGTGAACTAGGCGGTGTCAGCCTTTCTTCCTTGTAGAACACGTGACCTGAATGAGCAAGGACCATGGATTCAACACAGGGACATGTCAATGCTGGAACTTTCTGTGGGACGGGCTTTTGTTGAGGCTTGTGTCTTCCAGCCATGCTCTTCTATGGAGCTGCTAGTACTGTTTTCATTTGAAATCAACCCAAGATGTCAAGGAAAACGGAGAAAACGCTTAGGAAGACCGTGTGAATTCAAACCAAAGCGGACTAAGCAGTGAACATAGCTCTGCACACCCCCCTCCGAGTTCCTCCAGGTTCTCCTCTCCCTCTTCGACATTGGACTCGTTTTCCTAAGGCACAGTGTGGAGGGTTCCCCAGCTTTGATAAGGTGATGTGTTACAGTTCTTTTTTATATTTTATATATATATATATATTTTTTAAATATTAAGGTAGTATCACAGATAATTTGGGAAACGAGAAATCATTAACAAGCAAAAAAGTATTATCCATGAGTTTGCAGCGGGTTCCGGGCTGTGTCCTTTGGACACGTTTTGCCATTTTGTCATGCGAGCTGGCGTGAGGTTTGGGATTATCCTTGTTTTACAGACGGGGCTGAGAAGATCAGACAACGTGCCTGGGGTCTGCCACTGGGCAAGTACAGGACTAGCATCACAAGCAAGTCTGTGGGGGGCCCCTGGGGGCTCAGTGGTTGAGCATCTGCCTTTAGGGCATGATCCTAGGGTCCTGGAGTTTGAGTTCCCCATTGCGCTCCCTGCATGGAGCCTGCTTCTCCCTCTGCCTGTGTCTCTGCCTCTCTCTGTGTCTCTCATGAATAAATAGATAAAATCATTCTTTTTTTTTTTTTTTTTTTTTTAAGCAAGTCTTCCGGACCCTGCAGCACACATCCGTTCTGTTCTTGCTGGGCTTCCTCGTGGCTTATTGGTCCGAGAGCAAGTGAATACCCTGACTGAGCTGAGTTCTACGCTTATCAGTGAGGACAGTTAGAGACGTGAAGCTGACTTCCTGGGGATGACAGCAGGGGCACTGAACTTTTTCTGAGCAGGGGATGATGACACAATGGAAAGAACATTCTGGAGAGATGAATGGCTCACGGCGTGACACC
Source organism: Otocyon megalotis megalotis (assembly GCA_017311455.1). Classification (NCBI taxonomy): domain Eukaryota; kingdom Metazoa; phylum Chordata; class Mammalia; order Carnivora; family Canidae; genus Otocyon; species Otocyon megalotis. The sequence goes on from JAEUCK010001291.1 coordinate 225,945, forward strand.
AGATGGCCTGGGAGAAGGGTGACTAGGTGCAAGGACAGTAGCCCGGGAGCCTACTGCTGGGATCCAGACGTGACGCCATGAGGGTCTCAGCTGAGCCTTTTATCACTTTTCACAGTTTTCACTTTCTCTTTCGAGGTCACGGCAGTTTTCACAAGGACAGTACCGCAGTGTCGCTCCGAGACTTACCATTTTGGATTACCTTGGTTCCATTTTTAACCCTAATATGTTCTCTGGCCTCAGGGTGACTGCAAGTGAAATATGGTCTCTTAGACACTCTTTTTTAAACTCCCCAATCCCATTCATCCTTGGAGCTTGTTTAGTCACTAATTAGAACACAGGAGATGCTTCCTACACAGGCCGAGTCCTAGGCCTCCGCCCGTGAGCCCTTGGCTGGGGGAGGTGAAGTATTCGGGCTGCAACCCGGTGTCTGTCCTGCCCTGGGAACTGCAGACGGGCTGGGCTCCATTCAGGGGGGTCTGGGTCCAGGCAGCCTCCTGCCGGCACCCCAACCGCCCCCCCGCCCCGGGGTCGCCCCTCCCGCCGCTCTCACACACGCTGTGGTCCAGGAGCCCTGCTGACCTGCCCCAGCAGCGCTTGGCGGTCGGCTGGAGCCCCAAGCGACACGTTTCCTGTCCGATTCGATCAGTGCCCATTGTTTACTGTCCTGTTTAGCCGAGCATCGCCTGAAACTCTGAGGTATTGCAGGGCAGTGGCCAAGTCGGCCCGTCTATGGGCTGCAGCCTCCAAGTGCTGCGTCCGGCCTCACCCTGCGTGGAGCCCACAAGCCAGAAGGCCGGCACCTCGGGGGAAACAGGAATGTTAGGTTGAAAGTGTCTTAAACACTTGGAAAGGTGAAGGCCCACCCACCTGTGTCTCCCCTGGGAAGGTAAAGGCCCACCCACCCGCGTCTCCCCTGGGGATGGTGACGGCCACCCACCTGCGTCTCCCCTGGGAAGGTGAAGGCCACCCACCTGCGTCTCCCCTTGCTGGTCACACAGCCTCCCTTTCTTGTCACCATGAAGTGCTGATGCTTTTTCGAGGTAGAATCCTATATGGTAATAAGACTCAGAGAAATTTGAAGAAGCAAACGGTAACCTTTGAAACTGATATAGAAAAGCAAAATGCCCCCCTGTTGGTCACCAACTCCGTGCCCCATACTTAGCCTCTAAGAACTTATAAACCTCCGTTCTTGCAAGTAGCCTTCTCCTTCTCCTTCTTCATGGATTCCATGCCTTCCCACACGGCTGACCTCCGGCATAATTATAGAGCCCCCAAGTGTGGTAACAGGGCATTGTGTCTTAATTTACCAAATTCTGGAGACACTGAAATTCCATATTTGCCAATTCCTTGCCCTTTGTATTATGAAGGAAGACAGTGAGGTTAGCTCCCTCTAGAGGTGTCCACTTGCAAATGTTGGTGAGCCTCCGGCTGAGCTGGGGATTGGAAGCTACTAGAATTGGAGCCCCTGAAGGCCGACTCCTCATCTCCAAGGACTTTGGGGAATCCCATGGTGGCATCTCACAGGTATGGGTTCAAAAAATGAATTAGCAGTAGGAGAAGATGCAAAAGGAAAGGAAAGTAAGACTGAAGGCAAAAGTACCCCTCATTCCCTGTCCAATTTTAGGGTCTGGTTTGCCCTCCAGTGTCAATGTCTCCCTATGCAAAATTTTTCCCAACGGGGATTAAGTAGAAGGTTTTGGGAAACAATTTTGTTAAGTCTTCAGGAGGATGGACTTTCATCCTTGGATCTAGGGTTTAGTTAGAGAATGTGCATTTTCCACGATGAAGGTCTAGGTGTAGAAATGCAGACACAGGCTGATGAACGCTTTATGCATAAAATTATCCAACTTGGAAAAAGGCACCTTGATCCCTTCATTTCTGGAAAAGGAGGTTCGATTCCCCAACATCCCCAGCGCGATCTGCTCAAGCAATTACAATGACCACGTCATCGCCCTCTGACTAAGGCTCCTCGCCAGTCTCAGTCACATCCTGGCTCTGTTCCCTTCCAAATGTATACTTCGGAGAGGCCCAAATATAATGAGAATAGTAAGGGGAAGTAAAATTTTTGAAAGGAAAACCCCGAGGGTATGACCCAAGCATATAAAAATGAGCAAAGTGAGCAAGTGACTTAGCCTATGAGACATTTTCACTGCTTCTTGTTTTCACTTTGTAGGCTCTTGGGTCTTGGTGTCATAGTCATGTTGTCCTTGTGGGAGTTTCCCTTATTTGCACTGAAATATGACTTGACTTCCCATCAGTAGAAGGAACTTCAGTGGGGTTAGGTTATAGGTAGAAACTAGTCTAGGCTCAGAGGGAATGGATTTCATGATTGATATGAAATTCCTGTCGTGAGTACAGGGCAGGGGTAGAGGAAGCTCAGATGCCAAATGCTCACCATCCCAGAACATCTTGCCCTCTTCGAAGTGACCTCTGGTGCATGTACACCTAGTTTTATATCCAGATTCTTCATTCGGTTTGTTCCCTAAACTCACTGGGAACCCCCCGAGTAATAGGAACGGCGACCACCTATACAGTGCCTACCATGCATTATTATGATCATTTTATGTACATTTGCTCTTCACCACAACCCTTTGAAATGAGTTTATCACCTGTTTTAAAGGTGAGGAAACCGAGGCACAGAAAGTTCAAGAAAATTGTCTGAGGTCATAATTGGTATGTGGTTGACTCAGAATTTAAACCCAGGCAGCGTGGATCTAGGAGCCCTGCATGTAGCCACTACTCCATGGTCTTTCTTTAATTAATGCGATAGGTATCCTGATCTCTCCAAGGGACCCATCCCCTCACACACTTCGACCTTAATAACTCTCTCCTCCCCCCTTCCCTTTTCCTTCCTTCTCCTCCTCCTCTTCTCCGTCTCCCTTTCCCTCTTCTCTATCCCCCTCCTTTCCTCCCTCCCCCCCTTTTCTTTTTAAAAAGACGTGGAAAAAAAAAGATATGCAAACTCCAAGACCTCTCAATAATTGATTTCATTCTCCCTATTAGACTTCCATTAACACTACTTTCTAAGGCTCATGTTCTAGTATTAAAGTGCATAAATAATAAGTTTATAAATTATATGAGCAAAACAGGAAATGGTCTAAGAAGGTTAGACTCAGAATCCTTGGTAGAGAGAGGAGAGGAAAAGAGGGGTAAGACAAAAGAGCAGCGTCAAGGCAAAGTAATTTGGGTAAGTAGTAGAATATCATCATTTCTAGAATTTAGGTTATAAATTTAGGTTATAAAATTAATGACTTGAGCCATCAAGTATTTGGTGTCTATTACATGTATCTCAGGCACAGAACTGAGCACTAGAGATAAACAGGTGGTTAAGGCATAATCTCTTTATCTAAGAGCTGTATGTTTATCACGAGAAAATAAATAAGTGGGAACAAACTGAACTTTATGGGTTAGCCTCCTGGGCCTGCTTTCTCTCCGCTCCCGCCCACTCTTCCCCCGGGGAGGAGGAGTGACTTTCTGATGTGGAACCTCGTGTGTGTGGCTTAGCCCCTTCTAGGATCTTCTTGGTGTGTGTCTGCCGGGAAGAAGCCTGCCTCCCGTCTGCTGCCTGGGCCGTGGGTCGGGCTGGTGGGGGAGACCTGGCCCCTGTGATGAGGCATGTGGCTTCCCAGCTCCGTCTGGGACGAGCTGTGTGAGGTGGCTCCTGAGGGACAGGAGCAATAAGCCCGTTTTTGCCACACACACGCCATGTGTTCCAACCCGATTTTAAATAGCAATGAAGCTAACATTTTAGTCACCATCTGTACCTGTATTCCTGACTTTCAATTATATTTGAACTCACAGAGGCCTATTTCTTGACTATCCTCGAGCCTGTGGACACATAACGCTCCTGGTGTTTTAGAGCACCCAACAGTCCCTCAACAACCCCATTCTAGAAGTGGGCGGAGGAGATTGATTCAACCCTGGCCCGGCAGCGTCCTCATTGCCAAGGAGAAGTGAGTAATAGTTTATGATTCATGGGCTGATTGGTAATCACTACCAGGATTACCAGAAATTCGCCTGGAATGTTTTGTAAAGCTTAAAAAAAAAAAAAAGAAAAAAAAAGAAAACCCTTTAGCATGTGTTTCACTGTTTTTAGTAGCTTGTCAACACCCTAGAAACTGAGGTTCTAGCTGACAAAACTCTGAGGGTGAAATGTGTACTGAATTAGGGTAACATCCAGAGACCGAATCTCAGGTACATTGTGGAGGTGGGAAGGGCTCTTAAACTTTTCTCACCGATCTGTCATATTTCTTTGTAAGCTCATTTGTCAGTCAGGAGGTATTTGGGGCATCATGACCACTGAGAAATCCCCCCTGCTCCTCCTTTGTTGCCCCACCGCCCTCTGTGATGCGGTGCTATGCGGTGGCCTTTCAATCCTGTGTCCTCTTGTCTACATCTCCAGAGGGCAAACGCTGAAAGGGCCGGCATCGTGACCTGCTCACTGTTGCGTTGGCCCTCATGAAATAATTATGGAGAGGAAGGAAGATGCTGATTTACTTTGAAGCATCCTCAACCAGGGTGGAAACAGGCATCCAAAGAAGACAGGAACAGAAGAAATAACCAGAACTTTGGAAAATAGACACCAAAAGACAGAGGATGAAATGTATGGGTATGGCGTGTACCATACTGGAATGTACCAGATGGTGTGTTCCATAAGTGGAATCTAATTCATTTTCTTTACCAGTTCAAGTCCTGGTGTTTGCATATCGATACGATATTATGGAATGAGAAGACGATGGCCAGCAGGAACAAATTAGTTCCAGCAACGCTATTAGTAGAGATGATTCCAGACGACTAAATATACCAAACAAGAGCTTCCAGGAACGCAACGTATAGGTTTGGACACGGGTATATGGCTGTGGGATTCGGGAACTTGAGAAAACTTTGGAGGATGGCATTAAAAAAGAAAAAACAAGCTCAAGATGGAGTCATTTGCCTCTCAAGGCAGTTTCAACCTATCGCATGAGTGCGGCCTTTTAAAAACCGATCTGAAATTTCCTGATCTGCACTAGTGGGGTCATCTGTGTGATTTAAAAAATAATAATAATAATAAAAAACCAAAACAAAAAACAAAAACAAAAACAAAAAAACAACAACAAAACCCCCCTAACATTTCCTTCCCTTGCAAAAGAAGATTTCCCAGCTTGAACAATCCTTCCCTGTCCTCCCTGCCCATCTCCTCCTCTCACCTCTCTTCTCTTCTCCTCTCCTTTCCTTTTGCTAAGAACTTCCTTGCCCCACCCTCCTGCCTATACAGTCCTACCATTTCTTACAGCTCTGTAAACTCATTCACCATTCTTGCTAGATGGGATGCTACCCAATTCATGAATGACTTTATAAAGCCAACTAGATCTTCAAATTTATTTGATTTAATTTTGTTTTTTAACAGTTTTTTTTTTTTTTTTTTTTTTTTACCAGTCCTATCTATCTACAGGATACCGGACCTGTAGAGAGGGATGAAAAACGTAGGCTTTCTTAGCACGAAGAAAACAAAGTGAGTAAAAATTCAATAATGACTCTAAAACACATGATGATTTATTCTGTGGGGCTGCAGAACCCACAATGTAGACATGGCTTGATATGTTACTCTACAAACACTTCTCAACATTTACCCCGGAAGGGTTTAAATAAAATATTTTCACATCTATTTTGTGATGCACATTATTGACTAAGTTAAAGAAGGAAATGGAAACTTGTGCCATATGGAATTTGATTTTGTGTGGAGCAGTGGAAATGATTGGTTGACTTATTTGGTTAGGAAAGGACATAATTGAGCATGGGTGCTGGGCTACTATGACCCAGGCAGATAGTAAGAGCTTGATGCAGGTGGTAAGAAGGATTGGGTGATGACGAGAATGTTAAAGACTGTCACCCAATGTGAAAATAGAAAAACTAATGGAAAAGGAAAAATAATGAAAACAAAAAATTAAACCCTACCCAGAGGGTAGGATTGTTAACATATAAAAGACGACATGTTCTAGAAACTAAAGTTTCTAATGGTCATCAATGGCTGTTAATGATGTCATAGAAACTGTAGGCTTCTCAAGCCTTCACATCTTGAGAGTTATTTCCCCCAAACAAATTGATAATCCCAGCAACTCCAAAATCTAATTATTAGGAAGGTGAGCCACTTTTACTCCCTTGCGGCCTTGAGCAGTTACTGCTTCTTTGAGTGTACATTGTTGAGGCCTCTCCTCGTCCTCCGGCAATGCTCCCTCCTCACTGTCTCAGCCTGTTCCCTAACAAGGGTCAACATTCACTGAGTTTGCAACGTGACATGTAGGCCTGTGCTAAGCTCCTGTGCTCATCGGCCCATTAGTCTTCGTCTAATGCATTTTATGGATTAGGAAAGTGAACCTCAGAGAGGCTAAGAATTCATTCGAAGAGACAAAATTATCAAGGAGCTGAGCTGGATTCAAACTTAAATCCATTTGACTCAGGATCTGTATTTCTAAAACACCAAATTATGCCACTCCCATCCTTGGCCTCTCGCCGGCGCTAATCTTACTGCCCTCACCCAACCACCGCAGACTCTGGAGGAAGCCGAAGGAGATGGACAGGCACCCACGGTGTCTGTTGCACTAAGCATCTGGTCAAGCATCATCCGAGCTTTTGGTCTTGCCAATCTATTGGCTGCAAAACGATATTATTGTGATTTTAATTCTCATTTCTCTGATTACTAATGAAGCTGATCCTTCTTGTTATATTTGTTGGCCATTATTTGTGTTTCATGTAAGGTGCCTATTTCTATCTTTGGTTTATATTTTATTAGGCGTCTTTAACTTTTTTTCTTATTTATTGGTAGGACTTCTTTGGTCATTCTGAATATGTGGCACAGAAAAGCCAAGCTGTTGATCAAACCTATTTTTCTTCCATAAAGGGCGTCCAGCTAGACTGTGCTCATCCTCCTTTGCAGTTAGATAAGGTTATGTGCCTGACTTATGATGGATGGAATGTGAGAAGAAGCAAGGCACACTGCTCGTCAGGCCTGTCCCAGAAAAGCCTTCCCTGTGATCTATTCTTTGTCTTCCCCCATCTGCCAGTTGGGCACTGATGATACGTGGATCTTAGAAGCCAAGTGGTGAAGATAGCAGAGCCTTCTGCAGCCCAGGGCCCCAAATTACTGAGTTAAGGAAAACTTTCCCAAGCACAGACTAGAATTTATATGAATAAGAAATTAACGTCTTTTGCAGGGGCCTACCTTGCTTGATTTCAAGATTTACTGGCCAAAGTCATAGTTGATCTTCATAGAGGATACTGACCTGTTTCAAATTACATGAGGTACAAATATCCTGGATTGGAACATATGGCTATGTGCATGGCAAACACGGTCTTATTAATATTAAAAATTCACTTTACCCACTCAGTCATGGACAGAACTGGAAAACTACGGGCCTAGTTCATAGGAACAGGACATAACTCAAGGCATCTATTCGTGGCTCAGAATGTGGATCAAAATACAGCTGACCCTTGATCAATCAGGGGTTAGGGACCCCACCACTCCACACAGCAGAAAACCCACATGCAACTTTTGACTCTTCAAGAACTTAACTACTTATAGCCTACTGTTGACCAGATGCTGTAGCAGTAACATAAACAGTTAACTAACACGTATTTTGTAAGTTATATACATTGTTTACTGTATTCTTATAATTAAATGAACTAGATAAAAAGTGTTAAGAAAACATAAGGAAGATAAAATACATTTATAGTACTGTATTTGTTGAAAAAAATCTGTGTATGAGTGTACTTTGCTGTTCAAACCATTTTGTTCAAGGCTCAACCACGCATGCATTTTCTAGGCAGACAAATGCCAAGAGGACCCTAGAAGAGGGTGAGCCACACAGAATGCAGGTCCAAATCGAAAAATCACTCCTCTTTCCGGGAGGAGAGTCGGCAGAGAGAAGCCAGGACCAGGGGCTAATCCTGATGGAGATACGTCTTCCTGGAACATGAAATCTGGAATGGAGGACTCTCCTCCACATGGAACGTGGATCTTAAAGGGTTACCAGCTGCCACCGTGATCACAAAGACTGTTCCTGAACACATAGCTAGTGGGAGTTGGACTTCCTCATTTTAAGGAGTAAGGATTAACTCTTTACTATTCAAGGATTAACTCTTTATTATCCTTCACCCTGAAAAAGGAAGAAAAATATCGATGGGCTGCAATGTAGGACCGGATGTTTAGAATACCTAAGTAGGAAAGGCCTGAGAGATGGGAGAAAGTCCTGCTTAGCAAGCACTGTAGTGAGGCTAGTTATCTGAAAATAGAAGATACTTGTAATACAAGATACTTAAGGAATCGGGGGATCTGAGCCTATATCATGGCTTTAATTTAGTTGAGTTCTCCACTAAATAATTTTTTTCTGAGATTATGTAAAGCATTTAAAAGACCAATATAGATAGGAAAGTAAAAACTTTTTTTTTTTTTTTTTTTTTTTAAAGAGCAAGGCATTATTAAACTAAGGTCATTAACGACGATGGTAGTTAGGAGTTTGCCCTTTGAAGTCACACACAACTGGATTCAAACCTGAATTTTGTCACTTACTATTTGGAAAAGTTGGATATTGGAAAAGTTACTTTCTTTCAGTCTCTGTAACATGGGAATGACATGGTACATACACTCTACATTATACACTATACGTGGTACACACAATTATTTCAAGACTCACGTGAGGTTTAAAGAGTACAATATACTTAGCACAATATCTAGACCTGGTAGGAACTTAATAAATGGTGGTCATTATTACTTCCAGTCACAGGTCGGCTCAAATGAGATAATGTATGTGAAAAATACTTTGTAAATGAAAATACTCTGGCTCTCTGCTCTTGGAGCACTTTTTCCTGCCTCTATAAAAGCACTTGTCACTCTTTCACATTTTGGTTGTTCCCAGCTATTGGGTCTGGAAGTCTGATACAGACTGTGATTCAAAGGGAGGGAGCTGGTCTAAGTGTCAGGGCCCGTGAGCACCATTGAGGACATCCAGGAGAAAGGAGGAGAGAGGGGCAAAAATAGGCACTAGAACTAATGAGACTATATCATTGATTACATTCCAAAATGAGAAGTGGCATTGCCCTTGGACTAGGCCAACAAGAGCATGTAAAGATTTTTGAGTCATCAATGCAAAGAGCTTGGATCCCTAATTTTGGGCATGAACATAAAAGGAACCCTACCACACACCTTTGTCTACTTGTTTTCTTCTAACACCACACATTCAAATATAGATGTGCAATGTCCAGCCAGGCCCCAAATTGGGGTCACCATGATAAATATTATTTTTTGTTCTTTATGTCTAGTATCCAGCCCAGTTCCCAGAATATGGTGAGGTAATAGTACATGCTAATTCAGTACATTAATTTAAAGATATAAGATGTTATGTGTTCACTTTGGCTAGACCCCTTGTTTCTTAGATATTCCTCAGGGGACCCTGCATTGCAAGGATAACAGAAACAAGCAGAGGGCTATGGTGATATGTCACTTCCACCATCAGAATGATGGAGAGATATATGTGATGATGAGAAAAAGAGCTCTTCTAAGATGGAATTGGCTCTCATACGAGGGAATGAGCTGTGGACAGGATGGGAAGGAGCGGGAGGTGGGGCGGGCATTAAGCAGAAACTGCATGACCACCTGAGGGCAATGCAGGGATGCCTGCACTGAGGCAGAGTTGGACCATATCATCGTCCTCATGCCAGGCTAGAGCAGAACTACCTGTGGATGGGAGTTTTTTTTTTTTTTTTTTTTAAATCATTTCTGGGCTTTCTCTTCAGAAATTTTTACTTAATGGATTTGAATTGCATCTAGGCATCTCTCAGTTTTAATTAACATATAGTAAAGGCACCCATTAAAGTGCAAATGTGGATGAGTTCTGACATGCATAAGGCACATACCCATCATGATCGAGGTCGAACATTTACATGACTCCAAACACAACTCTGAAAATGTCCCTTAGATTCTTTGTGGTCACTTGTTCCCTTCTCGGTTCCAGGCCTCCAGTGAGCTGATGTTTGTCACAATAATAAGTTTGTGTGATCTAGATTTGATATGTGGCATCTGTAGTATGAACTCATGAGTCTGGCTTCTTTTCTTTGGCATTTTTTTTTTGAGGTCCATTCATATTTCCAGATGAATCAATGGTTTGTTCTTTTTATTGTTGTGTAACATTCTGTTGTATAGGTTGTCCACAGTTTCTTATATGCTTTCACTCAGTGATAGGTAGATGGCTTGTTTTGAATTTTTGCCTGTTATGAATAAAATTGCTTTTAATATTTCTATGCAAGTCTTTGTGTGGACATTTTTATTTCCCTTGGTGAAAAACCTAGGACTAGAATTATTGCATTGTATGGGTAATATCTCTGTAACTTTAAAAACTGTCAGATTGTTTTCCAAAGTGGTTGTACCAGTTACGATTCTTGCCAACAGTATGTGGCAATTCCAGTGGCTCTACATTCTTGCCAATACGTGGCCTTGTCAGTCTTTCTAATATTATGTAATTTAATTAAGTGTGCAGTAGAATCTTATTGTAGTCTTAATTTTTGTTTTTCTTATGACTAATCATATTTTTGTGTGCCATTTAGCCATTTGCATATTCTTTTTTCTGATGTGTTTGTTCAATCTTTTGCCCATTTTTTGTCTTCTTAAGTTTTAAAAGCTCTTTATGTATTCTGCATACAAATCCTTTGTCAGGTGTATTTTTAAAAAAATATTTTATTTATTTATTCATGAGAGACATAGAGAAAGAGGCAGAGACACAGGCAATGTGGGCACACTCCGAGCCGGGACACTCAGGACCCCCGGGGCACACTCTGAGCCGAAGGCAGACACTTAACCACTGAGCCACCCGGGCATCCCTGTCAGATGTAAGTATTATAACATTTTATCCCTGTAAGCATCTTGCCTTTTAAATTTTCTTAAAAGTGTTTATTATGGGCTGAATCAAGTCCTCCCAATACTTACATGTTGAAGCTAACTCCCAGTATTTCAGAAAGTGACAATATTTGGAGATACAATCTTTAGAGAAGTGATTAAGATGAAACAGGGGGGATGCCTGGGTGGGTCAGCGGTTGAGCGACTGCCTTCCACGCAGGGTGTGACCCCGGGGTTCCAGGATCAAGTCCCGCATCAGGCTCCCCACAGGGAGCCTGGTTCTCCCTCCGCCTGTGTCTCTGCCTCTCTCTCTGTGTCTCTCATGAATAAATAAATAAATAAAATCTTTATAAAAAAAAGATGAAACAGGGTGGATAGTATTCCAATCTGACTGGTGTCCTCACAAAGAGAGGAAATCTGGACATGTAAGGAGACACCAGGAACACATGGGTACAAAGGGAAGACCAAGTAAGGAGACAGAAGGAGGCCATCTGCAAGCCAAGAGAGGTCTCAAAAGAATCCAAATCTGCTGACGCCTCAATCTTGGCCTTCTAGCCTACAACCATGAGAAATAAATTTCTGTTGTTTAAGCCACCCAGACATTTGTTATAGCATTTTGTTTTGGCAGAACTAGCAAACTAAAATAGTATCTTTTGAAACGTAAATATTTTCAGTTTTGATGAAGTCCAATGTATTGCTTTATTTGTTTATGGCCTGTGTTTGTTATGCCCTATCTGAGAAATCTTTTTATACCTTAAATTTGTAAAGATTTTCTCTTGTGTTATTTCCTAAAAGTTTTATAGTTTTAGCTTCTACATTTTAGGTTCATAATTGATTGAGAATTAATTTTTATATATGGTATGAGGTAAAGTTGGATTTCATTTTCCGTTTCAAGTGGTTATCCAGCTGCTCTAGCACCATGTGTTGTAAAGACTGACTTTTCCCTGTTCAATTACCTTGGAAATCAATTGACCATACATGTGTAGGTCCATTTATTGGCTCTGTTCTGTTGCATTGGTCTATAAACAAGGCTGAGTTTTTTTTTTTAATAAGCTCCATAAGTGATTCTAATGCACAGCCAAATTTTGAAACCTCTACAATGGAAGATCTCTAAGAAAGCTAATTCTTCAAGTCTATGGGAACCCACTCAAGAAGTAACTGCCTCTGAGTCAGTACTAGAAAGGCAGAAATTGATAAAATAAGTGATCCCCAAGAATCTTAAAGTATTTGTCTTTTTCCTTGGCACTTGAAGTCTCCCTGAATTTAAAGCAGGTACTGATTAAAAGAGATTCTCATGTTAAGAAATGTCATCTAGTTAGTAAAAATCAAGTGGGGAGCGTTCTTTCTGAGGAGCATCTGTTAAATGGCGTTAGCATTCGTTCATAAGCATCTATTAAGTTGTGTTATATTGATACAATGCTAAAATGGATATTACTAGACATAGAAACATTTTCTTCCATTTAATGTAAAACAAGGAGCAAAAGAAGTCCAAGGGATAGAGGCAGACGAACAGAGGAAGTAGGAGAAATCCTAGCTCCGTGTTGATCAGAGAGTATATTTTTAATGGACACAGCATCCCCACTATGTGGAATAGTTTCCAGCACATATTTGATAATGGCTGGTTAAACCAATGTGCTAAGGAAAGAGAGGAAAAGGGTTTAGAAAGTGTATAACAGAATCAGAGTAATGAGGTATTCGGTCAATAACACAAATATATAAAGGGTAGCAATTAAGTGATGTAGTTAAGAGCAGAATCATTAGAATCAGAAGCTTCTAGGAATAAAGGGGAAAGGAGAAAAAATGGGTGGGAAATACCAGAAAGGGAGACAGAACATATCAGAAAGGGAGACAGAAATATCAGAAAGTTAAAGACTCCTAACTTTGGGAAACGAACTAGGGGTGGGGGAAGGGGAGGAGGGTGGGGGCGGGGGGGCCTGGGTGACGGGCACTGAGGGGGGCACTTGACGGGATGAGCACTGGGTGTTATGCTATATGTTGGCAAATTGAACACCAATAAAAAATAAAATTATTTTTAAAAATTAAAAAAAATAGCAAAAAAAAAAAAAGCTTCTAGGTTCAAATACTGAATATTTACCAACAGTGACCTTGGGAAAGGTATTTAATTTCTTTAAGCATTAGCTTCTTCTTTGAACATTGGGATACTGGGCATTTTTGTTGTTGCGAACACTAAACGAGCAAAGATTTATTTATTTTTTCTCTTTGTAGCTATAAATTCCACCCCTTAAGGGAAAGGACTGTGTGCATGGCCTTGTTTTGGAGCATAGAGAAATGCTTACTTCATAAACATTTGATAAACGAGTGATAACATAGGAAATACTTAATAGTGTGTTTTGCATGTAATAAGCCCGTAGTTAATAATGGCCCATGGTTAGTTTTCTTTTCATTCCGTTGCAGGAAGGACAATATTACGGTCACCTAATACCCCACCGGTGACAGCAGCTATCTATTATAGAAACAAACAATCCAATTAGGACTGTTGTAGTTAATGTAGGTACAATTCATTAACAGTCCACCTCCTGGTGGATATTCGTAGGGTCACCAGCTGTAACTGTGTCATAAGCAATTTTCATGCTGATATTTTAAATGGTCAATTATCGGTTCAAATGACATTTCTTTCAACAGGACACATTTCCATGGATGGCTGAACACTGATGAATGCTTCCCAAATAGAATTAGCACCGCATCTTGGTTGTCTCCATTATGAAATGTGCACGAAGAGAGACATCAGAGTCTCTTCCCTAATGTTTGTAGGGCTCTAGTTTCCACAGTCATTAACAGAATTTAGAGCAAACAGCCCATTCTAAAAAGTTAAGTGGAAACAAGTCTGCTTGTGAATAGCAATTGCTGGTGGATTCTGAAGCCTCCACAAGTTCTTGGACAATCTGGGCCCTCACTTTGTAATTAGTTATTAGCCATTAAATAATCAGATCAGAGGTAGAGCTCGGAGGCTTTGTAAATTCATGTCACTCTTACCTGAAGGCACAAAACAGAGGCAGTGTGTCTTCTTCAACGAGGTAGTACAAACCTATTTTCACAGAAATCAAGATATTGGCATTCCATTCCTTTTTTAAAGTTAAATGTCTGAGGATCAGCCCTCCCGGGAGGGCCACGTGTTAAACTCCATTATTCTAGCAATTCATGGTTTAGCATTTGCTGACAAAGACAATTGTTTCTGAAAGACGGGGCCTGCTTCACTGGTTAGTGAGGTTGGGGACAACGGACAACGGGTTGGACAGACCCAAACAAATGCTGTGACCTGAGGGCTGGCAAAACAACTGGGTAAAAATCTCAACCTGCTCTCTTCACTTTCCCTTATTTATTCTTCTCCATTTGGCTCAAGCCCCGGAAATACTTACCTTTATGTACATCTTGATTCAAGCTATTGAAATCTCCTACTGAAATGCAAATATGTTATCTTAAAGAAGCTGGTAATTTAAAAATCACCAATTAATTATTCAATCATTAATAACACAATTTAGTTTTTTAAAAAAAGCATAGGTTTTGGGTGCCTGGGTGGCGCAGTGGGTTAAGTGGATGACTCTTGGCTTAGGCTCAGGTCGCGATCGCAGAGTCATGAGGTCGAGCCCCACGTGGACTCTGTGCTCAGTGCACAGTGTGCTTGAGACTCTCTTCTTCTTGCTCTGCTCCTCCCCACCCTGCTCACTTGAGTGCTCTCTCTCTCTCTCTCTAAAATAAATAAATAAAATCTTTTTTTTTTTTTTTTAAAAAAGGCAATAGCTCTGGAATCAGAAAGATACTCCGAGTCAGATCCTAATTTTGCTGCTTCCAAACGGGGCACACTAGCAAGAGACTCACCCTTTCTCCTGACACAGATTCTGAAATTGAGCTACTCCTGACAAGAGAGAACTTAAGTCCTTACTGAACAACCAAAGATCCTTTTGATCGTCGAGTCCACAAACTGTTCATGCCTTATGTACCAGGGAATATCGTGAGTCCTGAAAACTCTGAAATGTTGACTTCAGTTGTCTCTTAAAGGGTCACCTCCATGAACTTGGTTTCCGCATCATACTCTTGGGTTTGCCGAATGCTCCGTGCTACAGAGCTGTTAGATGAGCTTGGGAAGATGCGATCCGTCATGTGCCTCCCTGTTTCCTATAAAAGGAATCCACATAAAAACACGAAGTCTTTCAAAATCCAGCACAAGACACACTTTGTTTCTTCTAAGGAAGAACTATGCTTACTTTTTCCTGATGTCAAAAAATACATATTTATTTTTGTCTTTCATTCGGCTGCCACAGAGACCGAGTTAAATATCAGTTCTGTCTATTGCATAAGTTCCTTACTTGGTCTTAACATTTCCCTTCTTATATTTTTATTATTTACCTAAATCCAACTATTTCTAGTTCATGATTCTTGTATTTTTTGAATTCTGCTTATAAGCATGAGATGAGGCAGGCAATACATAAATAACAGAGTAAATTGATTCTATCTCATCTTGGTCATTACAATAAAAAAAAAAAGAAATATTTTAACACTTACAGGAAATGGCAGACCAGGCTGTCGGTCAAGGTGTATCCATTACCTGTTGCTGCGTAACAAACCGCTACAACATGTAGTACCTTAAAATAACAACCATTTAAAAAATAATAATAGCCATTATATTTTTGCTCACGTATCTGTGCATTAGCCGAGCAGTTCAGCAGTGAGCTGCTGGATCAATTAAGATGTAATGGTCCATGACCTTGATGGGACTGGTAACTGTCGGGCTGGTTGGGCTGGTGGGCCTCAGCTGGGCCACTTGTCTCCTTACTTGATCTGTTATCCTCCAGGAGACGAGCTTGTGCCTCTTTAGAGAATGTCTCAGGGCAGCAGGAGAGGATGAGTGATCTTGAACAAGGAGTTTTGTCTCTACGTCACATTTACCGCTGTGTCTTTAACCGCAGCATATTACACAGCCATGGTCAATTTTAAGGGGTGGAGAAATAGTTTCCACTTCTTTATGGGAGGAATGGCAATATCGCCTGCAAAGGGGCATGAATTCAGAGAGGAAATAATTTGAGGCCAATTGCAATCCACCCCCCAAAGCCAAGATAAAATGAAGACAACAGGTCTTTAATGAAGAACATTATGGGATTGTTTCCATACCTTGGCCGTTGTAAGTAATGCAGCAATGCACACCGGGGTGCATATGTCTTTTCAAATTAGTGTTTTTGTTTACTTTGGGTGGATACCCAGTAGTGGAATTACTGGTTCATATGGTAATTCTGTTTTTAATTTTTTGAGGAATCTCCATGCTGTTTCCAATGGGGGCTGCATCGGTGTGCATTTCCAGCAATAATGCACAAGGTTCCCCTTTTCTCTACATCCTCACCAACACTTGTCGTTTCTTGTGTTTTTGATTTTAGACATTCTGACAAGCGTAGAGTGATATCTCACTATGGTTTTAATGTGCATTTCTCTAATGATTAACGATATTGAGCATCTTTTCATGTGTCTGCTCGCTATCTCTTTTTTTAAAGATTTTATTTATCCATGAGAGACACAGAGAGAGGCAGAGACCCAGGCAGAGGGAGAAGCAGGCTCCATGCAGGGAACCCGACGTGGAACTCGATCCCGGGACCCTGAGTTCACGCCCTGAGCCAAAGGCAAGATGCTCAACCCCTGAGCCACCCAGGCGTCCTGGGTCTGTTCACTATCTGATACAGAAAATGTGGTATATGCTTGATGGAATATTACTCAGCCATAAAAAAGAACAAGTGTTGCCATTTGCAACAACATAGTTGAACCTAGAAGCTGTAAGGCTAAAAAAGATAAGTCAATTACCATCTAATTCCGTTCATAGTGGAGTTTAAGAAACAAAACAAATGAACAAAGAGAAAAAGTGATAAAGAAGCAGATGCTTGTACAGAGAACAAACTGGTAGTTGCCAGAGGGGAGGCGGGTGAGTGAATGGGTAAATAGATAAAGCGGACTTAGAGTACGCTTATCACGATGAACACTGAAAAATGTATAGAATTGTCCAATCATTATATTATACACCTGAAGCTAATATAACACTGTATGTTAATTGTAGTTGAATTAAAAAATACAAAAAAAAGGAAAACGAAAAGGAAGAAATGGGAATCCGTCATTAGTGTTTCTTGAGCACTTACCATGTACAAACTATTTGCATTTGTAGGGCACTAGGTTTAGGGGAAAGGCGGTTTCAACTACAGAATGTGAGTCAGTGACACAGGATTTTCCAAGACATTGTCTGGGCAGGATTCCATGTGTCTACTTTATAAATTCATGAACTCCAGTTCTCTCTTCTCTGTCTCAAGATGAGACTTGGCATCTGGGTAACTGAGAGATGCTAGAAGGTTAAATGGAGTAACCGACTGTGAAGTTCTCAGGCTACTACAGACAAGAGGAATCTGCTGATTTCAGGAGGTTGCAGCTGTGTTTTCGCTTGTGTGTGATGGAAGAATCTGCCATTGTAGGGATGTGGGAAACTAAAATTCACCACGGACAGTTTATGGTTTTATCCCTCTTTGTGCATTTAGGATCAAGGAATTAATAAGGATCTCAGAAGGAATGTCAAAAGATCACAGACTCATGTCCTGTTTGTTACTGGTTGGCTTTATTTATTTATTTATTTATTTATTTATTTATTTTTTAAGATTTCACCTGTTTATTCATGAGAGACACACACAGAGAGAGGCAGAGACCCAGGCAGAGGGAGGAGCAGGCTCCCTGCAGGGACGCGGGACCCCATCCTGGATCTCGGGATCATGCTCTGGGCTGAAGGCAGACGCTCAACCGCTGAGCCACCCTGGTGTCCCACCCTGGTTGACTTTAGACTCCCACGTGGGTACCTGTTTTTTCCAGGTAAACAACATGCCCCTGGTTGGGCTCTCAGTTCTGGCTCCTGACTCAGCGATCTGCCCTTGACTTTGAACCTGCATGTACCAATGCCTCCAGACCCTTTCTTGGGCTCTCACCCCCATTGAGTGGGATGGGTCTGGGGGCTCTGCTGATCACGTCCTAGTGAATGAGGGAGAAGGATAGTGTGGGAAGAAGGATAACCTTTTCTCCTGCTACTCAGTCCGTCAAGGAGAACTTCAGGTTCTGACCCAACAGTTATTGAATCCTTTCTCTGTGCCAAAGTCTACACCACATGATTCCACGTGTCTTTTGATTTAATCCTAACAACTCCCTGGCCAAGACCAAGTGGAAATCCCAGAGACAAAGCTTGTCACTCTTAGTTTGCTATGCAAGGGGGAAAAAAAATAAATGAAAAAAATCAGTGGCACCTAACACTTCATTTTTTAGAACAAAAATGCAACCTTTTTCTCTTCAAATGCTTTGGATTCCTTCTTTTGGGGGTGGTGTGGCGAGGTCCTTGCATTCTACCGTAGAGTGAAAAGGGAAGATATAAACTGGGTACAAACTGTGATAACTGTGAATCAGGCTTTTTTTAGGCTGTATTCAGTGTGCATGAGCACAGTCTAAACTAGGCTCTTCATTCAGACACAGAAACCTTGATGGATGAATATTCAAATTTCATTGATGAGTTCTATACCCTCTTTTCAAAGATAAGTGCCAAGTCCTTCCCTTAATTATACTCTGAACAAAATAAGATATGTAGACGAAGAGAATGTATTTTGAATTTCTATTCACTCTCATCCCTTCTTCTAATTATAAAAAGCATCTTTTATATGGGAAATCCAGAGACAATTTTCTGCTTGAGAATGAAGGCGGACTTTTTTTTTTTCTTTTTTTTTTTTGCAAGTCAATAGCATAGTCGTTAGGTTGTTAGGTAGAGACAGAATGACACTGTATAGCAGAGCATCTTGTGACTCCATGCCTGAGAAGTTTTAAGTCTCATATCAGCTTCAAAAATTTAAATACAGGATTATGTTCATTTGGGTGGATTTCATGAGTTACAAGATGTGAGAAGTGTGAGATGCCAATGATGGGGATTCATGTGGGCCAGAAAATGGAAGAGACCTTGTGAGTGTTAACGAGTAGAAGAAAGTTTTCTAGAGAGAAGTCATCCAATAGCCCATTCACCAGCGGATGGAGCAAAAAAAATCAATGGCGGGATCCCTGGGGGGCTCAGCGGTTTGGGGCCTGCCTTTGGCCCAGGGCACAATCCTGGACCTGGGATCGAGTCCCACGTTGGGCTCCCTGCATGGAGCCTGCTTCTCCCTCTGCCTGGGTATCTGTCTCTCTCTCTCTCTCTATGTCTATCATGAGTAAATAAATAAAATCTGAAAAAATCTAAAATAAATAAATAAATAAATAAATAAATAAATAAATAAATAAAATCTTAAAAAAAAAAAAAAAAAAGAATCAATGGTTCCCGTAACCTCCATCACTGCTCTTGTCGTGAATGCTCTGAAACACCAGACCAAATTTCTGGGAGGGGTAAGCAAGGGGAGAAGTACGCGTGGACAAAGTGTTAGAGAATCTTGAGTAGAGCACCTACCAGAAGTAAGAAGGAGTAACCATGGAAATGGCCTGACACAGAAAACCTGCCACAAGAATGTAAGAGATTCTTGAGAAAGATAAGGAATAGGAAAGAGTTGGGGGAAATCAATGCTACCGTCTGGCCAAGGGCCCGGGTGTGTCTATGCACCGTTGAGGCCGCCCATACTCAGGGTAAGGAGAAGACATGCCGAGGTGGCACAAGTCACCTTTAACATGTTAACGAGCAGAAAATGTCAAGCAGAGAGAACACATAGGCCGTACATTGGGACGTGAAACTGAGGTAGGTCCTCCAGTGGGTCACGGAGGGCAGTAGAACAGGCAAAAACCAGGAAAAACCATGTGAGTTTCTCGAAAGAGGATATGGGGAGAGGGGACTAGTGTAAGAGTTGACCGTCACAGCGCTGACTGCGGGCCAGTTTCTGTCATAAGCAGTATCTGTTCAAGCCCAGGTTGGGTCTGTTAGTCTGTTGTTATCAGAACCGAAGTAGCTGGGTGACTGGGTGACGGGCACTGAGGGGGGCCCTTGACGGGATGAGCACTGGGGGTTATTCTATATGTTGGCAAATTGAACACCAATAAAAAATAAATTTATAAATAATAATAAAAAAAAGAACCAAAGTAGCTTTGGGGGCCACTTGGTTAATTTGTCTTTTTTTTTTTTTTTTTTTTTTACTACATCCCTATACTTAGCTTGGTTTTAAAATGATCATTCACTGAATATGGCTTTATCTCCGGAGTTCAAAAACCCATCAACTACCTCTGGGCTTAAGGGTTGGTGATCTGCCATAGGGACACTCAAATAACAACCAAAAAGGATTTTTGTTTAAGAAGGATCTCAATATGCTTTGAATTTGAATATGGACTAGATGGGCCCAGATCGGTTTTGCCCATTAGGTTTTCATCAGCTCTCGTGAAGGTGTTTGTGGGGCCTCGAGAACACGTGGGACAAGAACAGAGTTGGGATCTAGGAGGCCAGGGCTTGTGGAACCAACATGACGGTTATGTTGTTCACCTTTCTCCCCCAGAAAAGGTCAGTTGTCCCCAAGTGCCCATGTTCAAAGGCAGACAGGGTGTTTGTGTTGACCCTGGGCCATGGCCGGCGTCTACGGATTCGAACCCAGGCGGCTGGGCCCTCCGGCAGCCTCATCACCAGGAGGTAAAGGAGCCCAGTTGGGTTTGCGCAGAGGCCAAGGCAGCTGGCCGTGGAAAGGTGCACAGTCCACTCCTATAGGTAGGAAGCAGGCAGGCAAAGGGGACCAGCTTAAAGATAAAGCTCACGTATTTAAAAATCAGAGCTGGATTTGGATTCTGGCTCCACCCTTCATCTGTAAATACTTAACCGCTCTGAGCCTCAACGTCCACATCTCTAACACAGGCGTCGCGATGCCTCTGCTGAAGATGCACCATGAACGTTAGTAGGAAGAACTTCTCCTGCTGAAGAGACTGGAGAACGAACGATAAATCCCCATTTAGAAATAGGGTAGGTTTCCACAGAGGAATAGGAATGATGAAAAGGAGCAGAATGGGAGAGTGCAGAAGTAAAGGATCTAAAATAAAGTAAAAAAAAGTGCCTGGCTGCACTTTGCCGCCGAATGGAAAAAAACAAAAAAACAAACAAAACAAAACAAAACAAAACAAAACACCAGAAGGGTCAATGAGTTTGAAGAAAGATTGATAAAAAAAAAAAAAAAAAGAAAAATAAAAAGAAAAAAGAAGAAAGGTTGATAGAGGCGATCGAATCCAAAGAACAGAGAAAAATGATTTTTGAAATATCTAACGTGTGTAGTTGGAGGCCCAGAAAGAGAGGAGAGAAGGAATGGGACGGGGAAAAAAAAAATGTATCTGGAGTATTTTCCCAAATGTGATGAAAGACAGTCAGGAGCTTCTCCGTGAGGCCTCTCGAACCACCTTGGAAAGATTAAAAGCTCCATTTCCCTGGATATTTCACATCCCCCTTTCTGCCTTGCTTTCCCAGAGGTCATTTCTCTGCATCTAAAGTACTGGAGGCCGCTCGGGATCTGGGTCCCAGGGGACAGAGACCAGCGTCCTTGTGGACGACTCGGGCCGGATCCTCGGCGCCCAGAGCAGCACCCACCACGCTGCGACTCCCTCAAAGTGGGACGAGCGTTGAGGGGACGAGCCTCACCTCCGTTTCCAGCTTAGGACGCAAAGGGTCTAAGCCTGTCCCTGTGGGCAGGATGCTTTTGCTCCGGGGACCTTCACCCGGAGCAACGGGGCAGGAGCATCAGGACGGCCCTTCCCAGGTGCTGCCCAGGTGCTGCCCAGAGCCCGACCCTGGAAGGCAGCGAGCCGGCCCCTTCTCCAATCCCTGCCTCTGGGGCTGGAGAGTGCACGGGGCAGTTCACCGGAGCCCCTGAAGCCCCGACGGTCCCGTTTGGGCATCTCCCTGGCTCAGCCTCTGGGCGAAACCTGGAATCTCCGAATCCCACACCTGAGTCAGGGTTTGGACGCATTTTCCTAACGTTGGTTTACACGAGTCCCGGTTCCTCATGTGTCAGGTGAGTCCTGCGGAGAAGAACAGGTACCCAGCTGACGACAGCACGGCCTTTCCTCCAATATGAGCGGGACCCTAACGTCTAGGTGGCACGGAGTCACTGCTCACCATCCCTCTGGGTGAGGGCACACACCTGGCGGCGTTGTGTCCTCTGCCACGGGGGAGAGCGGGCGCTGTGACAGGGGCCCGGCTGCTCTGAGCCCCTGGCCACCCACTCCGAGCCCCTGGCCACCCGCTCCGAGCCCCTAGCCACCTGCTCCGAGCCCCTCCCCACCTGCAGACGAGCCGGCTCCATGCTCGCGCTGGCCTTACTGAGGAGAAGCAAGTGCTGATGAGGAACCGGGTCCTCTGGGAGCACAATCAACACCGCCAGGTGTTGTCTCTCTCCTTTCTTCTGTCTTTGGTTCTTTCCCCAAACAAAAGAGGTGCTGGGTGCCGGGCCCTGGGCTGCACAGAGGGGGCCCGGCCCTCGCGGACCTCAGCCTTCTGGGCAGGTCTGTGACACTAAGTGGCCGCCATGTGCAGGATGGAGACCGCGGCCTACAGGTGGGGACAAGCGCGAGGAGGGCACTCACGGGCACCGGGCCTGGGCCTGCGGGCGGCCTTCTCCAGGGAGCCCGAGGCCTGGGGCCAGGAGTGGGGACAACAGGGCAGCAGGCACAGGGGAGGGGCGAGCAGGGCCGCTGGGGCCCTGTGAGGGCCGGGCCAGGGACAGCTGGGTGTGTGACAGCGGCGGGGCTGTGGCCAGGAGGGCCCAGGGGGCACGTGGGGCGGGGGAGTTGGGGGGGCAGGAGCAGGAGAGGTGACGGGAGCAGGACAGGTGGGAGCAGGAGAGGAGGAGCAGTGGGAGAGGCAGGAGTCCTGAGCTCCTGCTGTTACCTGGGGTTTGGGGGAAACCTTGGCTGAGTTTCCTTCCTAAGATGCTTTGACACTTGTGGAGGGTGGAGGTGGGATAAGGATTCAGGGGCTGCTCGTCGGTGACTCACCCCGAGACCAGAAAACACGAGGAAGTGGGCAGTTGATTGTGGACCACGGGGTTCCCTGCAGTGCTGGGGACATCAGCCGGCCTGGGGCACCCCAGCCAAGCCCCCAGCCTGGTGGGCGCCACCCTCGTGACCTCTCTGCAGTGACCCGTGGCCTCCGGGGCCTCGTGTCCGGACCCCCGGGTGTGCGCCGCTCTTCCTTGGTGCAAGCGGGTGCCCCAGACCCCACGGGGGAACGAGGGACGGTGACCCTTCCTGCGCTGTCCCCGGGGCCCCGTCGCCTTGGGGACAGCGAGGACCGCTCGGGGGTGGGGGGCAGCTCTGTGTTTGCCGCTGCTGCCTCCCTGCTCCCGCTCCGTGTCCCCATCCAGGGGTCAGATTCCTGCCACCCCAGTTCTGGGCCATGGAGACAGCGGTTGAGTGGCTCAGAGGAAGGCACCAGGGCGACCTCTGGACATGAGACACAGAGGAGGACGCCCCGCACGTGAGGGCCAGCTCGCGGGGACACGCTCCCGAGGCCCCGGGGGAGAGGACTCCGCGTCCACCTGCAGCTGCAGGCCCATCGGGGCGGCCCGGGGCTCGCCCGGCTCCTTGCTGTTCCCTGGGTCAGAAGTTGGAGAAGAACAAGCTCATTTCTCTGGAATTTCCAACATTTATTGAAAAATGGGCTTCTTTTCTCCTTCTGTTCTTTCTTTTCTAAACGTTCCACGTAGTTTAATCGCATGAACCTGACGGGAAAGAGATTAATTTTTGTGCTTAAGAGACTCATTTTGGGCGGCCCTGATGCATCAGCGTATCGCGGGGGTCCTTCAGCTGGATTCGTTAGCAGCAATATGAATTCTGAAAGTGAATTTTCTGGCACAAAAAGCGCATTACAGTACAATCGCTCTTCTAAAAAGTGACACTTCCCCCTCCCTAAATGAAAAATACATGAATAATTTACTTCAGTTCGTAAAAAGGTAAAACAGTACGTGTTCTAAACTGCAACCAGTCCGAATTGAATGGGAGTCATTGCAGTATCTGGGGCTGTAATGACGTTTGAGCCTTCTGCTGGTTTTTGGACTTATTATTTTTTAATCCCTCTTTTTATTTGCCTTGTATTTCAAAACACTAGAAAGATCCAGGGAAGATACACTGAAACGTGTGATGCATACTTCTTTATTTATAGAAACTTCTTATATTTATAGAAATATAGAAATATTTATATTCTTTGGGGCTTCGGGGGGGGGGTCAGAGCAGTAAAGGAACGTGCTGCTCCCGGTGTCCCTGCCCTGGACTCTGGGCTTGGCCGGTCCCCGACGTTACCTCACTTCAGCTGCACGCGGTGTTGATCGGATTTCATTATTCCTGTTTTTCATGTGAAAAAACTGAGCCCGAGGTCCCATGGCTGGTCGGTGAGGAACTAGAACTCGAAACCGAGACTCTGATTTCAGAACCAGACGTTTTCATCTCTTCCTCTACGCCGGGGTGTGATTTCACTAAGACTTAATTTGCTATTCGGGGAGAATCCCGGTTTAATGAGCTCCGAGAGATACCCACGTTGTTAGGCTGTGAGCCTCCCTCCTAAAAATGGAGGTTCAACGTGAAACGACACGGAGGGGAAATCCTCTTTGGTTTATTAACTTGTTTTTTTTTTTTTTTTTTTTGACATGGAGAAAATGTTTAGTATCACTGGTATTTTAAAGTAGATTAATGGAAGGAAGGATACGGAGTGAGGAATAATGATTTACTTCCCCTGTAGGGGCGCCTCGGTGGGTCATTAACTGTTAGATTACTTCTATTACCTTATTTAAAGTTATTATGCCTTTGTACTCAACGATATATCTTTATAGTAGAAAAATTATACGGATCAACCCCCATCCGAAGGGCACTCATGCTAACATTGTCTTGTAGTTTCTTCTAGATTTGTGTAACTAGAGGCAGCTTGTTTGACGAAATGGGGTATTTTATCTCCTGACTTAAAACATGCATTTTCAAATAAAAAATAAAAAAATAAAACACGAATTTTCCCCATGTAGGAACCTCCCCACCATTCTTTCTGTGCCATCAATAAACATCTCTATCCATTTTAAAGGTTCTTTAGTATCCTACCGTAGACGCGTTACGGGATCTACTCGGGCTCTGTCGGACTTTGGTGCAATTTCCAAGGCCTTTTACTCACACGCTGCCGTAAGCGGCCACGTCTACGCATCTTTGTACGCTTCCCCGATTCCCTCATTAGGATAAATCTCCAAGAGCAGGTTTAGACACAATCTAGAATTCTCATTTTCAAATGCCTATGGGAGAGATATTTTGAGGGTCACTGATATTCAGGATTCAAGTTGATCTGTGTAGTGACAAGGACTGTATAGCTCGGGATGGAACTAGCAGATTTTCGAGGGTATTAATTTAATTTACTTATGACACTATGTTCTAAGTCTGAGAGATAGAGGATATCCCTATGTCACAGGTGAGGACATTATTATTCACCTCGATCTCCGTCATTTCTTGATATGTGACGTCCTTAAGAGCCAAGACCGTATTTTTTTCAAATTCATATCCTAGCACCTAGCACCGTGCTTTGCTCAGAGCACCTGTTCAATACATGCTCCTGCAAAAGTAAATAAAATCTGGGTCTTGGGTGGCTACGAGATTGACTAAAGGGCATCAACTGCTTCCAGGTGGAGTGTGCCCTTGAACCCAGAACTCTTTTTTTTTTGTTTATTTAAAATTTTTTTTTAATTTTTTTTATTGGTGTTCAATTTGCCAACATATAGAATAACACCCAGTGCTCATCCCGTCAAGTGCCCCCCTCAGTGCCTATCACCCAGTCACCCCCACCCCTGCCCACCTCCCCTTCCACCACCCCTAGTTCGTTTCCCAGAGTTAGGAGTCTCTCATGTTCTGTCTCCCTTTCTGATATTTCCCACTCATTTTCTCTCTTTTCCCCTTTATTCCCTTTCACTATTGTCGAACCCAGAACTCTTGACGGCTGACTCTGGGCCGCTGCGCCCGGGCTGTGCAGGAAGTAAAGGCTGAGGCCAAATGTTAGGTGCTGATGCTCCACCAAGGGCTGTCTTTATCCCTGGGAGGCAGAAGACAGGGAAACGGGGAAAGAGGCATGAAGCGGGGGCTGTTATGGGGGATGTTACCAAGGACACCGCCCTTTGGTGTCCAGGGAAACTCACTGCTTGGTGTCGTGGGATCGTTTTCTGGAAAGGTCCTTAAACAGCAGCACTTCGGGAGAGTTCCCTGGTGGGAAGAAGGGAGACAAAGGGACCTGCACCCACAGGCTCCCCGGAGCCCTAACCTCCAGCTTATGCGTCTGTGGGTACCGAGCGGGCTCCTCCGGGTTGGGCAATGGGTGACGGGACAGCAGAGCCATTCTCCGTGGGAGCCGGGGTAGAACAAGTGGCCAGGAACCCCAGACGGGGGTGGTCGGAGCCTGCCAGGTGGGCGCCCACGCGGATCCCCCGGTGAGTACGTGGGCACCACCTGAACGTCGGGTGGGATCAATGCGGGGAAGCCGGGCGGGCGCAGGTCCTGTCCCCCAGGGGTGCTCGGCCGGGCCACCGAAGCCCCTCCGTCCCGGGGCCCTCCGTGCCCGCTTGTGCCTCTACTCTGCTTCTCCCAGAACCGCATCGCCCTGACATGGTGGCTTTGGGGAGATGGGGAGGAAGCGGGAGCCCCTGCTCCTGGTGGCCTCGGGGCAGCACCTGCCGCTCTGGGCCTTCCTCTCGCTCGGCTCTGAGTCCGGCCTCCTGCAGGCCTGTGGGCGGCGTGACCCCGAGGCACCCCTGCCTCCCGGGTCATGCTCCTGAGACAACGGCCCCTGCTCCTGCACCTGCAGTAGGTTCCTTCTCTTCGCCCGACGGCAGTGGAACCAGCTCGTCCTAAGGAAATCCGCCAACAACCCTCAACGGTCTCTGATCACGAAGCAAACAATAATCCATTAAAGTCGTATTTACAAGAGTGGATATTTGCTCGTAACCAGGTAACGAACACCATCAGGGAAATAGGTTCTTTTCATGTAGACCTGGTCATTGTAATGTCATTTTATCTAAAACCACAAGGAGTTAATATAAAACTGTGATCTGGGGACGCCTGGGGGGCTCAGCAGCTGAGCATCTGCCTTGGGCCCAGGGCGTGACCCCAGGGTCCCGGGATCGAGTCCTGCGTTGGGCTCCCTGCGTGGAGCCTGCTTCTCCCTCTGCCTGTGTCTCTGCCTCTCTCTCTCTCTGTGTGTCTCAGAAATAAATAACATTAAAAAAAAAAAACTGCGATCTGGAGGGATGAGCATAATCTTTTTAGAGTAAACATTTTTCTTCATGAACCAAGAACACTGTGCCATGAGCTCATTAGAAGTCAAATGCATATATTACGATGCTGACTCTGATTCCGAAAGGATGCTCCCTGTGTGAACTGAGGAAGGAAAAGGAAAGCAAAAGGAAAAGGAAAAATACATTATTTTCTCTTTGGCCTTCCAACGCTTCGCTTCCATGTCCTTCTTCCTGAATATAAGGATGGACGCGAAGGGAAACATATGGGAAGGCTTTTTAGGGAGGTCGGCGTCCTTCCTCCACCCACTGGGCAGCCCCGAGCGATCCTTATAATGCAGGGTAAGCCTTTGCCCAACCGAGCTGCACTGTGCGGGCTTAGAAGAGAGATGCTACGGCAGCCAGAGTGCTTATCCTCCAATTAATACTAACGTTCTTCACACTGTGATCTGCGTTAATATCAACCGTGTGCTCTACTGGGCGCTTCATGCACATTATCTTATGAATCTTCCCCAAATCCTCTAAGCGCAGTGTCATTTGTCCCATTTCACACCCACGGAGAGTAAGAGAGGGGAAGCGCTACGCCGGCGCTGCAGAGTAAATATCACATCGGGACGCCGAGCCCGGGCTTCCCCCCCCTGTGTAGCCACTCCCCTAAATAAAACTAGATTTTTATTTCAAGGTAAAGCCTGAAAAATAAGAGAGAGAGAGAATAGTATTATATTTTTAAAATTGATGATTTATATTTCTTCTACGTTCCTCGACAGGAGAAAATGTGAATTACCCTTCTCCATTGTTATCTTTCTTTTTTTTATATTTTTATTTATTTATTTATTTATTTATTTATTTATTTATTTACTTACTTACTTACTTACTTTATTTATTTATTTATTTATTTATTTATTTTTATTTATTTTTCATTGTTCTCTTTCCTAGGAAGAAACTCTTAGAATCACGAGAGGAAGAGTGCAGAGGGGATAGTGAGCCCGGCCTCTTACCTTCGCAGGTGACATCTGAGGTCCCGAGGCGGGAGATGGTTCCCGCGTCTCAGGACCCCCATGGGAGGACAAGCGTTAGGTAGTCATGAGACTTAAATGGGGAGTGGGGGATGGAGTTTAAGTGAAACATTTGCACACTAAACAAACAAACCCCAGTAAAACAGGTGGAGAGTTCCTTTTGCACAGGTGCAGGGTCTCCAGGGTGGGCTGCTTCTGCGTGTTTCTTTGCAAACGCTGAGAAACGAGGACTCGGGGAGGAGGCAGGTCACTGGGGGTCCAGCTGCATGAAGGTGAGGCCTCCGCTGAGGGGAATCGGCACCTGCGGACACCGGCCCCAAGTGGCGGCAAGCGAACTGCTCCCAGGTCAGTCTTGGAAACCTGGTCAAGGACAGAGGGTGATTTTTTTTTTTAAGATCCTGTTTATTCATGATTTGAAAGAGAGAGAGAGAGAGAGAGAGAGAGAGAGCGTGCGCACAGGTGCACGATGGGGGGACGGAGAGCGGGAGGGAGGGGGAACCGGAGCAGACTCTGCAGAGCGCGGAGCCCTGGAGGCGGCTGCATCAGGACCTCAGCTGCTCGCTCCACAGACTGGGCCACGCAGGCGCCCCGTAGTGCTGATGGTCAAGGTGATTGTGTCACTTTTAGGGCTCATCCCACGAGGGAAGTTTTCTGAGAAGCTGGAAGCACAATCTTAAAACCTCAAGGCAGTAAAGACCCGGGACAGATGAAGGTTTGTTCGCAGCCTCAGAAGTGGGAGCTGGAAAAAAAAAAAAAAAGAAGAAGCAGCGGGAGCTGAGACCTGCTAGAAGTGACGTCCCCGCACTCACGGGCTGTCCCCCGGCTGTCGGCTCTGGTCGTGGTGTCCGAGCGTGGGCTTGCAGGTGGAACGGGCCAGACTGGGGGTCGTGCCTCGTTCGTGCACAGCCTCGGAGCCCTTCCCTGCCTCCCTGCACTGGCCTCGGGGCTCCAGGTCTCTGGAACAGCGGGAGATGACACGGCCTCTGCCTGGCGAGCGTCATCGGGGGCACCTGGGCCAGCTCGCGATGCTACCTGCTTCCTCTGCGGCCACACGATGCTGCAGCCCCGAGACGGAGGCCACCGCATCCCCATCAGTGGAGGCGGCCCCCGTGGCCGGCTCAGCCCTACAGCTGCTGGCCACGGGCGCTGGACCCTCGAGGGGAGGCGCTGGGCCGGGCCACGAGGCGGCAGGTGGCCGGCGGGCACAGGTGGCTGCTGCGCTTCTGCCCCGGCTCCGAACCGTGCGGAGGTGACGTCCCCTGTGGCAGCGAAGAGGGTCACACGGCTTTGTCACGGGCCCGGTACTAAATGCCCAGAGGAAGAGGGTATGGACAGGACAGAAGATTCGAATCCGTTCACGATGAAGACGGCACAAGGGGTTCGGGCCTGTCGCGGGCCACCTGCGGGCGTGAGCCCCGTACGGGAAGGGACGGTCCTCTGTGTACAATGACTGTGCTCCAGGGGCAGCGGCCACCGGGGACGAGACACGGTGGGGACGGTTCCCCCTTTGCCTTTGGGGTTATTTTGATACATAAGAGCAATAGCTGCGCGTTGTGCGATATTCAGAATCCACGATTGTGTGACACGAAGGTCATTCTTAATCAGACGTGGTCATTTTTAAGACAAAAAAAAAAATGATTTGAATCAGTTTCCAGGTTTGGAAGCACTAAACCAAAACGATTATTCTCAGGCTGATGAGTTCTAGAACGTGCTCCAGATGATAACCAGAGTGGAAGAAAATAGGGGAGAAATCAGCCCATCTGAGGAGAAACTGTCTGCCAACCGGCCAGCGCCCAGGTTTGTTCAGAATCAAAGCTATTTTAATTCATGCTTTTAGACTCAGAAATAGGAACAGCCTTACCATATGACATCCAGTGGAAGGCACGCCGAGTACAGCATTACCGGGTCAGATCACTCGTATTTGGTACAGCCACACAGTTTTATTCCAGTTACACGCAGAAAAAAACACCAACTACACTAAATTAAAAATACAAGAATTTCCTTGCACAGTTTTTTAGCTTAAATAGCTTCAATGTATTCCTGACATTAATGCTTTGTGTACTTAGGATGCGACTCCTTGGCTTTATTTATCATTTATGAAAATAAATCTCCCCCAGCTGAGAGATGAGGAGAACGAGGTTAGCTGATTTCCCCAGGTGACCCGGTGTCGCAATTCATGCCAATATTTGCCAGGAATAATAATAAAAAAAAAAATTCCCAGGAATAGCTCAGATGGATAGAGCATATAATTGAATGTTACCCCACTTTTGTAATCCAAGAATATTTCCCTTTTTAAAAAAGATTTTATTTATTTATTCATGAGAGACACACAGAGAGAGAGAGAGAGAGACACAGGCAGAGGGAGAAGCAGGCTCCATGCAGGGAACCCACGTAGAATTCGATCCTGGGTCTCTGGGATCACACCCTGGGCTGAAGGCGGCGCTAAACCGCTGAGCCACCCAGGCTGCCTTTTTTTTTCTTTTTTTTTAAAGAGAGCATTTCTGTTTAAACACACCTTATTCAATACCTATTTTTGATTTATTAACAGCAAACTCATGGCCAAGGCGCTATAACTCGTGCCTGAGCCACATGCCTTCTTGGGCTTAGGAACACTGCCCTACTTCTGGAGGTCATTTATTTCATTTTTTTCTTCCAGGTTATTTTTAAGTTCCAGGGAGTTAACATACAACATAATATTAGTTCAGGGGTACGAGTTAGTGACTCAGCACGGCCGTACGACACGCGGTGCTCGTCGCAGGCCAGTGCCCTCCCCGGTTCCCACCACCTATTTCCCCCCGCCCCCCCACCACCTCCCCTCTGGTCACCATCAGTTTGTTCTCCAAGTTAAGAGTCTGTTTCTTGGTTTTCCTTTCTTTTTTTCTCCTCCTTCGCTCATTTGCTTTGTTTCTTAAATTCCACATATGAGTGAAATCATATGGTACTTGTCTTTCTCCGACTTATTTCACTTGGCATTATACTCTCTGACTCCATCCACATCATTGTAAATGGTGAAACTTCATTCCTTTTTATGGCCGAGCAATATTCTATTATGTAACACACACATGCGTGCGCACACACATGCAGGCACTGCTGGGGGCCGTTTTAAATAACAAAATCAGCAGCAAAAAGTACAAAAAAAATGTAAATAATGTGATACTAACTAGACTGAAAAAACTATGGTTATGTCACTCTCTTAGACACTAGAGGCCCACGAAGCATTTATTTCCAAGTCTGTTTATTTTGAAATTAGGAATAGTTTAGATATTGAGAGACCATTTCTAACACAGAGAGATGAATAAAAGAAAGAAATACAGGTGTCTGATACAAAAATATATTTAATCATTTTTTATCATATATTCCGCTGCAATGTCCCTGTACCCAAGACATCTTTGTGTCTGGGATTAATGGTTTTCATTTTGTTCTCAATGTGCTGCAGTAACCAGAGGTCAAACTTTGATATTCCATTGGGTTGAAGTCGCTCTCCGAGGACCTGGCAGAGAGACCGCTGGGTAACAGGGAAGTTCCAGTTGGGGAGGAGAGTCCCTGGCCCTGGGAAACCATCCATCCTGTTTAGAGCCATTTACTAATTTAAACACGAGCGACTATTTTAAAGGACTATGTTCCAAAAATTAATAATAACCGGCATGTTGAGATTATTGCGAAGCATGTAGAGGTAGAGTCTGCAGGTTCATGTCTCTAAAAATCTTTTTTTTTTTAATTTTAATTTTTATGATAGTCATCACAGAGAGAGAGGGGGGCAGAGACACAGGCAGAGGGAGAAGCAGGCTCCATGCACCGGGAGCCCGACGTGGGATTCGATCCCGGGTCTCCAGGATCGCGCCCTGGGCCAAAGGCAGGCGCCAAACCGCTGCGCCACCCAGGGATCCCCTCATGTCTCTAAAAATCTTATATTCTATTTCCTATAACATAATATGTTGGCAAAACCCAATGGTTTTCTGTGTGACAGTTACTCCGGCTTCCAGGATCTAGTTAAAATAAAGACCAAAAAAAAAAAAAAAAATTAGGTTTTAAAAACAGAGTGACGTTCATTCTTGAACAGCTTCAGTAATTCTTAATTTCACTGTCATGAACAAAACCTACACAGAATCAAGAGTAATCTCAAAAATGAGCCAACCAAAGAACTCAACCTCCTCGTTAAGAAAGATCATGGGCTTGGGAATCCGGCAAAATCCACTGTCGCTTTGGGTTAGTCCCTCCATGTCCTCCAGGCTTCCCCGGAAGTCAGTACAAAGACATCTGCCTCACAGGTTGGTTCTAAGCTCTAAATGAGATGACGTCTATAAAGTCCTTTGCGTGTCCGTTCGTTACTGCTGAGTAAAAACCATCACCAAGTTCTCTGGCTTAGAACAATGCATGTTTCTTAGCTTCCAGTTTCTGTGGGTCAGGAATCGGGGCCAAGTTTAGCTGGATGCCTCTGGCTTGGGTTCTCTCGTGAGGTTGCAGCCAAGCTCTTGGCTGGCTCTGAAGTCTCATCTGAAAATGTGACCGGAGAGAACATTTCCAGCTCACTCGTGGGGGCTGCTGTTCCTCGGGACTGTTCGATCGAGGAACTCATTTCCTTGCTGCCTGTTGGCCAGAGCCTCCCTATTTCTTTTCATATGGGCCTGTCCGTCCACAGGGCTACTTGACGGTAGGGCAGGTGGCTTCCTCCAGGGTGAGCAGACCAAGAACGAGAAAGAGAACATTCAACACAGGAAACACAGTCATTTTAGGACCCAATATCAGAGGTGACATCCCGTGGCTTGTGCCATATTTGATTCATTGGAAGCGGATCAGTGAATCCACTCACGAGTAGGGATTACACGATGGTGTGAGAGCCAGGAGGTTGGGGTCATTGAGGGTCACTTTAGAGGCCATTGAGAGACCAGGTACAGTGCCAAACAGTTGGCTTTAAACATCCCCTGATCCTGGCAATTCGGATAACAGCCACCTTTGTATGGAGCTTGTATGTGCCAAGCAGTGTACCAAGTGCTTTTATTCACATTGATTAACTTAATCCTTACAAATTATCATGCTTCTTTTGAAAACGAGAAAAAGTCATAGAGAAATTAGGTTGCCTGTAGTGAGAGTTTATAGTGTCAGATCTGCGATTTGAATTCAAGCAGTTCCAAAGCCTATTTTACGTCATGATCGGTGGCCCATAACCCATTCGACGCTCATGAATCTGATGAAAGCTACGAACCCTTTTCTAGAAAAGTATGCTAAGGTACATTTTCTATACCATTTTAGAGGGTTTTCAGAAACCCTAAAGTCCACAAATGGACACCTGATTTACAACCCTTGTCTATAAGGCTCCAACGTGGATACAATTTAGCAAGGCCTAGATTTCTATACCGTATAAGCTGGTTTTGGTAGGAATAGACTGAATCAGTAGCCTTGAGTTTGGATTCTGGCTCAATAGACCAGTCGTTTAACTTGAGGCCACTGTCCTTTCATCTACAAAATGGACATAATCCTTTCTCTGGGTAAGAACTAACCTAAACTGAGTGTACAAGCTCACAGGTAAGGGTTCCTGGCTGGTTCGGCCGGTTAGACATCCAACTCCCGATTCTGGCTCAGGTCATGATCTGAGGGTCATGAGATGGAGCCCTGGGTCAGGCTCCAGGCTCTGCTCAGAGTTTGCTTGGGGTTCTCCGTCTCCCTTTGCCCCTCCTCCTGCTTGTGCTCTCTCTCTCTCTCTAAAATAAGCAGAATTAAAAAAAATAAATTACTAATTTATTACATTAAAAAAATGTGATTAAATAAATCACATACATTACTTTGTACCAGGAACTGTCCCAAAGGTTTTTCTTAGCATATCTAACTTAACACTGACACCTCCTTCCCATTTTCCTTGGGAGATGTTTATTATAATCCTGTTTTAGAGATAAGGAAACTGAAACCCAAAGAGGTGAGAGGTACCTTGGGACAGGGGCAGAGTCAAATTTTGAACCAAGTCAATTCGAGGTTTAAGTCTATATTTGTAAATGCTATGCACCCCCCAGGGCTACTATAAGAATCCAATAAATATGCATATATGAAAACATCTCACAAATGGCAACTGCTGGAACATTGCAGACACATAACTGAAAGAGGAGTGGAATTGACTTGCATTGCAATCTTGTGACCTCACAGCGATATGACCTTGAATAGGACTTTTAAACTCTCTTGACCTCTGCTTCCTCAACTGTAAAAAAGGAAAAACCATGCATCTCTTTCCTTTGTTAGCAAGAAATCTACAGGAAGGCGTTTAGTAAACCGCATAAAGCATTAAATTAATGTAGGTTCTTATATGCATTTATGTTTCATCTGATTCAACTGACAAGTCCTTAAAGTGGATAAATAGTATTTCAGTAAAACAAAATCTTGAATTTCTTTCATAGAGTGTATTCTCCAGAAAGTAGCAGGTCTGGCTACATTTGCTGATGTCTCAAATATATGTATTTTTAACCGGGTGCCACCAAGCACTTAACTTGTCTTTTGAATGCCCAGACCCACCTGCAGTTTAAATATTGAAGAATTGGTTTTGCTTCCTCTCTAGAATTTTCTGCACTTTCCATCACAGAGAATATTTCTTAATTTTATTTTATTATTTTAATTTCAAAAGACATTAGCTAAATGTCAAATAACATGAGAGCTGGATTCCAGTTTGATAAATGATGCAGCATCACTATATATTTAATAAAAAAGCATTGTGCTAACAATGAATTATCTGGTAAAGAAATTAAGAGACATTTCTACTTACAATAGCAACAACAACAAAAAATAAAATAAAGTACTTGGGAATAAATTTTACCAAGGAAGTAAAATATCTGTAAACTGAAAACTATCAAACATTGATGAAAGAAATTGAAAAATACACATACTGTTGAAAAGGTATCTCATGTTTATGAATTGTAAGAATTAATATTGTTAAGACATCCATACTAATCAAAGCAGTCTATAGATTTAATATAATCCCTATCTAAATTCCAATGGCGCTTTTTACAGAAATAGAAAAAAAAATCCTAAATATTGTGTGGAATTGTGAAAGACCTCAGATAACTAAAGCAATCCCAAGCAAGAAGAGCAAAGCTAGAGGTATCACACACCCTGATTTCAAACTATATCACGAAGCTATAGCATTCAAAACGGTACGGTGATGGCATAAAAACAGACACGTTGACCAATGGGATACACTCAAGAGCCAAAATAAAAGCCCGCACACATATGGTCAACTAATTTTCAACGAGGTTGCCCAAAATACACAGTTTATTGAAAAATGATATTGAACAAACTGAATAGCCACATTTTTATCTTATAACATATACACAAATCAATGTAGATTAAAGAGTGAATTGTAGGGCCTGACACCCTAAAACTGCTGATAGAAGACGTGGGGGACACACATCTTGACATCGACCAATCCCGTGGTGGTTTGATACAACACCAAAGCGCAGGCAACAAAAGCAAAAGTAAACAAGTGGGACTACGTCAAAGTAAACGTCTCCGTACAGCAAACGAAACCAACAGAAAAAAAAAAAAAAAGGAAATGAAGGGCAAGCTATGGTGTAGGAGAAAATATTTGCAAGCCGTATATCCAATAAAGGGTTACTATCCAAAATTGTTAAGCAATTCTTCATCTCAATAGCAAAACAAAAACCCTGAATAACCTGATTTAAAAATGGGCAAAAGATCAGAACAGACATTTTTCCAAAGAAGACATATAAATAGCCAACAGATATATGAAAAGATG
Source organism: Otocyon megalotis megalotis (assembly GCA_017311455.1). NCBI lineage: Eukaryota > Metazoa > Chordata > Mammalia > Carnivora > Canidae > Otocyon > Otocyon megalotis. Next base: position 261,771 of record JAEUCK010001291.1, read on the forward strand.
CTCAACATCACTAATTACTGGGGACGTGGAAATCCACATCACCCTGAGATATCGCCTCACACTTGTTCGAAAAAGACAAGAGATATAAAAGAAAAAAAGACAAGAGATAACAAACGTTGGCAAGGATATGGGGAGAAGCGATCCCTGCGCACTCTTGGTGGAAAAATGACTTGGCTTAGCCATCACGGAAAACAGTACGGAGGTTCCTCACAGAATCAAAAATAGAATTACTGGACGATCTAGCGCCCCCACCTCTGGGTATCTATCCAAAGAAACTGAAATCACTAACTCCGAGAAATATCTGCACCCCCATGCTCGTTTAAAGAGTATTCATAATAGCTGAGATATGGAAACCACCGAAGTATCCATCAGTGGGCAAATGGGTAAAGAAAATATGATGCACGTGCACGCTTGTGAGCACATGCCTACGTGCATGTGTGCAGACACACCAGGGAATATTATCCTGCCGCAGAAAATAAGGAATCAGGAAGTCCTGCCATTTGCAGGATGAACTTGGAAGGCATCGTGCTGAGTGAGATAAGCCCGAGAGAGAAACAAGTACCCTATGGGATCACTTGCATGTGGAATCCAAAAGCAAACCCAACAATGTTGAACTCATTGCAACAAAGAGTAGAACGGTGGCTACCAAGGGCTGGGGCGGGGGGGTGGAGGGGGAGAGAAATGGTGGGATACAGGACGAAGGATGCACGTTTTCAGTTGTAAGATAATCTAACATTCATCGGGGTGACTTCGTTAACGGTACTGTACGGTGGACTTGAGATCGGCCAAGAGAAGAGGTCTTGAGTGTTCTCGTTGTGGAAAGGAGACTAGACGAAACGGTGGACGTGCTCGTTCACTTGACCGTGCGGGTCATTTCACAATGTGTACATATATGACATGATCACGTCGTATACTCTAAACATGTCACGATTTTGTCACCCGTATTTCCAAAAAGAGAGAGGGGACACAAGGTATCCTACAAGAGTCTTAAAAAGAAGTTGTCAACGGACTCAGGAGGCCTAGATCCAAATCTTGACTCTACCGCGTAGAGTGTGTGATCTCAAGTTGCCCAACTGCCTTACACCTGCTTGTGCGCCTGTGAAATGGGGATGACAATAGCACTGACTTCATGGGATTGGGATACGGGTTAAGGATGCTTTGTACATGGAACGTTTAGAACGGCGCTCGGCACATGCTAAAGACTCAATAAATAAGAGTCCTTTTATTCAAACGATTGCTCTCTCTTCCCCATATCTCGTTTTAATCCCTATGAGGTGGGAACAAAACGGTACTTTATTTCTGATTAGGATTGTAACACATTTTCAAGTTGTTGGGAGAATGTCTTAAGCTCTGTAGGTGCTATGGATCTACAAAGGGTAACTGTTGTTCCACTTTTATTTCATTTTTTTTGTTCCACTTTTATTTTATTTTTTTTGTTCCACTTTTTAAAGGGAGAAGATAATTACTATGCGGTCTTTTTTACAGGAGGAGCATTAGTCAACAGAGTTGTTGGGCTTTTTTTTTATTGGTTTTTTTTTTTTTTTTTGGTAGCGCCCACGGAGTTGCAAGCTACTGTGGGATGATTCAAATGATTTAGAAAACTCGATTCTGGACTGGAGTGGAATGTTTTTTTCTCCTATCTGAGTTTTTGTGACTGCGGTATCAGAGCAGGAGAATATCGGTTTCCATGCGGGGAAGAAATCCTTTCATAAGAAACACAATATTTTACAAAGAGTAAGGAAGGAAGGAATCTATTTTAAACTGCCTCTCCTCTTAAGAAAAATAAACCCATGTATTCTCTGCGTTTTGTGTCCATGACCGCCCTCTGCTTTATCAGACGCTCAAAGGATCCCAGGCACCTATCAGGTCAGCCTCCCACCAAGTGCATTTCTATTTTTGTTTCCTTGTGGGAAACAACAAAGCTTACAGGCCTGTTTTGGGCTAGAGTTTCTCCCCTGTCACCACTGAGGACGAACTGAGCCCAAACCCCCTACCTGACGGCGCTGACGGAGACTGGCTCCGGGAAACATCAATTTGAGTTGATGAAATAAACACATAAACATCTGTTTAAAAAGATGGTGAAAAAAAAAAAAAAAAATAAACACATAAACATCTGTTTAAAAAGATGGCGACACAACCCTCCTTGCCTTACATCTTTATTTTCTTTTGATGATTTTATACAATTCTTAATTATAGTTATGCCTATATATTGATGCTTTTGATGCTGTCGTAGACTGTATTATGAAAAATATCCTTCTAATCGTTCCCTTACAGAGGAAATAAAATTGATTTTATATTGACAAAAAAATAAAAAGATGATGACATGGAATCCTTTCATTAGCAAGACATTTAATTAGAGGAGCAGAATATCATGGGCTCACGTAGAGCATCTTAAAACTTTCTCCAAAGCACGCCCTCACCCCCGCCCCCAACAACTAAAATTTAAAATCAAACAAAGAGATGCTTACTTTTTTTCACTAAACACAATGGGAACTTGAGCTTTATTTGACAAGATTTCCTGAGCAGCTATGCCAGACTCGGATGACTTCCCTATATGCTTACTAGGGTATATATTGGGGAACAAGGCAGAAGGGAGTTGGGGAAGCATCGTGACGTCCCAACTGCAGGGTGAGTCCAGCTTATTAGTGAACAAAGGTCGAACAGGCAGAGTCTTCACATCCCCGAGTGAGGTAAGTGTTGAGAACCAAGGTACCTGCCGTATGTTGGTCATGGGTCAAGACGATCCCACGGCAGAGACCAAAGGGAGAAACCCAGGCCGTAGCCGGGGGGACGGGTGCAGCTGCATCTTGGAGCTGAGGAATGGCAATGAGCATGGCCCTTGCCCATGGCCCTGACCCCAGTTAGCAAGGATGAGGAGGGCGGCGGGCGATTTCCAGAGTGAAATTATTGTCCATGAAAATAGACAGTACGCCAGACAGCCATGAATCCCAGGACAGTCATGGTTTCCTCGCGTTAGGATGATAGGCAATTTCCCTAAGAACCTAAATAATCTCCTAAGAGGAAAAGAGAGGGAAGAAACGCCCCGTTTGACTCCCCAAAAGAAAATGAGTTTCAACGGGAAGTTCTGTTTAACAGATTCACTTTTTGCCTTTTAAGCACAGGAGACAAATCTATACCTTTCGAGTTTAAAATAAGGTTTGTAGCAAACAGCATGGCTTTATTTTAAGACCCGAACAGGTACCCAGGGTTGGATGGAGATGGGCAATGGCTTAGAAAATGGCGCTTCTGAGTTTTTAAAGCCTTGAACTCCTTTGATGTTTGCTTGCATTGTCCCTTTGTGTCACCCCCCTGGCCAACTGCCAAGACAACACCTGAAATGAAGCCGACACGGTTCCCAGAAAGGAGGTCTGCTGTGTTCCCCTGGCAGGGCGGGGGGCTGTATCGTACGAGACCAAAAGTTGAGATGCATCTCAAGACCGACCGGCTCAAACACCCGCGTGCTCTGTACGATACAATATGGGTCAGTTGATAAACGCCAAGTTCAGGGAAAAAGAAGAGAGGGAGGATTAGGAAATAGAGTAAGGACAACGATTTGACAAGATCAATTTTTGTTCTGATTTGATGATTTACACGTGAAAGAGTCCTATTTTTAAAGTACAGAGAGGGCAGGTAAGCCAGAGCCGTCAAGGAGAAGGTTGGAAACCAGAAGGTTATAGTAGATGAAGCTTGAGGCCAACACAGGCCTCCCTGTGCTCATTAATTCGGGCAACGTTGGTTGAACACACATCACATGCCAGACACTATTCTAGTCGCTGGGAGATGGAGGTCGCCGCCCTCAACGTGGGAGAAACAGGAGAACAGAGGGGGTGACAGGACCGTGAAGGCTGTTTGGGTGAGGTGCCTCTTTCATAGTTACTTGGTATAATTTCCACCTGCAGCTGCTCGGCGGCCACCTCGCCCTCCACCCTGCTGTCTCCAAATGGGGCCGGGGCGGAGAGTCATCGTGACATTAGATAAGCAGAGGCCCCAAGTGCAAGGAGACGCCTCTCCCTCTCCAGCAGGCATGCCCAGTATGTCCTAGTGGTTCTCGTAGGACACCCTCCCCCACGTCCTGCATCTGGACACGTACACACGTGCGCACACATTTGTTTTAGGGATGGGAGTATATGCTTGTCTGCCCTACCTGTATTGCTTATGATCTCGTAGCCCTGTAATTTTTCTCTTCCCTGTAGTCTTCTTCCATAGGCTGGGAGGCATCGAGTAGCAGAGGAGCTCGGAAGGCTTTAGGTGGGCCTTGCAGGTGTCAGATCCAGTTAGACTGTTGCCTGAAAACACATCCGGGGGTATATAGCCTGCTTGGTCGCTTTGGAGGGATTCTCTAATGTATTTTCAGATGTTTATGTTCCAGTAATTCATTTAGGAGCAAGAGACGGGTCCCACTGATCACCCTATTATAAAGCATCTTTGAAAAGGAGAAAGTTACCTACTTTATATACCTTCCTCATGGAGTAAAATAAAATGACAGACTAAAGCTCTTAGAGAAAAAAATAAATAAATAGAGCTCTTAGAGAAACTCCGGTGCAAGCATAGGGAGAGATGCCAGGAAAACCGAAGAGCAGGACTAACCGCAACCTCATCCTCTGACCGGATTGAGGGTGCTGACCCAGGGGATTGCTAAGACCCCTTGACAGACCATGTTGAGTGTGAATGGTTTTAGGCTTGGTCTTCACAAACCCTTCCAAGATTTGATGGACCCTTCGGACCCTTCAGACCTGATGATCATAAGAATACAAATAACATTAACCATCAGGTAAATAACAATTGCTGATATCTCAGATTTAAATGGCGTTTTGAAAGTTTACCAAACACCATCACATTTGTTACGTAATTTGCTTTTTAGAGGAGGCGTAGTGTAACGTCAAGAAAACAGTCGTGTCCCCTGCCTTTGCAGATGAGGAAAGTAAGATTCACTTGACTTGAAGTTAAATGCCTTGGGTAAGGTGAGTGGTCCTGGCCACAGGACCAGCATCAGGTTCAGCTCAACATGGCGGCAACATGTTGGGATTAGATTCAAAATTTAGAATTTAGGGCAAAAGTTGAGTAAGATCAAAATGACTTTGGCAAATCTTCCCTCATCATCAGCAGGATCTGACTTCCTTAAAATATATCATTGTTTCAAATATGCAATTCCAGTAAATTAAATGCACGTAGGGGATGCAGCGGTTGAGCATCTGCCTTTGGCTCAGGGAGTGATCCTGGGGTCCCGGGATGGAGTCCGGCATCGGGCTCCTGCATGGAGTCTGCGTCTCCCTCTGCCTATTTCTCTGCCTCTCTCTCTCTCTCTCTGTGTGTCTCTCATGAATAAATAAATAAAATATTTTTTAAAAAATTAAATAATGCACGTATGAAGGAACTCTACTGAATTTCTATAATAATGCTTGAACCCGCGGCCATTATCACTTATTTTGCCACGAATATATTGTCTCATGTTCTATAAACTCCCTTAATCTCTCCCCTAGGATTGTTCTCTGCTTAAACAGAATCTCTGTTGCTCTAAATTTCGGAGAAATCCTAAGGGTTCTAGGATCCAGAGCTCGTGATCATCAGGTCAGCTCATGATTGTAAAGAACGAAGGACTCTCCTGTCTTAGCTTTGCTGCCCAACAATTCCTCACAGCACACTTTTCCCTCCCGTGGCACTTGGACTTCAGCTAACGCACATGCTTTCTGGGAGCTTTCCCAGATCTTTGAACATATATACTAAAAGCAGAGGATTCACATATTGATTCTTTGCTCTTAAACATCCAATGGTAGGAAACTTGCCACGTGGCTCAGTTTGGGTATCTGATGCCATAGGAGTAAGGCGACTAGGAACGAGTGCAACTGAAACAAGACCCTCACATCCTACTTTGCTCCCAAGAAATTATAAGAAATAGGGGCTCAGGGATTTTATTTTTTGGTATTTTCTCCCCCTAATATTTCATTTTATATATTTTTAAAAGACTTTATTTATTTGAGAGAGAGAGAGAGAGGATGAGAGAGGAGGAGGGAGAAGGAGACGCGGACTCCCCGCTGAGCTCGGGGCACAGTGTGGGACGTGGGGCTCGAACCCAGGACCCTGAGATCATGACCTGAGCCCAAGGAGGATGCTTAACCATCTGAGTCACCACCCAGGCGCCCCTCCCCTGATATTTTAGTATCGTTGCCACTCTGAATCCTTAACTACACTATGGTAATTTATGAAAACGTTTAGTTCTAAAAGACGTTTGTACCCGATGATTGAGGGCTTAAAACCAAGCCCATCTTTGAGCAATCCAAGCTACTTCTAAAGCAATTGTCAATAAAATTGATGAAATAAAACCATTAGGAGAGTGATAAAAGCAACTGAGGATTTTAATTGTGGAGCTTAACTCTAATTTTTAAACTGTTTCAAATCGGATGATGTCATGGATCGTGACAGGTTTGTAAAAAGCACTGGAAGAAAAATACCCGGATTCTATCGCTTAGCGGCAGAAGGGTTTTGGCAATTTACTTGAATTTTCCAAACTTCAGCTTCCTCATCCTCTTCTTTTTCTGCTTCCTGTCAAAGAAATGGAACAAATGATCTAACGGGAAACGCTAATTTCTTTTCCTTCAATTTTTCCCTTCCACCTCACTTTCAGGTAGTCACCGTGCTTTCAGGACGTTTGTGATGTATCCCGGAGAAAGCAGAAGCTGGGTCACGCTTTTTCTGTTCTGTTAAATTTTATTTTTATGATCTTAAAGCCATAAAGGATGTTAGTGTCTTGATGGGTAGGGGGGGAGTCGGGAGCAGGTGTAGAGGTCAGAAATCAACTGAGCAGGAAGGCGAGCTTCTGAGAAACGGGGAAGGCAGGGAAATTTAGGCCTCACAAGAAAAGAGGGCACCTGTGTTCAAGGATTCCGTTGTTTGGGGGATGATGGTGAGATCTCAGAGGACAACGGCTGCTCCTAGGCCTCCCAGGCTTGCTGAAGAGTCCCGTGCCTCAGGCCTGCCAGGAGAGCAGCCGGGCAACCCCTCCTGAAGTGGCGACGTGGACAGCAATCCTCCCAGGGGTCTGCATGGGGACTGGAATAAGTGGGTGACTGGGGACCGGGTGGGCCTTCCCAACGTCTTGGTGCCATGCTGATGTTGGTGTTTTGCACAAGTCCTGAGTGAAGCATAGGGAGGGCTCTAACAGCACAATAAATGACCTTTCATCCCACCAAACTGGAGACCAGACTGAATATTCGGTTGATTGAAAACAAATTTTTAGACATATTTTGTTTGTTTTTTATTTATTTATTTGTTTATTTATTTATTTATTTATTTATTATTTGAGAGAGATAGAGACAGAGACATAGCAAGAGAGAACACAAGCAGGGAGGAAAGGGAGAAGCAGGCTGCCCGGGAGCCCAGCACGGGGCTCCATCCCAGGACCCTGGGATCATGACCTGAGCCATAGGCAGGCGCTTAACCCACTGAGCCACCCAGGCGCCACTGAAAATACATTTTAATGAGATATTTCTTGCATGCCTTATAATATGGGCTAAAAATCCAACAAATACTTTGACATACAGCTGACCCTTCTACAACACAGGAGTTACGGGTGCTGACCCCCACAGAGTCAAAATTTCACATATAGCTCTTAACTCCCCCCAAATTTAACTACTAATAGTCTATTGTTGACTGGAAGCCTTATCAATAACAGACAGCTGGTTAATACATATTAATGTATTATATTAACTGTATCTTATATGTAGGATATAAGGTATTCTTGCAATAAAATAAGCAAAAGAAAAGACAATGTTATTAAGAAAATTATATTAAAGAGAAAATGCATTTATAGTACTGTACTGTATTTATTTAAAAAATTATTTAAAAAATAAAATTATTTTATTTTTATTTATATTATTTATATAATATAAATATTTATATATTTATTTATATTATTTATTTATGTATCTATTATTTATGTCTTAATATTTATATATTTATTTATATCATTTATATAATATAAATATTTATATATTTATATAATCATTTTATTTTATTATTTATAAAAAATTATTTTAAAAAACTCACATATATAAGTGGACCTGCACGGTTCAAACTTGCGTTGTTCAAGGGTCGACTGTACGCTGATAGCTCTACTCCTTCTCTCCCTCCCTTCCTTCTTTTTTCCTTCTTCTTTTCTTGGAATCTTCCTGCAATCATAATTAGTGCTGACTTTCTAGAGTGTTTAGCTCAGCGGACTGGAGCGTGGTGTTAATGGAGCAGTGGCCTCATCTGAGCCACTTTAAATAGAGAAAAAGACTACCCGACCATCACAGAGACCCTTTTTATTGGATTCCGTCGGTCACAAGCTCCCCAAATAGGAGTTGAATGGCCAAAGGGAATTTTATTTTTTTTATTTATTTTTTATTGGTGTTCAATTTGCCAACATACAGAATAACACCCAGTGCCCATCCCGTCAAGTGCCCCCTCAGGGCCCATCGCAGTCACCCCCACCCCCCGCCACCTCCCCTTCCACCACCCCTAGTTCATTTCCCAGAGTTTAGGAGTCTCTCATGTTCTGTCTCCCTTTCTGATATTTCCACTCATTTTTTTCTCCTTTCTCCTTTATTCCCTTTCACTATTTTTTATATTCCCCAAATGAACGAGACCATATAATGTTTGTCCTTCTCCAACTGACTTACTTCACTCAGCATCATACCCTCCAGGTCCACCCACGTCGAAGCACATGGTGGGTATTTGTCGTTTCTAATGGCTGAGGAATATCCCATTGTACACATAAGCAAAGGGAATTTTAGAAGACAGTTCGATGCACAACCATAACCACGGGAGTCGTGTCCCCGTGAGAGTGGGTCCTGCCGGCAGCAAATGTCCTTTGTGGAGACAGCAGTCCTCAACTTTGTGCTCCAGGCAGAACCACTAGTCGAATGTTTCAGAAATGACGACGTCTTAATGTAAGTAGGACCGATGGCCCCTCTCCCCTGGATAGTCCTGATGTTGACCCAATGAAATGAGCTGCTGTGGATGTTGGTGGCCAACGTTTTTGTGAGCTCAGAAGTCTCACGCCTCGTCACCACCCTCACTTTCTGCGGACAGGGGCCCCTTTCTCATGGAGTTTTGGTGTGGAGGGTCGGCCACCGCGCCGACCAGGGCACCTGACCGAGCGACACATTGCATCCGCTCAGCACAGCGATTGGTTCAAGGATGGTAACATCAACGGGAACGTCCAAGGAAGAATTTACAGGTGCGTGTCTAGCTCTACGTAGGATGGACCCTAGAGGCGACAGTTGTCATTCTGGCTACCCTGAGAGGAGAATTTATCTAAAAAATGACAACATCTGAGTCTCTGGATCCAGCCTCTGTCAGGGCTCACAGTCCCCTGGGCTTCTTAGGCACATTAGTTGACATAAACGACCCTTCCCTCTTTCCCCCGAACTTCCCCGAGATGGGCTTCTATCACCTGCTTTCCAAACTGCCCGGTGGATACAGAATTATGTCCAGTCGGGAACCACATACACTATCAGGGAAAACACAGATTCCTGGAAAGTGCCCGGAAACATCGGCAGCGCGAGGGCTGGTCCTGGTAGTAGCATATTTTAGATCATACAAGCATTGCCGCTGCGTCTCAGTAGCACGTCTGACTTTGTTTGCTTGTAAAGGCTTCCGGTGGGGACAATTCTGTAGAACGCAATGGAGTTTTCTCTGCCCTTCTGCAAGTTTTGTGATTTCTGAAGCGGGAATTCGTTCCATGAAGAAGGCTGCTGTGAACCCATAGTGGCTTTCACCGAAGAGTGTAGCTACGCAGCGATTTGCAGCTGGAACCAGGGGCAGTTATGGCTGTTGAGAACACCATGTGTCGTGAGGCCTCAGAACATCATGTGAAAGCGCACAAACCTGGATCCCCAAGGGGTGTATTATCCGCCCAGAAACGTTGCCAGGGCTCCGGGTTCGTTCACCGGAGAGGGATGGCATTTGGCTCACTTACCGGCCTGGTCCCCTAGGAGCGACTGTTATCCAACCGCATATGCCAGTCAATCGCCAAAATCCGTTTCTTGCCGCTTGGGAGTGGAGTAGGTGACATTATTCTGTGTTTGGACGCAGAATCTTGACAGGGTCCTGTTTTTGTAAGTGCGAGGAAACTAAGAAGCCTACTTTGTAGTCTTTTTGGATCACAGGAGAAAAATATTCTGCTTGTCTGGGAGAAAATCGAATTATCTCTTAAAACATAGCACACTTCGTTCTTTTAGCTTTTGTACTAGTTGGGCGATGGTGTAAGTTACGGAGGCGACGTCAGGCCAGCTTCAGCGAACGGGTGGAAACGCCTCAGGAGGTTCAGGAATATCAGGAAGCACAACCAAACCACCTCGGAGGACCCAGAAGTAGCTGACACCAGTGATGAAAATCTGAATTTTATCAAATGTCTTTTATAAGGATTTATTAATTGTATCTATTTTGCCATCTATGTGTTTCCTAAAGGTTGTATTTATTTGTTCATGAGAGACACAGACAGAGACAGAGGCAGAGACACAGGCAGGGGGAGAAGCAGGCTCCATGCAGGGAGCCCGATGCGGGACTCGATCCCGGAACCCCGGGGTCACGCCCTGGGCCGAAGGTGGGAGCTCCACCCCTGAGCCCCCCGGGCGCCCCTACACTTCCAGTTTAGACAGCTAATTTCCAGCAGCAAAAACACAACACAGATAGGGGATGAAGAGTTTTTAGTGGACAGTTGTTCACGTCTGTCATGATGTTCTCATATAGGGTCATCTTTGATTTTCTGGAATGAACCACACTTGGTAATAACGTGTTATTCTTTTCAGGTACTATATATGAAAATTGGCGTTTTTATTCATAAATTTTATCATATATCATATTATTCATTGTGAAATTACAGTTTTATTTTTTTTATCCCAAATGTTTGACTTTTGTTATCAGTGTGCTTTGGTTTCATATACAAAATTTTTTTAATTTTTTTTTATTTATTATTTATGATAGTCACACAGATAGAGAGAGAGAGAGGCAGACACAGGCAGAGGGAGAAGCAGGCTCCATGCACCGGGAGCCTGATGTGGGATTCGATCCCGGGTCTCCAGGATCGCGCCCCGGGCCAAAGGCAGGCGCTAAACCGCTGCGCCACCCAGGGATCCCTCATATACAAAATTTTGAGAAACACTGGGAAAGTCTTAAAATTATTTAAGTTTATAAAAATTTATCCATGAAATATCTTGCCTAAGTGTATTTCTTAAAAGCATTTTTTCAGGGCACTTTGGCAGCTCACTTTTTATCTTCATTCATTCTTTTTGATTTTATTTGAATTTATTGTTCTTTTTCTAAATTTTCAAATTTAGTTTTAAAATCAGTAAAGGGAATATATCCTTCCTTCTTTCCTTCCTTCCTTCCTTCCTTCCTTCCTTCCTTCCTTCCTTCCTTCTTTCCTTTCTTTTTTGCCCCTTCACTTCCTCTGAGTACATCCTTGACTATAGTTCGTAACTCTGAAATGTACATTTACAGTTATATTTTCTAGTTATTCTGCTTTTAACTTTGATGAAATGTAGTTAGTAGATGATTAGCAGTTTCCACTTTCTTTCAAAGTGTTTGTACTCAGAAAATCTAATTTTCACTCTTGCTACTTTGGGGAAATATATTGTTTTCTTTATGGCACTTGGGAAAAAGGTGGATTTTTTTTCCATTTTAGGACCTATTGATCATCCGGACTATATTATTTATTCCTTTATTTACTTGCTTATTTTTTAATCTGTTGGATTGTCTTCTAGATTGAGAGAATATGATACAAATAAAATACACTATAAGCATATTTTTTGGTTTTAGAAATGTTTCAATTTGCTGGCTACCTGCCATGTACAGGGTGCCTATATGTAAACAGCAGCTACAGCTCATGACTGGATCCTTCATCGTTATAAATTCTAGGTGTCTTAGTTCAATTCGGTCCAAATTTTTCTGTTACAGACGATACTATTCAGTTTGTGGCATGGCCTTGTTCTAGTCAATGTTTCCGTGTCATCATATCTTTGCTATTTTTAACCTTTTCTTTTTTTTTCTGCTTATTTTTGTTTAGTTTGGTAAAGACAATTTCCCTTAGATTCAAATCTATAAGCCGTCTCTCATAGAAGTTTCTGTAGTATGATATAATTTTAAATGAAAGAAAGGAGAACATAAAATTACATGCTCACTATGATACAAAAGGAAATGTATACATTTGGACAAAACATGGATAAGGATATGGAAAATTTAAGTGGCCACATTAGAGCATAAAATGTAGAAAGGTTTAGCATATTTCCTTAGATGTGGTAGGAATATTATCTTGGGAATAGTAATAAAAACTATAATAATATATGGTAATTTTATATAATATAATAATAACACATATTTATAAAATAATGACAATCCCTGTGCCATATATGGGTGATATGAGTACTTGAATGAATCAATTAATTGCCTAGAGCAAGTTCCACTAACGAAATCGGTGCCAAATTTGATGTCTGTTCCCCAGCTCGTCGCTCTCCCAGTGTCTTTGCCCCCGGAAGGGTTTGCTTAGGCTAAAGCACCTCTCCTCCTTCCAAGACACCATTCCCATCCCTCCACTGCCTTCTTATTGGAGCACCTTGCAGGAGCCCAAGTGGGAGAATCATGGTCTCCGACGTCTTCGGGAGGCCAAGAGACAGGGGGAGAAGTGTGTATTGATGCGCTTGTGTGATCTCGCTCCTTTGTGTGTGAACTGCAGCTGCTGACTTGATTCTCAGGAGCTGAATATGGCAGAAATGGTGAGACGCCATTCCCCACGCCTTCCGCCTTCCAACTTGTCCTTTCTCTTGCTTGCTCTGATGAAGCCGGCTGTCATGTGGACAGGCCCAGGGGACAAGCGCTCCAGGGACGCCTGCAGCAAGTAGGTTTTGAGGAACTGAGACCCTCAGCTCAAAATCGGCGTGAGAAACGAGCCCTGCCAACGCTACTGGAGTCAACTTGGAAATAGTCTCCTAGTTGAGGCTTAATTAAGTCGACCGCAGTCTTGTGGGAGGCCCAGGAAGAAAATATTCAGTTACGCTCACTGAATTCTAGGCCCCCCCCCCAAAAAAAAACTGTGAGATAAAACATGTGTGCCGTCTTAGGTCGCTAAAAAATACTTAGGTCATTCCCCTGTAGACGGGTTCCACTGCTAGTGATCTACCCTTTACATTTAAAGGTTTAAAGGGCGTTTTCCTCTTTAGATTTCAGGTTTTAGATTGTGGTCTGGCGCTGTTTCTTCTTTCTTTATTTATAGGCACCTTTGTTGAAATCATGTCACGTCTGGAATAGGAAAAAACCACATTTATACGACTTATATAGAGAGAAAGGATCCAGTACAGGGTCGTTATTCATCTGTGAGTGCGTGAAAACACCCAGCAGTTCCTGGCTTCTGTGAATTCTGAGCCCTAAAATCCCTTCAACAAATCTCCGATCCTTTCTCAGCTGAGATTTTTTTAAGTAGCTAACTTTTTTCATTTATCAATTGTGCACAACGGAGAGGAACTTGGAGCAGGAAGTAGAGAGGTTAAGAGAGAGGCTGAGGTCGACCGTAACCTGTGACAGGACTAGGAGCCCTTGGGTGGCCCGGGTGGCTCAGCGGTTTAGCACCTGCCTTCAGCCCAGGATGTGATCCTGGAGACCCGGGATCGAGTCCCACGTGGGGCTCCCTGCGTGGAGCCTGCTTCTCCCTCTGCCTGTGTCTCTGCTCTCTCTGTCTCTCATGAATAAATAAATAAAATCTTTAAAAAAAAAAAAAAAAGGACCAGGAACCCTTTAATCCCTTCTGCTTCTCCGGGAGTTCGGTGTAGGCCTCATGACCCTATTCCATGTCCCCGTCCCCCGTGGAAGCCCCTCTGCAGCGCCCGGGCCCGGGCCGTCTAAGCACATCTGTCAAGTCACTGGCCCCCAGGGGAGGGCTCAGAGCTGCCTGCCAGGCCGTGCAACTACACACAAGTGAGCACACTTCTCTGAGCATCACTTCCTCAGACGGCAAAAGCTGACACCTAAGCGCTCTCCGTACAGTGATTGTGAGAAGTGAGCTCACACGAGGTGGCATCTCGCACAGCACTGGGCGCACAGGGGCTCTTTGAAGCTGCACCTGCATTGCCCGACGAGCTACTGCACGGCGCCGAGCAGCAGCGGTGACCGTGTCCACGCCGAGGGATTCACAGTCATCCCACGCCAGGGGAGGGGGGGGGAGCTACTGATCACAAGGAGCAAGCAGGCTCTCCGTATCCCAAGAGAATCGACTTTCCTCTACGTTTCATTCCCTGTTCCTTTTTGTCCTCCTTTGTCTCGGCCTAAGTGTATCATGGGAAACATTCTTCCCCTTGCTTATGCCTCATTTCATGATAGGCTGCCACGAGCATAGAAATACAAACCAAAGGAACATCAGGAAAATATGGGAAGTGGAAAACTAGAGTTCAGTCAAATTCAGAAGCTGGGTTTAAGGGAAGCTTTTGTATTCGTTTCTCTGTGGAAATTCCGTATTGCACGGTGCATCGAGGTGTCGTGCTCCAAGATCAGGAGTGATTAGATGATTTATTCTCTGCCTCTGTCACCATCTGCTTCTTGTTTCGTTTTTTTAAAGATCTTATTTATTTATTCATGAGAGACTCAGAGAGAGAGGCAGAGACACAGGCAGAGGGAGAAGTAGGCTCCATGCGGGGAGCTCGACGCTCGATGCGGGACTCGATCCCGGGACCCCGGGATCCCGGCTGCCCTGGGCCACAGGCAGCCGCTCAACCACTGGGCCAGGTGCCCCTTGTTACATTTTCTCATAAGCTTTTCTTAAACACCTATTTATAATTGAGAAGTTTTGTGGCCCCTGGTATACCTCTTATTGGCTGTTGAGTTCACTTGAAACCTCTAGGAATGAGCCTGAAAATAATGCTTCCTTATTTTTATCTTCAAGATACCCAACCCAGCTGGAAGGGGAGAAAAAGAATGTCTGTGGGATCCTGTTAGACTTCCATCCCGTCCCCTACAGTTTCATCAGGATCAAACGGATTCTACAGAGCCGCGAGCCGAGCGCAAATCAGATGCACACGCGAAGCTGTGATAAAATAGAGCTTTGCAGAAAGAGAAGAAAGACCTAGTGGCCACCCGCCCGGCGGCCGAGGAGCGTCCCCGCCACCGTGAAAGGGGGACGAACAGGCCGCAGAAGCTCTGAGAACACAGCGTCAGGGGCTGCCTGTGGCCCCAGTGCCCAGCGGCTCCGCCGTTGGGTCTTGGCGTCCACGGGGAAGGCCAGTGGCCATCAGAAAATCGGTTGACAGCGCAGTATGATACAAAGCACTTCAGCAACTGATGAGATGTAGAGACACCCTTGCCTGGTGAAGGATCAGGTAAGGACCAGGGCCTGGCTCACTCGTCTAGTCCTGGCAAGAGCTCTGTCCCGGACACGCTAACCCGAGTCCCATCCTATAGGGCAGAAAACTGCCCAGAAAAGTCTGCTAAACTGCCCAGGGTTTATATTTGGCAAATACCAGAACCGCTTTTTAAACCCAGGCCCATTGGCACCAAGGACCATGCCCAGACACTCTGCGAAAAAGTTCATGCTACTGAGAGACCCCTGGGAAGCGAAGTGGGAGGGTGGAAGGGAGGCGGGCGGGCGTGGGGGTGACCGGGTGACGGGCACTGAGGGGGGTACTTGACGGGATGAGCACTGGGGGTTATTCTATATGTTGGCAAATTGAACACCGATAATAAATAAATTCATAAAAAAAAATAAGAAGTTCATGCTACTTTTTAGTTTTCCAATCACTTCTGGACAATTCCGTCCAGCCAGGGCGCAATGTTGTAGGAAGCCAGTGCAACCATTAGGAACAGGTTATATCCGCTGTAGGTTTATTCAATCATGCGTTTTAAGACGTTTATTTCAGGAGCTTATTCTATCATATTTTTAAGGTACGAATCTAGTTCCATGTTCCTCAGCTGGTAGGTAGGCCTTGTAGTCTGCAAAGGTCTATGGATTACTTAGAGGTTGAGTGTAGCCACCATTATATCAGGTCCTCTTCTTCCCTCCCCTCTTCCTTGCCTCCTCCTCTCCTTCCTTCCTTCCTTCCTTCCTTCCTCCTTCCTTCCTTCCTTCCTTCTCTCCTCCCTCCCTCCCTCCCTCCCTTCTCTCCTTCATCCCTTCCTTCCTCCCTCCCTTCCTCCCTCCCTCCCTTCCTTCTCTCCTTCTCTCCCTCCTTCCTTCCTTCCTCCCTCCCTTCCTCCCTTCCTTCCTCCCTTCCTTCCTTCCTTCCTCCTTCCTCCCTCTTCCTTCCTTCCTTCCTCCCTTCCTTTCCTCCCTCCCCCCTTCCTTCTCTCCTTCCTCCCTTCCTCCCTCCCTCCCTTCCCCTTCCTTCCTTCCTTCCTTCCTTCCTTCTTTCTTTCCTTCCTTCCTTCCTCCTTTCCTTCCTTCCTTTTTTAATTTAACAGACACTTACCGCACACTTTCTCAGCTTTGGCGATAGGACAATGGAAAGCTTCCTGCATTTAAAAAGACTTCATTCTAAAAAATCAAACAACGGATTAATGCAAGTATTTCAGACAGTGATCATCGGTATGGAGATCACACAACAGTACACTGTGATGGTGACCGTGTAGTGGGGTCCTCTAGCCTGGGAGGGCAGGAAGGGCCCATGGCACTTGGCTGATGACCTACGTGATAAAGAGGAGTCAATCGCCCAAAGAACTGAGGTCGGGTCTCCCGGGCAGAAGCAAGTGCAAGGACAGAGGATGGAAAGAGCTTGATGTATTGAAAGAACCAAAAGGCCGGTACGATTGGTCCATGATAAGCGTGAAAGAGAGCAGCAGGCGCTCAGGTCAGAGATGGCGGCATTGCCGGGTCCTAGAACCTGGCGGGTCCTTGTAAGGAGCTTGGACCTTGTTCCCAATACCGGGTAAGTTCAGGTAAATAGGGTGGCGACGTGACCTGACTTGATGTTAAAAGGGTAAGTGCTATGAGTAGAAAGAACTTAGCGGGATAAGAGTAGAAGCAGGGGGACACCTTAGGAGACTTGGAACAAGGACGGTGGTGGCCAGGTACGAGCCCACTCAGTCTGGGACGTCACGTCGAAGAGCGGAAGGACGCAGGGCTGGTGGGTGAGTAACTAGCAAAGTCCCCTGTGGATGAGTAAGAGGTGGTGAGAGGAAGAACAGCATCACTGCTGAGAAGCGAGAAGGCAAAGGAGCCGGCTCGTTGCGAGTCATTGTGGAGATCAGGGCTTATTCTGACAAGGAGGAAATTTCCTGGTGGAAAGGATACCCCAATCCACCTAGAACCTTCTTCCGCTCTTCGTCCAGGGCCCCAGGGGCATTCTCCCCTCACCTGTCTCCCAGGCAGTGTGGGCGTCAGGGGACTTCGTGAGGTCCGCGTCCGAGACTCGGCGCTGGGCACGCTCTCAGTGCACGGGGTTCGTGCTTCCTTGAGAGGCCGGGAAAGTTCATGCTTAAGAATGAAGCATCATCCGGGCCACCGAGTAGCTTCAGTGCGAACAAGGAAGAAGCTCTCAGGCCGTGAGAGGACTCGGAGGAAGCTTAGGTGCACATTGCTAAGGCCTGAAGAGGCCGCATGCTGTAGCTTCCAACTACCTGACGTTCCGGAAAAGGCGAAACTAAGGAGACAAGAAACAGGTCAGTGTTGCCAGGGCTGGAAGGACAGAGAGAGGACCAGGCAGAGCAGAGGAGCTTCGGGGCCGCAGCGGTCCTCTGGACGCGGTACCGTGCGGGTCACACCCGGGCCTACGGACGTAGGTGCCCAGACTCCCAGCAGGCACACCTGCGGGGACGGGTCCTAGGGCGAACTATGGACCTTGGGTGACGACGATGCGTCCACGAAGACCTATTCGTGGTAAAAAAAAGAACCATTCTAGGGAGTGACTTTGATGCCGGAGGCTAGGCAACGCGTGTGGCGGGGGCCTATGGGAAGTCTCTGTACCTTCCTCTTCATTTTGTTGTAAACATAAAGCCACTTGGAAAAAATGAAGTATTAAAAAATGAATTATTAGGGCTCCTGGGGGACTCAGCAGTTGAGTGTCTGCCTTGGGCCCAGGGCGTGACCCTGGGGTCCTGGGATCGGGTCCTGCATCAGGCTCCCTGCATGGAGCCTGCTTCTCCCTCTGCCCGTGTCTCTGCCTTTCTCTGTGGGTCTCTCATGAATAAATAAATTAAAAAGTCCAAAAAAAAATAAAGAAAGGAACTTTAAAGAAAAAAATTGAACTATAACATTTTTTTTGAGCGTGTTAGAGAAGTTCAACCTTCTGAAGCATCATTAGTCGTCAGGGAAATGTCGATCGAAGTCACAGTGAGACACCATGACCCCCCATCATCACTAAAGCTAAAAGGGTGAAAACGCCACGATATCATGAAGGGAGGATGTGGGGCAACTGTATACCGTCTCCTACAATAGTGGGAATGTAAATTGGTTGAATTACTTTAGGAAATTGTCTACACACTGTGACTCAGCAGTTCCATTTACGGCTTCACGGCCCCCGAAACGAGTGCTCATGGAACATCTTCACGAGAATATTCATAGGTGCTTAGTCCACAAGAGCCCCAGACTTCAAATGACTCAGACAAGCATCAAAGGAGAGTGAATAGTGATATGACTGTGCAGTGGGATCACACACAGCCTGGAGCAAAAAAACCCCACTGCTGTACAACAGGAATGCATCTCGCAGACACGACGCTGAGCAGCAGAGGCCGGAAACACACAAAAATGTCCTGGGGTCCATTCGTGCCAACGGGAGGCGGTAGGAGGGAACCTGCTCGGTTCTAGGATTTCCTGACACTACTTTGAAGCGATAAACGTCGTGATCACTTCGTACGCTGGGCTTGATAGTAACAAGAACACTGACGTGTACTCGTGCTCCCAAAGGACCAACGGGAGGATGTCTGTGTCGTGTGAGGTGAGAGGCCACGTGCAAGTGACTCCTGGCACACGGCTTCCGGAACATTCCCACCATGTGCCCGCAACGTCCCCGGTACGACGTCTAGGACTTGGAAAGGCACCGAAGCGAAAGGGGCACGTTCTTCCCCTCGGCCAGTGTGACTCTCGCCGCGACGCCCGAACGTCCGACCAGACTCTTCATTTCCGCGGGGAGCTTCGACCCGGCGGTGTAGCGGGCATCGTCCTCGGGGCGCCCCTACGCTGCTTCCCCTCGGGCTCGTAGTGCTCCCAGATTCCATTATTGTGCCCGCGGGAGCACGGCCCAGTTCCTCTGATGAGCCTCTCCGAAGTCAGTTAATTAAATGCAAAAACGTCAGCAAAATCAGACACGTGTTACTGGGGTGCGAAGTCTATTTGATCTGAATTCTTCGTCTTTGGGGGGCTTGGTAAATCCGCCTTCCAGATTCGCCCGCAAACGCGTTCCTGTGGAAGCAGAGCCACAGATAGAAGCGGCCGTTATCGATTTTCCTTTGGGGCCACCGACTGGCGTCTGCAGAAGCCCAGGGCTCGGCCAGGCTCCGCGTGCATTTTAGCGCCTTCGGGCCCCGCCGTGCCAGGCCTGCGTGGCTTCTCGGTGATCCAGGCCTATCCATTCTTCATCACAAGGTTGGTGGATCGGCCGATAACTCCCCGAGCCCCCCAGATGCCGCCTCCTCCTGCTTCTGGGAGCCCCCAAGCTTGGGGGGAGCCCCCACTGTGGTTAGACCACCTGCCATGCCTCCCTGTTCTTGCCTCAGCCGACTCCTGCCCGTCCATCTAGTTCTGTACGTTGGGCTTCCTTCCCTTGAGAAGTCTTTCTAGACCCTTCCTTAGGCTGGGCTGGATGTGCCCGTCGCATAGCCCGGTAGCGCCCGCAGCTGGTGTCTGGGCGCTCGTGTTTTAGAGGATCGGAGAGGGTTCAGGTTGCATAAAGCAACTGTTTGGCATCATGTACTCATTTCCCGTGGCCGGCGTGTTTTGTTTGGTCTGTTTTGTCTCGACGACCTCAGCTTCGTGTGGCTGGGGCACGGCGCACGGGGGGACACGGCCTCACAGCTCCCGGGGAGGGGGGCAGACCCGTGGGGCTCAGGGGAGCCGCTGCTCCTTCGCTCCCCCGGCTCCGGTGCAGTGCACAGGCCTCGGGCTGCCTCCCTGGCCGCCCGCCTCCCCCTCCCGGGGCCCCTCCTGGGGTCTGGCAGGGATACCTGCGGCACGTCGGTCGGGCCCCCTGGGAAGCCCGGGGTGATCCCTTCATCCTGAGACCCTTGATTTGGTGACATCTGCAAGGCCCTTGCTGCCAAGTCAGGTGATGTTTACCGAGTGGGGACCGGGGATCTGTGGGGCGGGGGTTGGCCTGCGGCGGCCAGGACCTGGGGCCCACACTCTGTAAGGGTTAAGCATGAGGACAGCAGTGAGAACGCCTGACTGATGGGGAACCCGGTGCATGTCCCCCCCATTTTCTCCATCCAGTGTCTTACCTTCATGCTAAGAGACTTAGGACCAGAGACTCCACTGGAGAGTCTCTTCCACTGCCCCGACCCCCTCCGTTCCCCAAGGCTGAGCCCAGTGTGACCTCCTCTGCAGAGCCCGCTGCCACCAAGGGCCCCGCACCTGGGAGCACCCGGTATTGGTCGACGGACAGACTCCTGGCCCGGACCTCGTCTCCCTAGTGGGGTCCTCACGGTCTCCCTGCCTTTGACCTGCCATCACACTTACACCTGCGCCCCCATAAATACGCTTTCCTCCCGCGGTGTCGCCTCTGCTGCTTGCAGACCCCGCCTGCCGCCTGTTTGCTAACGCGCTACTGCTCGCCGCCGTGTGACTGCCGGGCGGCCGCGGCCAGCTCGCTCGGGCATTTACTCCGGGCCAGGAACTGAGCCACGCAGTGGGATTTTCTCTTTTAATCCACAAAGCAATTCTGCGATGCGATGCGTCCGCTTTGTTTTTTCTCACTTTTCTGATGACTGTTAGGTCAATTACCTGTGGTAATTGGCTCAGAATTTGAGCCAAAGCCCCACAACCTCAACAGTCTCGAAAACTTACATATTATCATATAGATTTGCTACAGTGTCACCTAATTAGGGGTTGGCTTTGTCTTCTTGAGCGTTTAGGTAGATGTGAAGCTTCCCAAGGCCACACTCTGCTTTCTGTCATCATCTCTTCGGAGGCCAAGTTCTTGGGATACGAGTTTTGGCCTGTTTCTGAGTGCAGTTAAGGTGCTGGATGGTGTCAAGGAGCAGGCAGTTCGGTGCACTTTGCAAGCAGGTAATATCCCTCAAGTCCTTTGTCGCAGATGGAAAATGGTTGAGAGGCTCAGCTCGGAACGAGGACCAGTGCTCCCTCATCCCCCCTCCTCCCCCTCGTAAGTCTGTCCTCCTCACACGTGGGGAGTCCGGGAAATCAGCGTGAACTATTTTCCTTCTTGATATGGTAAAGGTCATTACGTTAAGCAGCACTAATAGCATCAGTAGGAGGCTGAGAACTGAAAGAGGCGCAGACCCTGAGGCCGGGACCAAGCTCTCCAAGCCCGAGGCGCAGCGCGAGGACGGCCTGGTCACGCGGGGATTTCAGGGCTGCTCGACTTGCTGCTCTTCAACAAAACATCGTCCGTCCGCGGACAGCGATCCCGTGAGATGTCCTTGCCATTAATGTCCCTCATCAAAAGGAAGAGAAGATACAATTTTGGACGTTTTCTTCCTCAAACCACGTTCAGTTTTCTAGCTCGCATCAGCTCAGCTGGAAAACAGCAGAATTACGAATTTTAACACCACACAACACAGTGAAGCATCATTGAGTTTTCCCCAACTTTGATTCGGGTTTAATCTGTTACTATTAGGCCAACTACTTAGGGAGCAACTTCTCTCCTGTTTCCTCTACAATAACATGACTTTTTTTTTTTTAAAAAAAGAAATTAATTCAAAATTTCCCTCTATGTCAATGAAATGATAATCACGTCCAAATATGACAATTACGAAGTGTCCAAGTTTCTGCTGAAATTGCCAAACCAATGGGGAAAATAAGAAAGTGAAACCTTGGGCTCTGGGAACGTTTGCGTCATCAAGTGGATTTTAGGAATAAAAGAGATCGATTTCTCTCTCTTTCTCTCTCTCTCTCCTCTTTTTTTTATGGCCTTCACTCAGCTCTACGTGGTGATGAGAATGATACTCAACCATTGTTTACAGGATGCAAGAGGTGAAAACCTGCTCTTAGAAATTTTCATCTTTACCATATTTGGTCCTCACAACAGCTTTACGAAGAGGCCACCATTTTTATGTCCAATGAACCAGTAAGAAAATTGAAAATCAGAGAAATTATGTGATTTCCCCCGAGTCACAGAGTTAATGGCGGCTGGTCCGTATTTGACTCCACGCAGGCACACACCCTGTGCTGCCCAGCGGCCCGCCCTCTCCAGCAGCGCTTGCTGGCCCGTTTTCCTTTGTGGGTAAACATCTTACAAAACTGACAAACGGCGATGCTGAGCTCTCTCCGGGCCCCGGGAGGAGCAGGGCACGGCGCCCGCTTGGCTTCTGCGGCCAGCGTCTTGGGGTTTGGGGTCGTCTTTTGCTGGTCTCTGCAAAGGAATTAATGACGTACAGCCATCTGGTCTCCTCCACGTCAAAGACAACAGAGGCCCTGGTGTGTTCGTCTTTTCTGATTTTCTGTTTGAGTTTAAATTAATTAAGAACTTGCCTCACTGGGAAAGGAACAGCTCTTTAACGTGGATCAGCGACTTTTGTATTTCTGTGTCACCACTGAAATTTTAGGATCGAGACTGTTTTCTTTGTCTCTTTGGACATTTATACCCAACATTCAGAAAGACTTCTGCCTCTCAGCATATAACGTAGTAGTTCCTTCTTTCAGATGGAATCGCCAAATTTGATGATAAGATCCTTTAAAGAGTCCTATTCTGATGGGCTGAGGGGTAACTTACTGCATGTATGAACTGAATATTCCTAAAACTCCCAGAAATTCAGGGAATTGAATCACTAGGACTCTCAATGTGCTGGATTTAAAACATACCCTCAGAGAAATCTAATCAACTGTGTCTTATATTTTCACGTTGACATAATTCAGGCAAATCTTTGGCAAATAACAGTTGCATGATGTTTTCACTTTAATAAAAATAGCTGGGTTTCCTCTGAGTTATCAGTGTTAAGGATAATAAACAGCAGGTACCTTTCCCATTTTGCAGATGAGAACATGACATTCAGAAAACATAAGCTGAATCGAGTTCATACGTCTGGTAATTAATAAATGGACATTTACTGATTTTAGAGGCTGTGCTTTTAACCTGTAATCTATAAGTCACTCTAAACAAGTCAGATCATTCTTTGCATGCATCACATTCAACTTAGGAATAAAATATTCAATAACTACCCCAAGTGGGTGAGACCATATGGTATTTTTCTTAAAGCTCAAAACCAGAGTCAAAGTTCACCCCTTGATGGATGTCCACTGCCTTAAAAACAGGAGGATTAATTATGCTATTAAATATATCCTCAGGGTGGGGACTCTGTTAAAGTGAGTTGGAGGCATGTGACCAGGCCACTAACTACGGGTGCACTGGGGGTTGCAGGAGCCACGTGGCCTGGGGCGCGCCTGAAGGACTCTGGAGGGTCCTGGATGGAAGAGACTATTTCGGATGATCACGCATCAAGCCCACTTCTCTGCACGGTGATTTTAAAATTTGGCTATTATCTAATACTAATGCAATTGCTTGCAGAGTCTGGAATGTCACCCCTCCTAAGAACCCCCGATTCCCTGGCGTTTTCCAGGCAATCTCTTTTTTCTTTTTTTCCCCAGGAAATCTCTTGATGCAAACTCTGCAGCTCCCTCACCAAATACTTCTGCAACATGTTCCCAGCCCATAATGAACTCTGCAGGTCTAGCATCGTCTCTTTTCTTCTGTGTGAACCTGAGCAAATAAAACACTAAGCAATCATGATATTATTTTGAAGGGCGGCCCTTATGTTCTTAGGAATGCAGTAGTCTGGGATCCCTGGGTGGCGCAGCCGTTTGGCGCCTGCCTTTGGCCCAGGGCGCGATCCTGGAGACCCGGGATCGAATCCCACGTCGGGCTCCCGGTGCATGGAGCCTGCTTCTCCCCCTGCCTATGTCTCTGCCTCTCACTCTCTGTGTGTGTGTGACTATCATAAATAAATAAAAATTAAAAAAAAAGGAATGCAGTATTCTAAAATAATTGCTAAAACGGTTCTAAAAAATAGTGTCCGCCTCTCGGAAACGACGGTCTCGGTGCTTTCAACTAATGTAGAAGAATATGCAGGTGTAAAGTCATTCTAAGATGAAAGCAACGGTTCAATATTGTCTTAAAAGTAACTTTAATTTGGATCCAGTCAATTTTATGGCACTCTTACTCAAATTATCTGTCTTTAAGTACAGATGATTTAGTACACTTAGCAAAATTTCAAAAAACCCACAATATCTGAAAGAAATCTGCTGTAGTTTAGAACAACGCATGAACAATTCCCATCTGCAAATGGTTATTTATTACTTAGTTATTTTTAGATTTTTTTTTTTTTTTGGATGCATCGCTCACGGTAGCCTCTGCGTTTGCAGAGTTTATTTATTTATTTATTTATTGCAAACACACAAGGGTTTATTTACAAGCTCCAGCTTGGGTCCAAGTATACCCGACGCAGCGGAGCAGGGACTTGGACCCCGAGACTAAGAGGCTTAGCAACTTTATAGGGGCCAGTGGCCAATGGGATATGCAGAAAGTTGCATGCAGAGTTTATTTTTTTTTTATAATTTATTTATTTATTTATTTATTTATTTATTTATTTATTTATGATAGTCACAGAGAGAGAGAGAGAGAGAGAGACAGAGAGAAGAGAGAGGCAGAGACACAGGCAGAGGGAGAAGCAGGCTCCATGCAGGGAGCCCGACGTGGGATTCGATCCCGGGTCTCCAGGATCGCGCCCTGGGCCAAAGGCAGGCGCCAAACCGCTGCGCCACCCAGGGATCCCCACATGCAGAGTTTAATAATGAGCTTCCCATTATAGCTTACACACAACATGGAAGGCAACATAAACACAGGATGCACTCACACGTCAGCACGTGCTCATATGCCAACGAGCAGGTGAGTGAGGATACCTTTCATCAGACTTTATCAGCCACTGAGATTGCTTAATAATTCCTTAAAAGCAAATAATAATAATAATAATAATAATTCCTTAAAAGCAAATGATAATAATAATCATCATCATACTGATAATTCCTTAAGAGCCAAGAATCTTAAACACTTGACACTAATCAAGGAGCTACTACTTTGTTCAGGGATTATGGTTTGCTTCCGTGTGCCCCGTGCCCGTAAGCTTTTCACGAGGTTGAGGAATGTTTATGTTCTGAAAATGAAATTATTAGCTCTGAAATACAAGAAAAAGAAAAAAACCCTATAAAATCCTGCAAAATGTCAGTACAATACTGTCTACCGGAGCTGCAACTCCAGTGTAGAATAGTCGACATAACCCGCAATGTGGGAGGTCGAAGCATTTTCAGTGTGCTGGAGAGGATGCCAGGAAGGTCCTCCCGAGTAAGACGACCAGACACTTCCCCAGATTTTAAAAATGATCTGGAATGTTGCTGTTAGAAGGAGCGTGCTGACTTGTGTGGGCCGCTGCTCAGAACGCCTCATCCCACCCACGTGCTCAGGTGAATGACTCACCTTTGGGATGTCGGTGGCTTGACCAGTGCAGGGCGTCCTTTGTTTTTTCTTTTTTTTTTTTAATAAATTAATTTTTTATTGGTGTTCAATTTACCAACATACAGAATAACACCCAGTGCTCATCCCGTCAAGTGCCCCCCTCAGACGGGCACTGAGCAGGGCATCCTTTGTGACGTGAGCTGCCTGCTTCACAACGAGGAGCTCAGTCACATTCCTCCGTTTAGAAATTTTAGAAGGCAGCGTGTGAAGGGCCTTTAAGCTCTCCAGCTGCCGCTACTTTCCACCTGGGGGCTCCCCACCTGCCGCTACTCCCCACCTGCCGCTACTCCCCACATGCTGCTACTCCCCACCGGCCACTACTCCCGACCTGGGGGCTCCCCACCTGCTGCTACTCCCCACCTCAGGGGCTCCCCACCTGCTACTACTCCCCACCTCAGGAGCTCCCCACCTGCCGCTACTCCCCACCTGCTGCTACTCCCCAGCTCAGGGGCTCCCCACCTGCCGCTACTCCCCACCGGCCGCTACTCCCGACCTGGGGGCTTTGCACCGGCTGCTACTCCCCCCTCTGCGCTCATCCCCGGCTGACGGCCTCTCCCCGGCCTGGACCTGCACTTGGCCAGCTGGCTCGGGTCCGTCTCCACTCCCTAGCGCTCACGGGAAGGCAGAACACAGAGGAGATGCCCCGTAAGATCCTGCCGCAGGAAGGGACAAGAGCCACGGTCAGGGTCAGCGACATTCTGGCTGCGGAAGCTCCCCGACCCGCCACCTGACAGGAAGGAGATGCTGGAAGTGCCAGCTAGCTCAGAGGACGGCAGCTTGGCCCGGCCTTGCCGTCGTGCCAGCCCTGGCAGTGGGTCGCTAACCTCCCGCCGCAGGGAGAGGAGCCGCGGGGCCCCCTGGGCCTGGCACAGCCACCAGCCGAGGGCCTTAGACCACACGGGCCGTGGGCCCGGCGCTGGGCCTGCCCGCCCCACCCGAGGCTTCCTTCGGCTTCCGTGCAGCTGCCGCCTTGCTCTGCGTGCGGCCCACAAGCTCTCTCGGGGCCTCTTTCTCCTTCGTTTTGTTTGAATTTAGATTCGGTTTTGCCAACATATAGTCTAGCAGCCGCGCTCATCCCATCACGTGCCCCCTCAGTGCCGTCACCCCCGGGTCCCCTCCCCTCCTGACCCCCAGTCCCTCACCTCCCACCCTCCTGTCTATGTTATTACCTCCCGAAGGCTTCACCTCCGGACACGTCACCTTAGGGTTCGCGCCTCCCCAGGTGACCCTGCGGGGACACAAGCATCGGCCCGGACAGGTGGTTACTGTTTGAAGCGACGTCTATGCAGTAGTGTGACCGCACACACTTCCCGCGTGAGCCGCACCCGTGGCCTCGTGCCCCACGACTGTGGTACAGCCCCCATGGTCGCGCATAAGGAAACTGAGGCTCACAAAGGTTAGGCCTCTGGAGGCCGCGCGGCCGGGAGATTGGAGACACAGCTGTCCACCCCGCGTGGGATCCCCGCCGCAGCCCTAAGCAACCCCAGAGCCACTGCGGCAGCCAAAGGTCTATTTTTTCCCCCAGGGGCTGCTGTGAATCACTAGAATTTCACTGTAAATATTATTACAAATTTACCTTCAAGTTCGAACCTATATATGAATTTGGAAAAGGATTGTTTCTAAAAACCATTTAAGGAAACTGTTGGTTTGTGCGGTCTCACGTGACCTATGATGTCTGTGCTTATTCGGAATAAGACGTGGTTTGTGACTGAGAATCAGTTAGGGGGGCTTCCAGCACGTCATGTTCCCAGGAGCCGCCGGTGAGAACCGAGGTCAGCATCCTGGGACGCTCATGCTCCCAGTCTGGTTTGGTTTGGCCTTTTATTCTAAGATATATCAGTTGGCTAATCCCCAGAATTGGGTTTTCTTTTTCTTTTTTTTGGGGGGGGGAGGTTCATCTCCAGCCAGGAGTGGAGAAAATTGAGCAAAGTGCAGAACATTTGGGGTGCAGTTGTGACTGGTCTGTACCCACTGGAGGTGTTTTCCACGTGAGAGCGTCCTTCCTGGAACTACGGCCCTCGTATGGGGAAGCACCTGCTAGACAAGCGCTGGCTTCCAGGTCACCAAATCAGAAGGAGCCGTGGGCAGGGCTCCAGGGGGCGATGGGACCTGGAGGCGGAGTATAAACCTACTTCTGCGCGGAACGGAGGCCCATCCTAAGCTTTTTTTTGTTTTTGTTTTTGTTTTGTTTTTGTTTTTTTTCTATGATAACAAATGGTGCCATAGATACCATATACATGTAATCTTGGTGAGACAACGTAAATATTTCTATAGTGTAAATTCCAAACAGGTTCTTGTTCGCTGGCTACATGCATTTATCATTTTCTTCAATAATGTCAAATCGTCCTTCACAAAGATGCACCCCTTTGGGCTTTTCAACAAGGCGTGCGTACTCATTTCCCCCATCGGCCATCCTCCACACCACCTGGCATCACTCAACGTCTTCCATTAACTTCTGCTCCGGTGACGCTTATCCTAGGGGGTGAGCGGTGCTGATCAGAATCAAAATGGGGGTTTGGGGGACGGGGTCACCCCTTAGGATAACACAGTGTGGCCTGCCCTATGGTTACTCCATTTGAAGGGGCTTTCAGAGAGTTTGGAACACGGATTTGGCACAACCTCTTATTTTTTATGAAAAGGCCCATATTTAGGTACATGGAAAAGTTCCTTGACATAAACTATTAGGAGTTACTCCAGGAGGCATGGGGGTGGTGGTGTCTGTGGGAAAGGAAATACCATTTCGTTCCTAGACATTGCTTGAGTCACCTCGGCCCCAAGTCTGCTCCCGATGGATTGATGCCGACACAAGATCGTGGGTGATCTTTACTTGCACCCAGGTTCTCCTGAAGCGAGCCTCCGCGACTGCCCTATTTTCCAGTTACACATCAGGGAAGGAGAGCAAAGAGCTGCGGAATTATGGGTGGCTCCGAACAGGCGAGTCCACGAATTTGGGAATGGGACGCGTGGCGTCAGGTTCCCCAAAATGTCCTTGTTTTCACATCCTTCAGAACTGGAAAAGTCAGATGGTCGAGAGGCTGGGCGTAAGCAGGCGTAAAACCAATCATCGTCATCATCATCATCTTCATCTTCTTCATCTTCTCCTTCCTTCTTCTTCTTCTTCTTCTTCTTCTTCTTCTTCTTCTTCTTCTTCTTCTTCTTCTTCTTCTTCTTCTCCTTCTTCTCCTCCTTCTTCTCCTTCTTCTCCTTCTCCTTCTTCTTCCTTCTTCTTCCTTCTTCTTCTTCTTCCTCTTCTTCCTCCTCCTCTTCCTCTTCCTCCTCTTCCTCTTCCTCCTCCTCTTCCTCTTCCTCTCCCAACACATACACTGAACTTTCTTGGCAAATGGAAGCAAGCCTCTTCCATTATTCATTCATTTTATTACATTCTCATCCAGAGCCTCCCCTGGGTCAGGTGTTGCTCTGGTTGCTCGGGAGACAGCGCCTACCTTCAGGTGTCGCCGGCTGCTTGGGCAGAGAGGGGAGTAAATAGAACCTGAGACTGGGCACTACGGTCCCCAAAGAGAACAAAGACCTTTACAACGCACGTAGCTGGCATCCCTCAGGGCTCCTCCCCACTTTGTACAGAGGAGCATCTGCCGCCCTTTGCCCCTTTCTCTACAGAGACGTCCCAGCCTGCTCCGGAACGTTCCTGCCACCACGGAGAGAATTCAAAGCCAGGGAGAAATTACCTGTGGCGGCAGGTGCATTTGGAGGTGCGGAGCTCACGGGGCATCGACTGGTCACCGACTAAGAAAGGCAAGAAAACAATTTGTTTTTCTCCAGAGGAAGCTGGGTTTGGGGACTAACGAGGGAGAGTCTTGTGGGTCCCGGGCAAAGAATGTTTCTGCTCTTGTTTATGTGACTTTCTAGGAATCTTGTGGGAGAGAAATGGAAGGTTTTTTGTTTGCTTTATAAAGAAATTATTTAAAAGGGCAGAGGTGTGTGTGACAGTGTGTGAGTGACATGGGGTGGGGAGAAGGCAGGGAACACGCTGTTCTGCCTGGGTGGCCCTCAGCCGTCCTTACGACTCTGGGTACTCGAGGTCCCCGCGGCCCCGCACCTGCATAGACCCTCCTCTTGCCACTGTGCACGCAGCGCCCCGTCTCCCCGTAGACCCCTGCTGCTGCCCCGGATTAGAGGCTGCTCCATTCTCTGCATCTCTGGCCACTGCTGTCGGGCATCGTCCCGGCTTCCCCCCACTTCATGGTCTGTGTGGATGCATCACAGCCGCTGGCCCGAGAGGACGGTGGGCACGGAGCCCGTGGGGTGGCCGCCACCGGCAGGGCTCCCTCCTCCCCACGGCCACCTGCCGAGGGCCGCCCTCCGCCAGGCGGTGGCTGTGTGCGTCCAGGCGGCCCGCTAGCCACGCCAGCCCCGATCCAGCTCCGTGATCGCCAGCAGTCCTACCACCCGGATTGCCTACCTGTGCGGGTAAAACTGGCCAGTGTGCACGCTCGCCAGCCCGGAGCCCGGAGCCGGGGGGCACTGGGCAAGGGCGGTGCGCCCTGAGCGGGTCCTCTGTCAGCTGCCTGCGTGACCTGGGCACCTGGGCCTCATGGTTTTGCAGCTGCGTTCTCACTGAGGGGCTTCAATAATTCGGATTTCTAGATTTTTTTTTAAGATTTTATTTATTTATTCATGAGAGAGAGAGGCGGAGACACAGGCAGAGGGAGAAGCAGGCTCCCTGCGGGGAGCCCGACGTGGGACTCCATCCCGGGGCCCCAGGGTCACAGCCTGGGCCGAAGGCAGCGCTAAACCACTGAGCCACCCGGGCTGCCCGAATTTCTAATACCTACGAACTGCAAGTATTTCTACGATCCTCAGGTGTTTCTGAACACTAAAATTCTCTGGGCCACGCAAAGAACAAACTCAGCTACCCGTTCTGGGTGGCACGGAACTGGGCAGTGTCCACACCACGTCACAGAGGCAGGGAGGGCTTTGGGCCCGTGCTAGGGACTGTCCTTACTTTGGAAGAAATCCACCCTCCCTGCTGCTTGGGAGGAACTAGAGCGGGAACGAACGGAGGCACCGGGCCTGGCCTGAGCCCGCGGGCAGGTGCCTTCAAGTCTGGCAGCGCGGGCCCGGAGGGCGCAGGTAAATGCATCTGGGACAACAATGCAAGGTGCACTGGCCGGAGCCGCTGGGGGACCAGGTGCCACGTCAGTTTTTTCTTTTCCTTTTCTTTTCTTTTTTCTTTTTTCTTTTCTTTTCTTTTCTTTTCTTTTCTTTTCTTTTCTTTTCTTTTTTTTCTTTTCTTTTCTTTCTTTTCTTTTTTCTTTTCTTCTCTTTTCTTTTCTTTTCTTTTTTCTTTTCTTTTCTTTCTTCCTTCCTTTTTCTTTGTTTACTTTCTTCCTCTCCTTTCTTTCCTCTTTTCCCTGATTACAATGTCAATGTTCTAGTCATTTTAAAAGATTTTTTTGAAAAACTCGAACAAGGAAGAGCAGTCCTCGCGGCGTCCTTCGGAGCCAGCAGCAGCCGGGTGACAGCAGGCATATCTATAATTCAGACCGGGAATATTTCTCTCAATAATTAATGGGGCGCCACAAAAGGAGGCGGACGGAGCCGCCGGCTGGGCCCAGCGCCCCCCGCCCGTGGGGCCCGCGGAGGGAGCGGGGCGCCCCGGCCTCGCGCTGGGCACGCGCGTGTGCAAGAGCTCGCAGCTTCCTCGGGGTGCACGTGGGCCCGCTCCGCCGCACCTGCACCGCCCCCCGGGCAGGCTGCGGGCGCCCCGCGGGCGGACAGGTCGGACCGCGGCGGCCCTGCGGGGCCCAAGCCCCCGCCACCTGGGTTGTGCTGCAGCAGGTTCTCCGAGGCCGCTCCTGCCGTCCAGCAACCCGCGGGCCCGCCGCACCTGCCCCGCACCTGCCCCGCTCGGCCTCCGACTCCGCGTGTGGCCCCCCCGCGCGTCCTGACCCGGGCCCGGACCCCACTCCTGCCGCCCCCGGTGCAGCCGGGCGCCCCTTGAAGTCCTTGAAGTCAGCGGCCCCTGCGCCCCGAGGCCCGAGCTCCAGGGGCGGCTGCGGACTCGTGCACAGGCGGAGCCCGAGGGGCCCGGGGCGCTCGCAGGGGCGGGGACCCCGACGTGGCGGCCTCCCCGGAGCGGCCCCGCCCCGCCCGCACCGACCCGGGGTGCGCGGCTGTGCGTGCGCGTGTGCGCGTGAGCATTCGTGTGTGCACGCGTGTGCGCCGAGGGAGCGCGTGTGAGCACGTGTGCGCGTGTCTGCGCGTGTCTGCGCGTGTGCGCCGAGGGAGCGCGTGTGCGCGCGCCGAGCCGTGCAGCGGGCGGGTCCGGGGGAGGAGGAGCCGCGCAGAAGCGCCCAGGGGGCGACACCGGCCCGCCGAGGCCCCTCCCAAGCGCTCTCCGGGGCCCCCGCGCGGCCGGGCGGCCTCAGCTGCAAGCGGGACGCGCGTGCCCCGGGACTAGGGCTTCGGCCCTGGGTGAGGGTCGGGGGCTCCCGGGCGGCTCCGCGGCGGCGGGGGGCGGGGGCGGCGTCGTGCCGGAGCCCGAGCCTGAGCCCAGCCCGGCCCGCCGCGGGGAGGGGCCGCCGCCCGCAGGCCCCGCCCACCGCCACACAGCCTCCGCCCACCGACCCGCCCACAGCAACAGCAGGCCCCGCCCACGCCGCCCGCATGCCCCGCCCACCACCCGGCCCCCGCCCAGCACAGGCTGCAGGCCCTGCCCTCCGCCCCGCCCTCGCCACCGCAGGCCCCGCCCTCCGCCCCGCCCACCGGCGCCCGCAGGCCGCCCTCCGCCTTCGCTCACCACCGCCGCAGGCCCGCCCCCACACCGCAGGCCCCGCCCCGCGCAGGCCCCGCCCCCCGCCCAGCACAGGCTGCAGGCCCCGCCCTCCGCCCCGCCCGCCGGCGCCCGCAGGCCGCCCTCCGCGCTTCGCTCACCACCGCCACCAGGCCCCGCCCCCGCCACCGGGCCCCCGCCCCCGCCCAGCACAGGCTGCAGGCCCCGCCCCTCCGCCCGCCTCCGCCGCCGCAGGCTCCGCCCCCGCCCAGCACAGGCTGCGGGCCCGCCCTCCGCCCTCGCTCACCGCCGCCACGAGCCGCCCCTCCGCCAGCCCTCCGCCCCGCCCTCCGCCCCGCCCTCCGCCGCCGCGACCCGCCCCCGCCGCAGGCCCGCCCCCCGCCCAGCACTGGCCGCAGGCCGCGCCCTCCGTCGGGCCCCGCCCGGCCACGCCCCGCCCCCGGCCCCGCGCGCTCCCGGCCCGGGGAGGCGTGTGCTGCTCCCGCCGGCGCGCCCGGGAGCGGGCGGGCTGCCGGAGGAGGACGCGGGCTTCCCGGGCGGCCGCTGCTCTCCAGGATCCTGCCTCTGCTCGCCGGGCGCCGGCTGCCTGCGGGGCGGGCCGAGGTGGGAGCCGCCGCCCCCTGCAGCCGCCGGGACCCGTCCGCCGCCTCGGCCGCGCAGCTCGCCCCGCCGCCCCCGCCTGCAGCCGCTCCGCCCGGGGCCGGGGCCGGGTCCCCGCGGACGCCCGGGCTCGGTAAGCGCCCCCGCCCCGCAGGCCGGCTCGCGGGGGTCCGGGCGGCAGGTGGCCCCGCGGCCGGGGCGGGGATGCGGGCGGGAGCGCGGAGGCTGCGCGGCGGCTGCAGGTGCGGGGTCGGGGGCCGCGGCGCCCGCGCCAGGTGAGGCCACCTGCACCCCCGCCCCCGGCACCGGGCACGGGGCGCGCGGCCAAGTGAGCAGCGCACCTGCCGGCCTGGGCCTCCCGCCCCCTCCCCCGGGGCCTCGGGGACCACCCGGGGCCGGGAAGCAGCCTCGTGCGGGGGCTGGGGAGGCGCCCAGGATGCCCGCCTCTGGCTGGGCACGGGCTCCGCGCCTGGGGAGTCCGCAGACCCTGCTAGTCTCGTGCTGCTCCGGAGGAAGGGAGGGAGACCGCGCTCTCCATCTCTCCCTCTCTCTGCAAAGGGCTCCCCCATCAAGGCTCCCGGGAGGATGCTTTGCACTGATCCCCCAAACACGGATACCTTGGGAAGGAAGGGAGATTTTTCGAGCCAGTTTTGCCACCAGGGAGGTCTTTCCTTCTTTTTTTCTTCTTCCTTCTCTCCCCGCCCTTATTTTTCTTATTCGGTTCCTCCTTCTCCCTCCTGCTCCCTCCACCACCGCCCTCCTCCTCCTCTTCTACTTCATCATCATCATCTTCTTCTTCTTCTTCTAGGTTGGGGAGAGTGAGGTAACTGGCAGCCAATTAAAAGGAAGGTGATTTGCTTCTCGTTAAGGCGGGAGGCAGGGAGATAAACATCCACAACCAGACCCAAATGAATAAATGATTATGTGGTGTGGAGCAAAATGGGGGCAGGCAGGTCCAGATCTCCTGCAGAGTCGGTGGGGAACGAGAGGACCCGCTCGCGCATGACCTTCTGGGAGTCAGTCAGTGGGCACAGGGGTGCATGGTGTACGGGGATGCAGGCCCGTCGGTTCTACGGGGGTGGGGGGTGTAGGGGGGTGGACGGTGTATTATAGCTGCCGGGAGGGAGTCGGGGGAGAAACTGAGCAAACTCTCAGGCTCTGTGGCCTGTGAAAGTCTCAAAAGATGGGGAGGACGAATGTGACCCCAGGGTGATTCTGTAAATAGAGATCTGGAGACCTTCCCCCGGGGAGTAAGCGTTTCAGAGAACGTGCTGCTGTTAGGAGTCGGCAACGGAAGGGGCTTGTCCTCGGAGACGGCCTCCGAGGTGTACTTTCTGGATCCTGTGTCCGAACGCAGCTCGCCTCTTGCCCTAGGAGACTGTGCCTGGGGAGCCCTGTGTTTACCGCTCCCCTGCTCTGTCACTTCGTAAAACTCGGGTGGGTTTAGGCTCCGAGGCGACAGGATTCAGCCTGGAGCAGCAGGTGGTCAAGCGCTGAATCCTGCTAATGGCTCCAGAAAGCCATTTCTCCTGTGCTCCCCAAGTGCTTCCAGCAATAGAAACTGGTGGATGCCCTGAATTCTGACTGTCGTGATCCTCCCCAGCTCTCGGGGCCACCCTGCGTTCTTGGGAGTCCTCTCGGACCCACTGAATGCAGAAGCATAGGAGACGGAAGACGAGGGCAGCCTTTCCAGGTCCTGCTGAGGACGGGAATTAGCTGGACCTGGAGGGAGCCGACCTAGAAGAGAGGCCAGGAATTCCAGGTGACAGAGGAGCCAGATCGGGGCTGCGAGGAAGATGCGATCAGCAAGTGGCAGATCGGAAACAGAAGTGGGCAGAGAGAGGCAAGGGAGCCGGCGGGGGCGGGGGGGGGTGGTCCGGGAGATGGGAGATGATGGATGAAATTATGAGGGGAATGTCTGATGGGTGGAGGATAAAATCCACACAAACTGGGATTTTAAACATAAGGAGATAGTCCCCTGAGAAGATGTAGGAGGAAGCATTGAGGTGAACATGGAGGAACCGCGAGGAGGGAAAAAAAAAAAAAAAAAAGATGATTATCAGAGAAGTGGAAACTGGGATTAGCTCCTAAGCTGTGGGTGGTAGGGAGTGTTCTGGAGTCTGGGGAACAGAAAAACAACAACAGGGACATGCTTCAGGGCGGCAGGAAGTGCCAACCTAAGACAGGCCGCTGGGGAGTCTCCGAAGGCCCCCGTGTCCTCACTTCTGTCCTCCCCCTAACTGAGACTGTGGTGCATGGACTTAGGGGTTCGGGGTCAGTACCAGACAGCAGAGGCCGAGGTCACTGTCGCCCTGTTCAGAGCCGGCAGCCTTGATGGACGTGCATGATGTCTGTGCTCTCCTGGCAGCGTTCACCGTCTCCTTCGGTCCTCACCAAGAGACGGGGGAGGTTCCATGTGCCCTGCACTTTGTAGGTGAGGAGACTGAGGCTTGTGGAGCCGTGGAGCCTGGGCGAAAGCAGACCGGTTCCTCCAGCGGCCCCGATCCTGAATCAAGACAGAGAGGGGTGGAGAGGCACTAAATTCAGAAGTATTTGATGAGTGGAAATCCAAAAAAAAAAAAATATGCCTTGAGATCAATGAATGATGGAAGCAGTTGTAAGGTGACTGCATCGTTGTTGTGGAAGGAAGAGAGTGACCGCGAGAGTTAAGACCTGGCATGAGCGAAGGGGACAGCCATGTGGGTCGAGAGCGCAGAGAGGAGAAATAATTGAGTTGCCATGAAAATAGACCGAGCGGGAATCAGAACCAAAGAACAGGGACAGGAGGGTGGTTGGGTGAGGAGGAGGCGTAACAGGCTGCGGTGGTCCCTCGGGGCTCCGGGTGCCTTGCTTGCTTGAGGCCCAGAAGGGCGGGGTCTGGGAAGGAGGCGCCGTGGGCTCTCTGAGTCGGTGCTTTTTACTTTGCTCCCATGCCTGTTCCCTTCCTTTTTCAGGTGAGTGTCGCTTCTGCGCCGCCCGAGCTGAAGGATGCTCTGCGCCTCCCGGCTTTCCATGGAGACCTCAGAGCCGGGTTGGCCCCCGCTGACACCTCGCCTCGTACCGTCTCTACCTCCCAAGGTGTTTGCCTGTGTCGCGAGCTCGGCCCGGGCCCCGCGCCCCGGAGGCCTGTGCTGAACCCAGGGCGGCGCCCGGAGGAGCGGCCGCGGGCTCTGGGCGGCGATGGCCCGACGCGCTTCCAGCCGCTCGCCCGCTCGGGTCAAGCCGTCACGAGAAGGCAAGTGCTAAGACTAAAGGCTTATTTGCATTTTATTTAAATCTGATGGACCGAGCTTTGGACGATTTCCATGGCAGAAAAATCCATTCCGTTTTCCAGGCGCAAGTGCTGGCCGTCAGATAGCCGCGGCCTTTGAATCCCAGGGCGGCGGCGACGGCCAGTTCGGGCCGCGCTTCCAGACTGTGCCCGGGCCCCGGGCGCTGGGGGCCCCCGGCGGGGACTTGGGCCCGGAGCGGCGCTACCCGGACGGGCCGGGCCCGGAGAGCAGCGCTCGTCCCTGGGAACCGAGAGCATGGGGCGTGCTGGTTTAAAAACGGAAAATGCAAAGTTGGACTGAAAATATCCTCAGTCTTCCGAGCAATCTGCTGAACGGTTCCAAACTTACCTTAGTCTGGTGAGGCGGGGAGCTGCCCCACTTTCCGTCGCCGGCCTCCCGCGGCCATGGAGGTCGCGATGGTGAGCGCCGAGAGCTCGGGCTGCAACAGCCACATGCCCTACGGCTACGCGGCGCAGGCCCGGGCCCGGGAGCGGGAGCGGCTGGCCCAGTCGAGGGCCGCGGCGGCCGCGGCGGTGGCGGCGGCCACGGCTGCGGCCGCGGAGGGCGTTAGGCCCCGGGGCGGCGCGCACCAGCAGCACCAGCAGCACCAGCAGCAGCAGCTGCAGCAGCAGCAGCCCCGCGGCACCTGCCCCGCGCTCGAGCCCCAGGGCGGCCGTGTGGCCCGGAGGCGCCGGCGCTCGCGGCCCAACCGGAGGAGGCCGCAGCCGCGGCCCGGCGGCTTCCCGCACGGCTCGGACCTGCTGCCCAGCGGCTCGGAGGAGAGGATCCTGAGGGAGCTGAGCGACGAGGACGAGGACGACGAGGACGACGAGGACGCCGAGGAGGAGGCCCGGCTGGGCCGCGGCCAGGACGACCGCGCGGCCCACGGCTCCTGCAGCGACCTGCTGCCCCGGGACGACGGCGCCTACGGCCCGGGCCGGCCCAGCGGCTGCTGCGAGCGGGTGGTCATCAACGTGTCGGGCCTGCGCTTCGAGACCCAGATGAAGACCCTGGCCCAGTTTCCCGACACCTTGCTGGGCGACCCCGAGAAGAGGACGCAGTACTTCGACCCGCTGCGAAACGAGTATTTCTTCGACAGGAACCGGCCGAGCTTCGACGCCATCCTGTACTACTACCAGTCGGGCGGCCGCCTCAAGAGGCCGGTCAACGTGCCCTTTGACATCTTCACGGAGGAGGTGAAGTTCTACCAGCTGGGAGAGGAGGCCCTGCTCAAGTTCCGGGAGGATGAGGGCTTTGTGCGGGAGGAGGAGGACCGGGCCCTGCCGGAGAACGAGTTTAAAAAGCAGATCTGGCTCCTCTTTGAGTACCCGGAGAGCTCCAGCCCAGCCAGGGGCATCGCCATCGTGTCCGTCCTGGTCATCTTGATCTCCATCGTCATCTTCTGCCTGGAAACCCTGCCCGAGTTCCGGGACGACAGGGACCTCATCATGGCACTGGGCGCGGGGGGCCACGGCGGGTCGTTGAACGACTCCTCGGCGCCCCACCTAGAGAACTCAGGGCACACCATCTTCAATGACCCCTTCTTCATCGTGGAGACCGTCTGTATTGTCTGGTTCTCCTTCGAGTTTGTGGTTCGCTGCTTCGCTTGTCCCAGCCAAGCACTCTTCTTCAAAAACATCATGAACATCATTGACATTGTCTCCATTTTGCCTTACTTCATCACGCTGGGCACCGATCTGGCCCAGCACCAGGGGGGCGGCAACGGGCAGCAGCAGCAGGCCATGTCCTTTGCCATCCTCAGGATCATCCGTCTGGTCCGCGTGTTCCGAATCTTCAAGCTGTCCAGGCACTCCAAGGGCCTGCAGATCCTGGGCCACACGCTCCGAGCCAGCATGCGGGAGCTGGGCCTTCTGATCTTCTTCCTCTTCATCGGGGTCATCCTGTTCTCCAGCGCCGTGTACTTCGCGGAGGCCGATGAGCCCACCACCCATTTCCAGAGCATCCCGGATGCGTTTTGGTGGGCCGTGGTGACCATGACGACTGTGGGCTACGGGGACATGAAGCCCATCACCGTGGGGGGCAAGATCGTGGGGTCCCTGTGTGCCATCGCAGGTGTCTTAACCATCGCTTTGCCAGTGCCAGTGATTGTCTCTAACTTTAACTATTTCTACCACAGAGAGACTGAGAATGAGGAGCAGACGCAGCTGACGCAGAATGCGGTCAGTTGCCCGTACCTCCCCTCTAATTTGCTGAAGAAATTTCGGAGCTCTACGTCTTCCTCCCTGGGGGACAAGTCAGAGTATCTGGAGATGGAAGAAGGAGTTAAGGAATCCCTCTGCGCGAAGGAGGAGAAGTGTCAGGGAAAGGGGGACGACAGCGAGACGGAGAAAAACAACTGTTCTAACGCCAAGGCTGTGGAGACCGATGTGTGAGCCCTGCTCTCCGCCCGCGCCGGCCCCCCGCCCCTC
This sequence comes from Otocyon megalotis megalotis, assembly GCA_017311455.1. Taxonomy (NCBI): domain Eukaryota; kingdom Metazoa; phylum Chordata; class Mammalia; order Carnivora; family Canidae; genus Otocyon; species Otocyon megalotis. The sequence goes on from JAEUCK010001291.1 coordinate 300,460, forward strand.
CCCGACCCTGGTGTCTCCAACTATATCGCACGCGTGGAGAGCGCAGCTACGGCGACGAGATATGCAGACGGACCCGATGCACAGAGCACCACACCATTTACTTAATGGTTATCCGTGGCATAATTGTCACTAAACCCGTTTGGCATATCAAATAAATGGTACATCCTGGAGAGGAGGGAGGCTAAAATTAGGAGCAGATCTATCTTTATATTTTTTACCAGAACGCAAGAATTTTGCACATTAACTGGAAAAGATGTCCAGAGTAGAGGTGGTTCCACGGAGAGAATGTGTACGCGTGTGTTTGCGTGTGTGCGCTGCGTGCGTGTGTAAGTAAATTGTCAACGTTGTCAGTCGTTGTGCGGTGATGGGAGAAGTTGGCATTTTGAAGTATTTACTATGTAAGAAATAATGAATCCGAGCAGTCATTTATTAGTGCTTTGACAGCATCTCATGTCTTTGGATTCCATGATTGTTTTTAAAGAACTGTAAGAATTACTGTGTAGAAAAAGAAAAAAAAAAAAAAGAAAGAAAAAAAGAAAAGAAAGTGGATTATTTAATAGAATATAGGTCACGATTTTATCTTGGATTTAATTAAAGTTTATTTTTAACTGGAAATTAGCTTTTAAAAAGGCTGCAGGGGCCTTTGGAAATTGATTATATTTTATTATTAATTTTGGGGGAAGATGTGACAGCCAATGCCTAACAATATGGAAGAAGTGAAACCAGAGAAAATGTAACAAGTTTTGCTCACAGTTAACGGGACTGGAATCTTTTTTTGTTTTTTTTTGTTTTTTTTTCCTTTGCACTATTTTATATGCTGGAGATGGAGAGAGACTTCCTACTGTGAATGTTTACTGATGTAACAGCTCCATGACAATCACTGGGAGAATGATTTCTTGGTCTTATGTGATAGTCCTTCTCTTTGTGTGAGACTAATGGCCGCGCAGATAACAGCACATGATTCCCTTTTTAAAATTCCAGATAACTGATCTGCAAAGGGAGTACGAAGTAACACTTAGCAACTGAATCTTTTGAAATTGGACTGTTACAATGATGCTTCCGAAACCATACGACTTAATTATTCTTCTGCCTTTTAAATCCAGAATAATTTAACCAAAGTTAATGCATGCACTGAAAGAGTTCTTGAAGAAATAAGATGCCCAGCAGCTACAGTGATTATGGCTTAAGAGCTTTCTATTAAACGTGCAACACAAATGCTAGATTTATTAAGTTTATTTCTTTGTGCAGCTCCATAAAGGCACAGTGTGGGGATTCAGCTCAGAATTGAGCATCTTTGTCTGCTGAAACTGACCCAAGGGAGAGTCGTGTCAAAACATTGAGTTTTGGTAACACCGTCATTATCATTTTTGTTAAAAAAAAAAAAAAATCTTATGGCACGTGTGTTTAATTCATGACAGGGCGTTCTAGAAGGTGCAGCAACAGCTAGTGGTCAGACTTGCGCTATTCCGTCGTAATGAGATGTAGGTCGGCAAATTCAGAGTCCACGAGGGGCCTTATTCTCCAGTGTTTCCTCAACATCTATTCTCTATAAGATGGTTGTCCTGAGATTTCGGAAAAATACCCTATGCAGCACATAACGAACTCTGACAACTGTGAATTAAAAAAAAAAAAAAAAAAGATCTAGAATAGCTTTTCTCAAGCTTTTAAATCGCAGGCCATCATTTGATGATAACGTACATCTTCTTTAATAATATTCGAAATTCCAAGTAAATCTAAGGTCAGGTTTGAAAGCAAAGTTGCGCCCCTCCCCTCCCCCCTCCCCCACCACTTACAGGAAAACAGCCCTCAAGAATACCTTGGGGAGAATGGAAAGCAGCGAGCAGCATGGGGGTTGGTCGAATGCTGTGACCAAAGATGTCTAGTGGGCAAAAGGGCGGCAAAACGAGGAAATTGAACTTGTAGCAAGACTTCAGGGATGGCATTATAATAGGCTTGGGATCTGGAGCACAAACGTAGCGAGCCTTAGCCTAGGAGTCGGGCTGTCTGGGTTGGTCCCTGGGCCCTTGACAAGTCACCCTGCATCTCTGCACCCCGTTTCCGCAGGAGGAGGGCACGTAAGGCTCTCGTCCCAGCGCAGAGTCGCAGGGACAGCAGATGAGCCCCGAGAGGCCGAGTGATGTAAACGCCGCAGGTTATGTCCAGGTCGTTGACTCTTCCTCCGGGAGGACGAGGTCTGCGACCCAGCGGCTAGGTGTGCTTTCCCGGGACACCACGAAGAGCATGGGCCATCTCTTCTGACGACAGGGGGATGCGCAGACGCAAGGTAGCCTGTCACTGACCACTTACCACAGGTCCCTCAACTGGGGAAAGGCCCCAGGCGTGCGGCACTGTGAAAGCTGAGTGTGTGAGTGAGATCCCGCGTGCCCCTTGCCACGCCCAGTGGGTGCGATTGTCCCAGGGCGGTTTAAGTGCCCGCTCCTGGGTGGTGACCGGCCACCGTGGCCGCCCGGCGATGCTTGGGCTCCTCGGAAGGGAAGAGGCAGCGGGTGTCCACGGCGTCTCCTGTTTCGAGGGCAGTTCCGTTTAGCGGAGCTGTAGTATTAGACTCGGTAATTCTGTGGATTCAAGGAATAGAGTCATTTCGAGGTCCTGGAGTAGTTCCCCTTAAGCGTTTTCTTAGGGGCCACCGTGGGCTCCCAAACTGCGTATTGTCGGGGTATTGCGGGCTCCGTGTCGCGCCGTTTGAATTTTCCTTCGAGATGCATTTATTTTAGGGTGTCGGGAGCTCATTTCCACACTAGGAAGAAAGCCCCGACGGCCTCGGGTTCGCGAAGGGCACTTCGGTAGGAACGCTTCCCGGGTAGGGGGTGTGCGAAGGCCGGGAGCGCGACAGGTGCAGCCGTGGGTGAACGACGTTGTTCCAAGGCAAAGCCGGGCAGGCTTCAGGCCACGTGCAAGACTTTACACTGAGAACCATGCTTCCAGGGGCTCTTTGTGCCTGAGGCAGGGGACCGCCCTCTCAGACACCACCCCCCACCTTTGGCTGTATTTGATAAAAGGGGAGTGGCTCCATTCAGAGATTCGAATTTCGGGGATCTGGGATCCTATAGTTGCTTTTCAGGTGACCATGTTACCAAAAGTGCCATATTTGAAGGTCAGGCCTCCTCAGAGTCGTCTTTTCAAGGGTTCTGCACTGTTCTCTCTTTGCAAATGCTTGAAAATGGTCATGGAGAAGAGAGGAGGACTAACTATTAGTTAATAGTTTCTGCACAACTATTCTGCGAAATTTCTGCGAAAGAGAGCGAGCGGATGCCCGAGGAATGAGGGTTGGCCTGGGAGTGGAGAGCTGGCTTGTTGACACGGGCGCATCATTTCATCTTCTTGATTCTCAGTCTTGCTGTTGTTTTTTTTAGGTGTAAAATCAGGCTGTTGAGCTACGGTATCCCTCGATTGCTTCCAGCACGGAAATTCTCTGAAGTCGAAGGAAGTAGTAGACGAGCTTGGTATTTTCTAAGCATTCAGGTCACGCCAGCCTTGATCTTATATAGTTACGTAGTGGGAGCAAAATAGTTCTGAAATCTCACCGTTGGGTTAAATGCAGAACCAGGAGTTTGAGACTGAGATTTTAGAATGAAGCTGAATGGAAAGGGTGTCTTTTTTTTTTTTTTTTTTGAAAGGGTGTCTTTTGAAGTTCTTTCTTCCAACAACCATAGGGAAGGGATTTCCTTAATTAAAAAAAAAAAAAAAAATCACCCAGTCTCCAATTGAATACATATGGTGAAAGTTGGTAAGTAAACATTTTGATTTCTTGCTTTGTTATAGTAGAGTTTTGTCAGCAAACAGTGCTCCGACCTGTGCTGGGGAACTCATTTTATGCCTAAACACATGTAGTATTTCACAAGTGCTACTGCTTTTCTTGTCATGTTTGTTTTAAACAGGATCGCTGAAGCTTTGTGAAAATCTTTCCATTAAGCATGCGTTACAATAGAACCCAATATATGACTAAGAGATCTCTATGGAAAAACCCTCTGATTGCATATACGTCCGTGTGTCCATTTTTTAAGGAAGTCAACAGTAACCAACAGAGAATTATTATTATTTTTTTTTTGAGAATCATTCTTAATTGCATTAGAATCATGAACAGTAGAGTATCCCCACGTCCCGAAGGAATCAGAGATGCTGTTCTCCGTCGTCGATTCTGCGGAGCGCGATGCGTCTTCCGCCGTAATGTTGCAGCTGTTCGTAGGTAAAGGGGGAAATACACCAGGTTCAGTTTGCATTTTTCAGTGAACACGTGCTGTGGTCATGTGCACGATGCGGAGTGCAACACCCCTCTTTATATGGCTTTTTTTTTCCCCCTTATTGATATAGTATAGAATGATTACGGGTTGTCATTCAGTGACAAAGGGGCCTGTTCCAGGGAATCTTCCTGACCCAAAAGTCATTCTGAATTCTGCAAGGGACAGTTGGTGTGGACAAAAGGTGCTTCGTGGTTTTCCTGCCTGCAGTGACGTTTCCCTCAAAGCACAGGGTCTTCCAAACCGACGTAGCCGGTACAGGTTAGGAGACGACGGCCCTGCTTTCTAGTATGGAGATCATTATTCCTGTTTGAAAGGAGGTTTGTGTTCAAGATTGAAGGAAGCGGAGCTATTTTTGCAGTAAATGGGAATGTGTACTTCTGAAATGTAAATTAAGATTAGGACTGTGATATGAGTTTTATTTCTGACTTGGTTCTCTGTTTCCATAGCAGTCCCAATTTCCTACAGTATCTTCAGGAAAAAGTATGCTAATACGTATCAGACCATATGGCCCAATCTGAGGTACGGAAAATATGGTTATTTTATTTATGGATAAATAAATTAACCCCAGGGTATGAGTTGAGTGCTTTGGAAAACATAGCCCATGTTTAAGGAGCCACGGCTCTGGGGGAGACTCGAACGTGCGGCCCTCGGGCCCGTGGGTAGCACCGAGTGGTTTCAGGCCAGCAGCATGCCCAGCCAGGTGTCCTGCTGCCGTCTAGGGAAGGCTGTTCCCGCCTTTGGTGCTCCTGGCGTTGCTCATCTGCGGTTAAGTTTTTGATTTATCTGCCACTATCGGTGTCTTGGAAGGAGAATTTGTACCCAGAGTATCAGGAGCTAAATGGTTTTGATAGCTGACCCGGGAATGCTCGACTTTTGGCTCCTGACCTGCAAAGAATGGGTCGTGTAGACGCTCCACAACCAGGTCCTCATCCGAGCTGGCTTCACTCGGCCTCAAAACCGTGGTCTCCCTTTCAACAGCCGGGCTAGAAAAACGCAAAACTGTAAACGGAAACCAATAAAGTAGAAAGAAACAACCAATACACTGAAACTAGAAACCAATATGCAAAACCTGTCTGGAAACCCAGTGTGTCGTGCGCATCCTTGCGTCCTGTACCTAGAACGAGCCGTGAAGGACTTCGGGACGGCTTTGCCACCTCGCCTCACGGGCAGCAGACGTGGCCCAGAGGCGACCGTTGCCGTGAAAGCTGTAAAGCACAGATAGGGGCCTGAGAGGTCATGCCAGTTAACGTTTTCTATGAAAATGATAGAAACGCCAACCGACCTTCAAAGTGGTCTTAATAGTGATTATTAGGAATGACTAATAGGTATGGAAATATGCTGCTTTTCTCCAGTTATTGGCATAATGCGCGAATGTACTTGGATTGATTTCTCATGATTCCGGAGATTTTTCGTGGTTCCTCGCATAGCCTTAAAGCCACAGAGCATGAAGGCATTTTGTACACAGCTTCAAGCTGGATACTCAAGGATCGGTCAGTCGCCTCTTAAATCAGCGAAATAAATAGCCCCTGTGGATGCTGCCTACACTTGTACCAGTGCTGAGCCAGATAATTACATTGGTTTCAAAATGGTTAGATTAATATGCTTATATAATATATAAGTATAATATATATCTTATATATTTTAATATATTTATAGTAAATATGATATATTTATATATTATATACATATATTTATTATAATATTTAATGTATTTATGATATATTTATATATAATGTTATATAAATAATATTAAATATATTGAATATATATTAAATAATAAATACATTAAATAATACATATATTTATAAAATACCTTTAATGCTCTGACTTTATTCTGGCCAAAGATAGAGATATGGATTGTCTGAGGCATGGAAAGAGCCTTCTTGAAATGAAGAAAAAATGTATAATTCTTGTGTGTTTTGGGGAAACCGTGAGACCTATGGGTTGAAAGACCTTTCTAGGTTGGACTTTGGTGCCGTATAAACAAGTGGTGTTAGGGCTAAGCTCTGGGACGTTCCGTGGGATTCGGATATATGAGGTTTCGCTCCCGGGAAGGATTACGTATCATGTTCATGAAACATTGCAGAAATGCTGGTCTTACTTTTCGGGGCCGCTATTCCCATTATATAAAGGATGCGTAGAGCATGGGAACGAGCCTGCACGGCCCCGTAGAGCTCCTTCGTGCTCTCTAGAAATCAGTGCACTTGAAAGCCGTTATTCTGCATTTTTGTCGGAGCTGTTGTTTGACTGTTTGATGTGACTTCCTTGATTCTCTTAGGCTCAATTACAGGATTCGAGTCTCGGGTTGTTTTTGTTTTGGGCGGATGTTTCCGTCTATCTCAGCCTCTGAGGTGCTCGCATACAAAACTGTAAAATAATTGGGAAACCTCATATTTCTCGGAGAGCGGGGCCGAGAGCTGCACTCTTTCCATGAGGGGAGTTACCATGGAGGCTCTATGTTCTTCTGCCCATACACCGAAGTCACTCGTACTTGCGTAGATTGGTGATTGCCCCCGAGAAGGGTAGCGTGTGATGGCCCCTGGGGAGTCTTTCTCTCCTCCTTCAGGTGGTGCAGATCCTGATCCGCGTGGGGTCTCATTTGCTTCCCGGCAGGGTGGGAAATACCTGATGGAGCTCCCATTGGACCGAAGTCTATCAAGACATGATGGAACCTCTAGGGAATACAGTAGGGTCTGTATTTATCTGTTTGTTTGCCCTTCCTGGTTGGCATTACGGTTGGCGTTACTGTCGGGGAGTGGATTTTACTGTTACGAGGGTTTGCCCGATATTGCAATGGGCTTTGATAAGAAAAGCGAGGTTGTGAGCTCCACAGTGTCCTTACTAGCTTGAGGAGTGACCCTGGTTAAATATATTAGGATCTTAATATGAGATTTGGAGATTGCAGTTCCTGGGCAGAGCCATTTATCTGGAGGGAGATTTATCCCATAAATAACGATTCATCCAGTCAGGTTTCTCGGGAGGTTGATGGAATCTCTTTGCTTTTCTTCCCTATCTCCTGACTTTTGAACGTTATGTTTAAATTCATGGGTTATGTTTAAATTGGTGGATATACATGTTTCATCTTCTAGCAAAACCAAGTGAAAGACTTGGTTGCAAATTGATAAGAACACGGATTCTTATCAATTCTTTGATGATCTTTTTTTGCAACGTCTGCAGTTAAGGAGTCTGGAAGCGGCTCTCGGTAGATACGGAGAGCAGCGTGGGACGTGCATACGGGCCGCAGGAGAATGGGGACGACACAGGAGGCGCACCGGGCGTGGATTTCCCTTCTGGTTTCCTGGGGCGTCCGCAGGGTTCTTGGCCTGTGTCCCCCGGATCCGGGGCAGCCAGCGCGGAGCTGGGCAAGTGCAACAGGCGGCGAGGAGGGTCACAGATCCGCGGGGCCTGGGGGACCGCAGGGTCGTTGGCTGGGGTCCTCTCCGTGGCCCTCAATCCACCGCAGGGGGTTGACGTGCCAGTGCCTTAAAACTAAGAAGCAAGCGACCCCTGAAGCCCGGGGGTGCCCACTGCGAGCACGGGCTGCAGGACGCGTTCCCATCACTTACGGGCGGCGGGCGATTCCCGGAGGAGGCAACAATCATAGAATGTGCCAGAGTGGGGATCCCTGGGTGGCGCAGTGGTTTGGCGCCTGCCTTTGGCCCAGGGCGCGATCCTGGAGACCCGGGATCGAATCCCACGTCGGGCTCCTGGTGCATGGAGCCTGCTTCTCCCTCTGCCTGTGTCTCTGCCTCTCTCTCTCTGTCTCTCTCTCTCTCTCTCTCTCTCTCTCACTGTGACTATCATAAATAAATAAATAAAAATTAAAAAAAAAAAAAGAATGTGCCAGAGTTAGAGCCCGTGGCTGCCGTCGTGCGCTCCTTGCTGAGCTATAGCTGCCGTGCTGCTCCTCGGGCAAGCGGGGCTGCTTCACCGCCGGGTCCGCGTCCTCCCCGGGCTTCGAGGCTTCGAGGCGGCACGTGGACGGGCGGGCGGGTGAGGGCCACGCGCATCCAGGCTTTGGCCTGTGGCTCATCTCGTGACGCTGGGCTCTGCAGTCACTCAGGGGCCGGGGCTGACCCTGGGCAGGGGAGGCCCTGCTGAGGACCGGCCATCCCGCTGTCTGCCTGCAGCCCCATGGGGACGCGGCCTGGCACGGACGGGTACTGCCGTCACCGCTACCGCAAGCCGAAGGTGACACGCGGGGACACATTTTCATTTCCGTTGTGAAAAGCCGTCGTTGGGTTACAAGCTCTGTAAGAGACACGGGAAAGTCACTCGACGTTTAAAAAATTTCGCTGCAGCCCCGCAAGGCCCAGGGCAGGATATGGAAGTGGAAGGTCCTCACGTCAGTGTGATCAGATATAAACTCGCTCAAAGTGAGTGTTCGAAGGCCTCGCTCTTCGTTTCGGGCTCCAGTCCTTTCCGCCCGTTATTTAAGCTGCAGGCTTGCTGGCGCGCAGGCGACGTGGAGGTGTGGGCGCCCGGTGCCCCCCCGCCGCCCCTCGCCGCCGCCCCACGCCGCAGCGTTTCCGTGTGATCCTCGCAGGCGACTCGGTGTGGTGAGTCAGGTCCGCCAGTGAAGGCCGGAGCTGTGGTCACCTGCGCCCAGTCCGTCGAGTTCTCCCCTCTGTCGGGCGCTGGCCGCCTGTGACTGGGCAGCTGGGCTTCCACAGACAGCGGCTGACTCCTTGTGGGGTTTCGTTCATTTTAGGTTTTTCACTCAGATGCTTATCACTGTGTGGAAACAACCTCGGCGGAGACTGAGCTGGGGCGTCACAGCGGAGACCCTGCTCTGACCGACTGTTGTCGGGAGTTCAGTCAGGAAGACGAGGGGCGGACAGGCCCGACCAACGTTCGCTTCGCCAACGCGCTGCCGGGTGGGGCGGGCTCGTTTCCACGCTCAGGCCAGACAGTTGACGCGCCGGCTTTCGCGGTGTGGCTTGCGGTAGTCCTCGGGCTGCCCCACACGCTGGGCTGTTGGGGTGGTTGCTTGAGGGGAGATGTGTGCGCTGGTGAGATGGTGCCCGGCACCTGAGCTCTCCCTCCCTGCGGCCGAGCAGCTGGGGGTGCCACCAGGCCTCTCCCTCGCCGGGCCCTGTGTGGAAGCCGGACCCCTGTGAGGAAACCTGCATGGAGGCTGGGCCTCTCTTGTGAAGGGAACCTGCGTGGAGGCCGGGCCTCCCCTGTGAGGGAACCCATGAGGAGGCTGGGCTCTGTGAGGGGAGCCTTTGTGGAGGCTGGGCCCTGTGGGGAGGAATCTGTGTGGAGGCCAGGTCCTGTGGGGGGAACCTTTGGGGGAACCCGCGAGGAGGCCAGGCCCCCCTGTGAGGGAACCGTGTGGAGGCTGGGCTCTGTGAGGGGAGCCTATGTGGAGGCTGGGTCCCGTGGGGGGGAACCCGCGTGGAAGCCTGGCCTCCCCTGTGAGAGAACCTGTGTGGAGGCCGGGCCCCGTGAGGGAACCTGTGAGGAGGCCGGGGCCCCCCTGTGAGGGGAACCTGCATGGAGGCCTGGCCCTGTGAGGGAACCCGTGTGGAGGCTGGGCCCTGTGAGAGGAGCCTATGTGGAGGCCAGGTCCTGTGGGGGGGAACACGTGTGGAGGCTGGGCCTCCCCTGTGAGGGAACCATGCGGCAGCATGGAGGCAGCGACGTCTAAGCGTCCTGTGAGGCTCACTTACGCGTCTCTCAACGGAAGCCAAATGCACTCAAAAGATGGCAGCGTTTCTATGCGTGATGCAGCGTAATCTAGAAATGGGATATTATATTAAGTGGATTACATTTCTGAGATTTTAAATAAATTCACGTCATGCAACATTATCTTTATTTAGGGCCTCCTTTTTTTTTTAAACGTACTAAATAGTCCCACAGGCTACGTGGGAACGTTCTCAGAATAGAGTTTGACGACCTGAAGGCAGGAGGAAACGTCTCTTTACGTTGACCTTTGAGTGTCAGGATGTCAGCCTGACTTCCCTGGACTTTGACTTCGGATCTTGACCCGGCAGTTGGTTCTGGGTTTGGCCGCTGCTGCTGTCAGACGGCGGCCTCCGGCCGTAGACGCGCGTTCACTGTCCGCCTCCGGTGACATACGGCCTCACGTCTCGGACAGGAGGGCGGTGGGCTGCGTGGCCGCGGGCCGGGGCGGCAGGAGGGCGCTGGGCTGGGAGCGCGGGCGCCCGCCGCGTTTTTCCTATTTTTTAATTTCTTGGATTCTCAGAGGGGCATCTTATTTAATTTAAGGACATTTTCATTTTTTAAAGGATTTTATGTATTTATTCACGGGAGACCCAGAGAGACGGGCAGAGACCGGCCGAGGGAGAAGCGGGCTCCGCGCTGAGCCCCCGGCGCCCCAAGGACACGTCCGTTGCTTAGGGGCCGCCTCGGTCCATCCGTGGAATAATCGCGTGGCAGCAGCGTTCGGGAGCCGCGGTTAGTGTGCCCTCGTTCTTCTGTCCCCTTGGGTCGTCTGCGCCCAAAGGGACACACGCGAGTCTCTCCGTGACGGGCTCAGGGGGCTAGTGCCCGCCCGCCCGGGGCAAGGGCTGTCGCCGAGGCGCCTACGCAGCTGCCCGAGGGCCTTCGTTTGTGTTCACGCCGGGTCAGGACAGCCCCGTGGGCTTAGCCTTTGGGGCCTGGTGACCTTGGGCCCCAGACGAGGCGCCACCGACTCCGGCACCGCGAGGCCCTGGGGGCCGGGGGCCTGCACCTTTGTGTCCCCGAGGCCCAGCAAGCCTCGCGCTGCTCCTGTGGGTGCTGCGCACCTGCTGTCACCTACTTGGCTCTTTTTAAAGCTCCGTCAGAGTGTGTGTGTCTGGTGTTAGTGTCCCAGAGGGGGCCGTGACGATGTCGTGTAGGTGATGGCCGGTGGCCGCCCGGCGCGCTGAGGCCGGGGGTGGTTGGGGCGCTGCTCCCCAGCCGTCCCTCTGCTATGTTCTCCGTGCACAGGGGGCGCGGGGGTTTGTCGCTCCAGCTGCAGCACCTGCTCCCTGGGCGTCTGTACCCGGCCCCGTCGTGCTCGTGACATAGCTACGACCCGAGCTGTCGCTTTCCTCGAGCCTAGAGGCCCTGCTTCCCTAGTGTCCACCTCCAGCTGCTGCCGTGATCCTGGGCCTGCGCCACCGCCCTGTCCCCGGGCGCGCTCCTCTGGTTCGTCCCACCGCCGCGCTGCTTTCTCAGCGGCCTGGCCCCTTCTCCTCAGTGACTAGGACTGCCACGGGTGTTCTCGTGAACAGAACATCCTAGAATACATGTTTATTATTTTTAAGGCTGTTTTCCCAGCGGAAGTTGTTTTTAAGTGAAGGGATTTTTATTTTATTTTATTTTATTTTATTTTATTTTATTTTATTTTATTTTATTACTTTATTTCATTTTATTTGTTTGTTTGTTTGTTTATTTATTTATTTATTTATTTATTTTTAAAGATTGTATGTGTTTATTCACGAGAGACTCAGAGAGAGAGGCGGAGACCCAGCCCGAGGGAGAAGCGGGCCCCTTGCAAGGAGCCCGACGGGAGACTCGATCCCGGGACCAGGTCGTGGCCGGGCCCAGGCAGGTGCTCAGCCACAAAGACCCGGTGCCCTGGGTCCCGACCGCCGGGGTAGCCGCGCTGTCCGTGTCCCCCGCCCTCCTGAGCACCCGGGCCCCGCGGGCTGGCGCTCAGCGTCCTGCTGCCTCAAGGGCACACCCGACCCTCGCTCTGCCCCTCTTCTTCCCTCTCACTCCCCCACCTCTTTTCTGCGCTCTGTCCCCCTCTTTGTGCCTGCTGAGCACCTGGCCCTTGGCCGCTGGCTGTCTCTGCAGAGGGCAGGGCCCCGCGGGCAGCCTCCCGCCCACTCGGTGTCCCCTGGTGTGTGACCCTGCCCGGCCGAGCCGCGTGGGCCCGAGGCCTCCTGGGTCCGGGCCTGGTGCAGCCTTCGCCACCCCCCGGGGATGCCCGGCGCTGGCAGGGGAGCCTCTATACCTTTGCATTTGTTCCTTTTCTCTTAGCAGCTAAAAGCACGGGTTCAGCTCCTTTTCAGGGCTCCCCGAAGGGATTTCTGCGATCTTTGGGAAACTCTGCTTAGTTTGAACTTTGAGCTCGTGACTCTCCCGTTTGCTTACTACCTGCTTACCTTTGGGATTGCCGCTTTGGGGGAGTTGATCCAATTCAATTAGAGATGTCTCCAGTTATTCTTGGAACCGCCTCCTGTGTCAGGAAGAAGCTGTAGAAATAAACAACGTGGTTTTTTAAATTTTCCTTTTCTTTTCCTTTTAAAGGTTTGAAACAATTTGTAATATTTTGTGGACCGTTTTGCAGCTGCATAGCTTCTAATTGTGCCTCGCCTTTCAGAGAGAGAGAGAGGTTTGGGTACCTTAGTCTGTAACCGTGGGTTTTCAGGTTCAGTCATTTCAATAAAGAGGCAAATCTCAGGGTATAAAACAAATAAGCAAACAAAGAAATGAGAACGTTTTAACTCGCTACGTGAGACCACGAAGTCACGAATAGTGCTCGTTTCTGAAAACTCACCGGTTGTGTTCGGGGCCGAGCTCTGTGGGCCGCATGGCGTTGCGGGAACGCACCTGCCGGCATCCGCGGTCCACCGGCGTCCTGGGGCCCCTGAGGACCCCTCGGCCTTGGCCCCTCCCGCAGTGTCGGCAGGATCCAGGAGGTAAAGGCAACTGGCGGCACCGCGGGGCGTCTCTGAAACCCCGTCCAGTGGGAGGGCCGTGTGGTCCCTCTTGCTTGCTCGTGGTGACCGGGGACATCCGTATTTTCAGGACAGATGTCTTAGAGATAGTTGTCCCTGTCCACGGCAAGAACGCATGGGAAGAAGATGGGACATTTTAATTCAGCCTACCTCTCACACCCTCTTCTGCTTGGCGCACCGTGGGACGCCTCTGGGTTATGTGTGTCTACAAGGCAGTAGTTTGTAAAAAGTGGTCTACAGTCATTTTTGTCTCTATTAGGTTCTTAAAAACGATTCCTTCCTGGGAAAATGGTAAGTTTAAAGGTGTAAAGGATTGCTTGCTTCTTGCAGTGTTTTTGTCCCAGGCTAGAGGCCTGCACATAGTGTTGTTGGCTAATCGATGGACCCCATTGGCTGGACACGGACAGAGGTTTCACGTTACGCACGGTGACATCGTTTTTGCTTACTTGTGACTTTTGAGCAATCGGTTCTTTAAAACAATCTGACAAAACAAATCTTCGCATTAATGTGAACCCTTTCTTGGTGCCTTGAATCTTGAGCGAAGAACATCGCCGTCCGTTGTGAATTTAAAGCCCATCTGGGTGAGGTTTGACCAGGAAGCACGGGTCCGACTTTGGATCCGTCTTTTTCAATGTGGCACATGCGCATTTCATCCAGAGTAGGTCGGTGAAACATCCGGTGTTGGGACGTGCTCAGATTGGTAGCTGGCAAGTGTGTTATCAATCTTGTAATGAATTTTCACATGATTTCAGAGCGTTCGTATTGGCCGATTATGGACATCGATAATGGTCACGTTAAACTTAGTACGTCTCTCGATTTGTTTTTTGGTAGAAGTCTTGCAGTCATAGGGTAATGAGGCTGATGTTTTTTTTTCCTAACGTGTCTGTGAGAAATACTTTGAGGATTTCTATCCTCTTTCTCCTCCTTATGGTATAAAAAATGTCTTTCCAAGTGCATCTGGTGGTTTCTTTATCAGAAAACCATTCATATTTCAGGGACTTTGGAAAGTGTCATTCGTGGAGCAGATAAATCTGTTATTCGGGAAAATTATCAGGATCATCAACGATGATGATCGTTGTTTGATTCTTTCCCTCGCTGCGGTTGTATAGACACGTATGTGGTTGTATCTTGTCCCCTTTGGCTCAATAAGTATGTGTTTCTATCCACGAGAGATTTTATTTATTTATTTATTTATTTTTTCACGAGAGATTTTAAATGATTCCTTTGCCATGTTTAAATTTCATACCTGAAAATGACCTTTCCATTTCGAAATACCTATTAGATGGCAAAGTCAGTGCGTTGGGTGACGTTAGGATTCTTTAATAACTAAGGAGGATTATTCCCCCACCGTGGGTGCCTCCATCAATTACATTTCTTGCAGGTATCACTTCCCCACACATAGAAGCCCACAGAGCTCTTGTTGTACTCTCTGGGAGCATCTAGGTTAAATTTTTATTGATAATGATCAGAAGTAGGGTTTTCTAAACGCTTATTAGCCAGAACATAAGCATATCCACTGCTCGATGAGGGTGGCTCCGCTGACGACTCTGTTTTCAGGGATTTCTCATAGAAGGCGGATCCAAGGAGAAGACAAGAGTAGTCAGAAGTCACTTCCTACACTTACCTCCTGTTTTCTTTTAGAACATTTATTTAGCTTTTCATAAAGGAACCCATGGTATATTTATAGTCCCCTCTCGTGTGTTCTTCACCTACTTAGGCGGTTGCTGATATTAAAAAAAAAAAAAATCGAAGGAAACAATGTCCAAGAAAGAGAGGTGGGCAGGGACCAGTGTTGAAGGGCCCGGAAGGATTTGCGATGCGGAATATTTGTCAAAGACCATCGTATGGACTTGGGCTTATCTTCTGGGTCCTTTGCCATGTTGACGGTACTTTGAGACGTCTCTTCACATCACAGTAAAATGTGAAGAATCACATTCCAGAAGCAAGAGGGGAGCAGGAAACTGTTCTGTTGGACCCCTTGTGCCGTGGTGCCTTCGTCTGCGTGGGCCGTCCTGTTCCTGGGACCTTCCATGCCTCAGCCTTTCCCTTCTGATGGTGGAGACCATTGACTGCTGACCAGCCTGTCACCCAGTGGCCCCACCGTGCAAATCCAACTCGCTAATCCTGTTATGGTCAATTTAAGACCTTTGCTAATTTGTCTTGGAAAATATGGTGAGATGGGACCCATACCCTATTTTTTCCCTATTGTGTTTTCTTTAAACTCTCGTCTATTGAGTGAGACGTTTTGTGTGATAAACAGTCCATGAATTTTGACAAACGTAGACACCCATGAATCCACCGTTACCATCTGAGCCCTGATTCTAGCAACCAGTTAAACCTGCATTTTGTCACTATAGCTTGGAATTTCTAGAACTTCATATAAATAGAACCATACACTGTGGACTCTGGTTTCTGGCTACTCAGAATAACGTCTTTGATTCTTTCATTTTTGTGGCATGTACCAGTAGTTGGTTTCTTTTTACTGCTGAGAACTGTTTCGTTGTATGGATATGCCTCATTGTGTTTATCCATTCACCTGTTGGTGGACGTTTAGGTTTTCAAGACCCTGCTTGGATGTTTTCCACCAAGTCTTGTTTTCAGTGCCACCTGCTAATTGTTTCACATCCTTCGAGCTAAATTGCATTTCTTGTCATTTCCTCTACTACTTGGATATATACCTTCTCTATCCTACAGGAAACCAACAAATGATTTATTTTTTTTTCCAACAAATGATTTAAAGTTTATATAGGATGTGTATACTTAAATGGAATTGTTCAGTATTTAAAAAAATCAGTTCTTAATGGTTTGCTCCTGAAATAAAACTGCTTCTGGTCAAGAATGCACAATCTAATTCTCCAGAGGTCACTTTTATCTCTGGGCCATTTTGTCACTTTGATGGCAGCAATGAGAAGGATTTCTGCAGAAATCCGTGTTGACACACAAGTAGACCAGCAGGATGCTGATAGAGCACTTCCTTGTCCAAAGAAACAGTGCATGACACTTGGATGGATTTCAATCATAAAAGTTAAGTGAAAAGTAGAATTTTCCATGTTTCCCATTTGAAATTAAGCTCTTTGAGACTTTCATTAGTGTTCTTTTTTTAGATGACAATGATTTTAAGTGGAAGTTGCATTCACCAGGGGAGCTGCAGCCTCTCTTCTTTTTTTTTTTTTTTTTTTTTTTTTTTCAAGATTTTATTTACTTATTCATGAGAGACGCAGAGAGAGAGGCAGAGACACAGGCAGAGGGAGAAGCAGGCTCCATGCAGGGAGCCCGATGCGGGATTCGATCCCAGGACCCCGGGGTCACGCCCTGGGCCAGAGGCAGACGCTCAACCGCTGAGCCTCCCAGGAGCCTCAGCAGCCTCTCTTCTGAGGCAAATTCATGAAGACCGATTTTATCTCTGTGAAAATATAGCTACCGAAGTTCAGAGCAATGTGAGTTCAGGAGTCCTGTTCTCTTAAATCTTTCTTTTAGATCCTTTCTTTTAAAACTCCAGATTTAGCCTCTTAAATCTAATATCAATGTCTAAGTACATTCACATTTTTTGAGTTCTCTGGGGCCCTCTTCATGTCTGTCCTCTCCTCTCCGGAGTTTTTCCTCCTTCATTTTCCATCTGCATTCACATTTCTCTCTTTTTCTCCCTCTCTCCCTCCAGCCACAAAGATTCTCCAGGGAAGGACTGAGTACCTCAAACGAAATTCGTTCAGCTGTGCTCTGACCATCTTGCCCATGAAATTTTGCTTTCCTCACGCAGAAATCTCAATGATATTGCTGGAGCGAGTTCTGTATCCTATACCCTGGCAACGCTCCTAGAACCAGTCCCAGTGGGATTTCTGTTTTAGAAGCTGCCTTGAGATCTTTGTAGCATCACTCCGTTTGCTTTCCTAAAAGAACTTCAGCCAAATGCTCTCCTCAAAATGTTTTGCCGAATGACTTGACCGCTTCATCAGTGTAAAGATCATGTATACAAAAATGCAAACATATGTGTGTGTATATACTTGAATCCGTGTGTGTGTGCATGATTTACAACCGTGCGTGCACGTCTGTGCCTACACATGTACACACACACGCACATGTGTACATTCCCTGGATGTACCTTCCTCTTCTACTCCGGAAACATTTTCTCCCTCTGATTCCGTAGTTGCTTTGCCTGCACTGACTGCGTGAGGCTCCTGGGATTTACCTCGTTCCACCCCATTTTAAACTAGTCTAGTCAAGATGCTCTAACAGTGAGTTCTGCTGTGCTTCCAAACGCAGGCGGGGACCCCCGTGAAGCAGTTGGCGAGGGGAGCAGTGGGAGAGGCAGAGAGAAGAAGTATTGTTAGGCTGGGGCGGTGGTCTTTGAATATTAATAAAAGAAAATTTGTCGTTTATTATTTTATTTACAACCATATTATCAATGGCTCTTGCAGCAAAGAGAGAACACAGCAGACTAGGCTACTGGATACTTAAGATTCTTGTAAATGTAGTTATAATTTGGTGAGTGTTACCGATCCTCAAATTTAAAAATGCCGCTAATAGCCTAATGGTATGGCTGCTCATTAACTCGACCATTACTGAGGGAGCCTATATTATGTGCACGATCCTGCGCTGTGTCAATGGCATGGACGAGGGATACTCGTAGATGAGACTTCAGTGCACTTTCAGGTCAAAGCCTTTGGCATTAATTCATTAATTTATTAATTTTTCAGAAAACTCTTAGTACTTGTAGGCACTCATTTCTGAGCCAACAAAAATTTGATGTTATGGAGATGCGTACAAATCAATAAGACACTTATTCTCACCCTTGGGCTTACAGTCTTGTGAGAGAGGCAGACTTGGGAACAAATAATAATTATTGCTGAGAGGAACACATACCCAGTGCCATGGGAGTCTTAAGTTCCTTGTTGACTTAGCATTTCTTTTATACCAGGCCTTTATGGAAAACTTACGGGGGGAAGAAAACTAATTTTGTTAGCTAAACCCATTCCGTTGCTTTAGTAAAAATTGGGGGAAAACACACATTTTTAATCTTAGAGTTATCTTTATTTTAAACTCTTGCAAATATGTATTTATAGCTGCAGTTTTCATATTCTTTTAATAGAGTTAATTTTATTTTGTGACTTATTTTTGAAACGATCTTTCCTATTGGAAAGAAAAATCCTATATCCCATATTTAGAAAGATACTTATTAGATTCAGGTGAAAGCAGATATGATTCTAAAACTGGATACTGGAGTTCACAACTGGGGTGTCTGTCTTTGTTAATCTTCAGAATTTCTTCGTGTACCACTAGCTTATTTCATCAGCCGAGTATATGGCTCATAGAGATGCAGCCTGTTTGCTTCTCAGCAGCTGTCCCTTGCAACAGTGAAATTTCACTTATGGCATTTTGCTCTTCTAGGTAATTGAATTAAATGAGAAAGCACCTAATCCGTTGCTGTGTTCTCTCTCTCTCTCTCTCTCTCTCTCACATATACACAAACAGACAGAAATGTAATATAATGGGCCCCAGTTAGGTAATAATAATATAGTTCTCATAGGAATTTTCAGGTAAGCAGCTCAATTAGGCATTTATTTATTTATTAAATTTAAATGCAATTTAATTCACATATAGTGTATTATTGGCTTCAGAGGTAGACTTCAGTGACTCATCAGTTGCCTATAACACCCACTGCTCATTCCATCACGGGCCCTCCTTAATCCCCATCTCCCAGTTACCCCATCCCCTCCCCCACCTCCCCTCCAGCAACCCTCAGTTTGTTTTCTATAGTTAAGAGTCTCTTAGCATTTGTCTCCCTCTCTGTTTTTATTTTTTCTTCCCATCCCCTATGTTCCCCTATTTTGTTTATTAAATTCCACGTATGAGTGAAGTCCTACGACGTTTGTCTTTCTCTGATTGATTTATTTCACTTAGCATAATACCTTCTAGTTCCATCCACATCATTGCAAATGGCAAGACTTCATCCTTTCTGATGGCTAACATTCCACTGTGTATATACCCCACATCTTCTTATCCATCATCTGTCGATGGACATCTGGGCTCCTCCCACAGTTTGGCTGTTGTGGACACTGCTGCTGTGAACATTGGGGAGCAGGTGCCCCTTCAGATCACCGTGCTTGTGTCCTTTGGATAAATACTTTAATAATGCAATTTCTGGGTCATAGGGTAGCTCTATTTTTAATTTTTTGAGGACCCTCCACACTGTTTTCCAGAGTGGCTGCACCAGCTTGCATTCCCACCAACAGTGCAGAGGACTCCCCTTTCTCCCCATCCTCACCAACACCTGTGGTTTCCTGAGTTTCGGTGGTATCTCATTGTGGTTTTGATTTGTGTCTCCTTGATGCCGAGCGATGTGGAACATTTTTTTCATGTGTCTGTTGGCCACTTGTGTATCTTCTTTGGAGATGTGTCTGTTCATGTCTTCTGCCCATTACTTGACTAGATGTTTTTGTTTTCTGGGTGTTGAGTTTGACATGTTCTTTTATAGATGTTGGATGCCAGCCCTTTGCCTGATTTGCAAATATCTTTTCCCATTCGGTAGGTCAGCACTTATTTTGAAGTTTCTGCTCTTGGCTTCCAGGGAATGGCTTTTGAACAAGGTGTTTGTCCGTTTGAGTCTCTAATGGAAAAGAGGTTGTCTGGTACGTTGTAGACTAGCGTCCGTTCTGATGTGGAGTCTAATGAGAGGGCTGACCTCATATTTCGTGACGATAGCATGAGTATTCTCTCTGAATTAAATCAGAAAAAAATGGCCTCAGTTCTTTCTGAAGAATATTACCTATACTTACTAATCTTACACGTCTTCCTACTCCATGGTTCCACCTGCAGGTATCAGATGCTGCCTTGTAGAGCAGGTGAGGATGCAGTGATGCATAATCAGCGACACCAGAGCATGCCACACAGTAAAGATAACACATGCAAAGTGATGAAAATGGCACCTAGTGTGTAATAAATGCCCAGTACTTTTATTATTATGATTGTTATTCTCATTACTCCACTTTGCTTTTACATGAATGTCTCATGATTATGTAAGATAAAATAGTTTAAGTATTTCGCTACCATTCCCATAATCACTAGCAACAGTCCATTTTCACCTTTGACTTACCCAATTGAAAAATAACATTGTCTTTTCACATTTTTATGGTATATCTGATGCAAATGGTCCTGAAACATATTTAAGTCTGTGTTAGTTTCCTATTGCTGCTTTAAAAATTTACCATAATTTGAGTGGCTTGAAACAACACAAATTTATTGTCCTATAATTGTGGAGATCAGAGATCCTTGATCAGAGAGCAAGATCCCAGCAGAGTTGCATTCCTTCTGGAGGCTCTAGGGGAGACTCCGTTTCCCTGCCTTTTTCTGTTTTTAGGGACTGCCCACGTTCCGAGGCTCCTGGCCCTCTTCCATCCTCAAAGTCAACAATCACATCATTCCAGTATCCACTTCACATTCCCTTCTCGGACTCTGACTCTCTGCCTCTTTCCTGTAAGGACCCTTGTGATGGCATTGGGTCCATCTGGATGATCCATGATAATCTCAAGATCTTTAAGGAAATCACGTCTACCAAATCCCTCTCACAAGTTCTGGGAATCAGGGTGTGGATATATTTGAGGTCCATTATTGTGCCTGAAAGAAGTTCCAGGAGAAGCCACGGCTATTACTTGTTGGGTAAAATCATAGAACTTTGGATCTGAAAAGTACTTTAGGTCACTCATTTTAGAGATGAGGTAGAAAAAAAAAAAAAAAAAACGTATCAGAGAGAATTATATGACCTGGAACTAAAACCCAGGTCCTGTACTGCTAATCAGATGACTTTTTCACTGTTTTCATGCAGCGTTTCTTAAAAGAGTGTCCTTTGTTAATTTTAATTACTTTTTGTGATTTAGAAAGCACATTAAAAAATTCCCAGTAGTAAGTTCAGTAGTAAATTGAATTTGAGGCCATTTGGAAATCTGAAGGCAGTCTAGCCTCTTGGACTTCATTTCTGGACACACTTAACAAAAGAGCTGGATACTCCAAAATTAGCTCTGTAACATTTTTTTTTTTAAGGGAAAAATACCTTAAGCTTTCCCAAGAAGCTTATAAGATTCATAAGTGTGGTTCCAGGTGAAACTGTGCAGCCTAGAATTCTTCTTAGAGGGGAAGAAGGGGTGATCTTTGTGAATACTTCTCATGTAGGCCACAATTAAGAAATTTCTATACTAAAATGGCAAACACTTAATTTTTGACATGATGAGAGCTGTGCTTGTTTTGATAGACTATTTAATGGGTTGTTGAGAAAACTCCCAGTACCCCCTAATTTCCCACTCCTCATCTCTGAGGGTACCGGGGCGTTCTAGTGGATTCGAATGGCGTGCTCTTATGTACAATGTATGTAGTTTTTATGGAGTCACCCAAGGATAAATCAGAAACTGGCATCATGCCTCTTCATTAGGCTCTTTTTACTCTTTTTGAAGTTTGAATTTTATAGAGGATACACTTGGTCATTTTGATACTGTTATGTTTTCTGGGCTGCATTTCAGAAGATGACCTGAATTACAGACAATTGATCTTGTCCTTTGTATTTGCTAGCCATGCCTGGATTATCTACCCAAACAAGCAAGAATTTGTTGAGCATCTCCCCATACTGGGGTATCAAGATGAACTAGCTATGACTTTTTATAATGGGAAAGCCATCAACTTCAGGGTCAACCTTAGCTTTTATTTCCTTTCTAGCCCTTAGTAGAAGCGCACTGCTTTGAACCTGTTGCCTTGCCTCCAAAAGTAGGAACACGAGACACCTACTACAAGTGTGTTGTAAGGACTAACTTGAGACGGTGCATGTGAAAACACCAAATGCAGTGCCTGGTGCAGAGAAGGCGCTTCGCAACTGTTAGTTTCCATTTTCAAAGAGCTCACAGTCTGGTAAGAAAGATACCGGGAATGACTGTAGTAGAAGGCACCGTGGTTCAGTGGCATCAGAGGGGTCGAGATGGGACGCTGTTGACCTTCAGAGGTCAGCGATGTGATGGGGATCAGAGAGGGCTTCCTGGCGCATTTTCACGACATTTAGCCGGCCCTCCAAAGAGGAAGGGATTTAGACATGTGGAGATGCAGGCCCTGTGGTTTATGCTCCTGTCTCCTGTGTGATCTCACCACCATTTTGCCTTCTGTGCCTTATCTTGTGCATCATCCAGTCCTCGAGTTTTCCTGTGTTCTCTCCTGTAATCCAACTCCCGGCTACGCTCATATATCATCAAGGATAATATCCTTTCCTGCAAAAGCATTCTGGGTTGATGCTTTTATGCTTCTCAAAGTTCTATGTAATTTAGGCAGACTAATTTTGTTAATTTTTAAAAAGGCAAGTCATTTCTTTTCCCCCCTGAAATAACTTCTGATAGTGAGATGGGTCCAATTAGAATAATCTCATGTGGTTGGTTTGCAGAGATCTAGGCTCATTTTAGGGAACGTTCTTGATAGGAATTATTCATGACCCACGGAATCAAGATTTTCTTTTGGAGAAAAAAGAAATGGTCAGATTTTTTTTTTTCCTTCTTTTAGGTGTGTGAGGCTGGAAATCCTGCTTCCACAGTTGCCCACACAGCTGGTTCCATCTGTGTGACTCTGCATCATAGCCCCTCTTAAAAGCAGTACAACCTCCACTGGCCTCTGTAGCTCACTGGAGACCTGAATTAGAAAACTGACTCATTTTTCACAGGCTACTGAGCAGCTGTCTGGAGGTACTGCCTTCTAGTGACTTACAACTTGAACTAGATTGAGAGTCCCCAAACGTGATAGTTCCTCCTATTTACCACCTAAACCATGCAATCTTTACCAAATTTGGTTCAAGATTATTTCCCATACCCGTACTCTTGTTAATGTTAGAGTGACTGTATTTTCTTTTTTTTTTTAAGATTTTATTTATTTATTCATGAGAGATACAGAGAGAGAGGCAGAGACACAGGCAGAGGGAGAAGCAGGCTCCATGCAGGGAGCCCGATGTGGGACTCGATCCCAGGACTCCAGGATCACGCCCTGGGACAAAGGCGGGTGCTAAACCACTGAGCCACCCAGGGATCCCATGACTGTATTTTTGGAATCAAAAGTTGGAATATATTGTATGACATAGGATCCAGTTTGGGGGCCTAATGGACCTACCGTATGTGTATCATGCATGTGTATATACACAATATAATATTGTGTGTGGGTGCAGGTAGGTGTGTGAATGCATCCAGCTCAAACCTGGTTGGTTGCTATGCCTTTAGTACTATTAAATGGGCCCTTTTCTTCCCTTTGGGCCTCAAAAAAAGCTTAATATCTTTAAATTGCAGCACTGAGGTTTTGGTCCCAAGGTGGACAAATCTGAGTATAGATATTAAGAGTTCTTAATTAAAAAAAATAGTTCTTAATTATTAATAGGATATAATTATTATATTATATATTATATATATAATCTTAATTATTAATGATATAGGAGGATCTGTTTACATTTGGGGGAATGTTCAGATACGTGGTTGTGTGGTTGTTTATTCCTGGTTCATAATAAAACATACCTGAGAGCTCTATTAATTTTGGTTTGAGATCAGAACAGTTGTTTGTGGATGTGGGTTGGTCCTCTGTTGTTGGCTGGGCATCCTCTACCCTTAGAAAGAATCACAGTCTCTGAGATCTTGATGGTGAGGATTCAGAGGTGAAGATCTGCCCCCCCTCCCCCCGCCCCCAGGTAGGAGCTGGTGGTGTTGCTTTGCTCCCGGCTTTATATTCAGGATGCAGCAAGTAAGGGTGATCCTATGACCTTGATCCTACCCTTGATCCTATGACCGCGTGGAAAGATGGGTGATGCCTGGGTTACAGAGTACAGGGCTTCCCTGGCTGCCCTCCCCCCACCCTGCTACTCTCAACAGTAGGGTGAAGTTTTGCCTTAGACTAACTGTCCAGAAGATAGAAGTAAACCTCAACAGAAGACTGGGGCTTTGTGAAATTGTAGGCTCATTTGATGTAGCTTTTGGAAGAGTTCAGAAATCAAGAACTTGACGTGAAAAAATATATGTGTGTCCGTATAACCAAGTATTGTTTTCTTCCAAGGTTTATTCAAGTTCAGATTCACATATAGTATATTATTGGTTACAGGAGTAGACTTTAGTGATTCATCCCTTACACAGAAGACCCAGTGCTCATCACAGCCAGTGCCCTCCTCCATGCCCCTCACCCAGGTACCCCCCACCCCCGCCCCTCCAGCAGCCCTCAGTTTGGTCCCCATACTTAAGAGTCTCTTATGGTTTGCCTTCCTCTTTTTTTTCTTATTATTTTATTTTTCCCCTCCCTTCCCCTGTGTTCATCTGTTTTGTTTCTTTTTTTAAAATTTATTTATTTATTTATTTATGATAGTCACACAGTGAGAGAGAGAGAGAGGCAGAGACATAGGCAGAGGGAGAAGCAGGCTCCATGCACCGGGAGCCCGACGTGGGATTCGATCCCGGGTCTCCAGGATCGGGCCCTGGGCCAAAGGCAGGCGCTAAACCGCTGCGCCACCCAGGGATCCCTGTTTTGTTTCTTAAATTCCACATATGCGTGAGATCATATGGTATTTGTCTGTCTCTGATTGACTTATTTTTCTTAGTACAATACCCTCTAGTTCTATCTACATCATTGCAAATGGGGAGATTTCATTCTTTTGATGGCTGAGTAATATATATATATATATATATATACACACACACACATATATACCACGTCGTCTTTATCCGTTCATCACATAACCAGGTATTTGACATGTGTATGGATGGGAGGGTTGGTGGGGAGTGTAGAAACCCAGAATAGTTTTCTTCTTCCTGTTGTTACCCTGTTTTCTCCTTCAGCTGTTGTATTACTGCATCTTAAGCTCCACCTGGTTTCTTTAACTATATCGATTCAGGTAGCACTAACTGGCTAGTCTGATCGAGTGTTGTGTAGTGCCTTTTATTTGACTAATTTATTGATTACAATTTTCAGGGAGCAATGGTATTCATATTGTGAATCTATAAAGAAATCCCTGAGGACTCTTCATAGTATTTGTGAATCATCTTGAGCGACGTCACTCAGTCTGAGAACTTTGGTCTCTAAAGCAAGGGGCCGATGCCTGGCTGGCTCAGTTAGAAGAGCTTGTGGCTCTTTATCTTGGGGTTGTGAGTTTGAGTCCCACATTGGGTGTAGAAATCACTAAAAAATCAATCAATCAATCAATCAATCAATCAATAAATAAATAAAAGCAAGCCTGGTGCTGAGAACATCAAAATTTTTTGCTGTCAAGCTTTTATTTTATTTTATTTTATTTTATTTTATTTTATTTTATTTTATTTTTGCTGTCAAGCTTTTAGATGTGCTGCTTTATTGACACAAGTCAGGTTCATACTTTAGAGCTTTATGAACGCTTTGCCTCCAGGCAGATATACAGGAACCTTATGAATATAATTTAATGTAGCCAAAATTCACTCTGATGCAAGTTATTCTGGGGCCCTGGCCAAGATTTTCATTTGCTTTTTCAGTTTTAACCAGATACCAAAAGGTCCTCCCTGGACTTCAGGGTTTGCATAATATAAGGTGAAATACTGGGAAGCCTACATGTGCTGCATACGTCTGTGGGCTGGAGGAAATAAACGACGGTCTGTAGGTTTTTCCACATCATCTCATAAGCAATTAATAGTTATTAGTTGAAAAAGAAGAGGTCATTTTTGAAAGACTGAGTTAAATTAAACTAGTTTCTTTGTGATAGTACTTCTAGGAGCCTACCACATGCCAGTGTGTATAGTGAATTCCTTTTTTTTTTTTTTTAAGATTTACTTATTCATTTTAGAGAGAGGAAGAGAGAGCGAGCAAGTGGGGGGGGGTGGGCAGAGGGAGAGCGAGAATCCTGAAGCAGGTGCCTCCCTGAGCTCAAGTCCATTGGGGATCCTAGGACCCCAAGATCATGACCTGAGCCGAGATGAAGAGTCATCACTTGAGCTACTGAGTCACCCAGGCGCCCGCATAGTGAATTCTAAAAGGATGATGTGTGGACGTCCTCACATTTTAAAAACAAACTTTCTCCCTCTACCCCTATCATTTTTGCAAAGCACCTCATCGACTTTTTGTTTCACAGAACAGAATTTGGTCAGTACAGTTTATAGAAATCTGGAAAGGAGAATTTTCGACCATTTTTATTGAAATTCTCTGACATACCTCCTGAAGCTGGATTTCCAAGAGTCTTGATAAGTGCTTCCCAAACTTTCATTGACATGCAGATTTGCCGGGTCGGCTGTTAATATGCAGAATTTGATTCCGTTGGTGTCTGTGGGGGCAGTGACTTTGCATTTCTAACAAGCTCCCAGGTGACGTTGACGCCGGGCCCCTGCAGCGCGCTGTGCCTGCCCAGGTGAAAAGTGTTGAAGTGGTTTGTGCTGCCTGGAGCTTGGCGGTGAGCTGGTTAGAGAGACCCTTCCTGGCGAGACAGGGACTTGGAGCTGAGTAAGTAGTTGTTGTTCTGTTTATTTTCGCTTATAGTTTTACCTGGTTAGGAGGGGTGCACACGCGGACACTCACTCCCTCGTGACTGTGGCGCGAACAGCAAGCGGCTGTGTGCATCCACACTTGCAGCGTGGTCTGGAGTATTCCATGGCTTTCTGAGGAGCCCCTTAGGGGGGAGCACATCTAGAGTCCCTCGTCAGACCTACGCATTCAACGCCACTTAACGCCTTGCCCATGTCAAGGGTCATGTCTAGGTAGGCCGGAGACTTCGCGGATTTCTGGGACAGTTTATGCAACAGGCTTCAGTGAGGGGGTCTGAGGCTGAAATAACACAGGTTTGCCTCCCGGGTTAACTCCGTTTATTTGTTCTTTGATATCTGAAGTGCATCTGCAGGAGGTTTCCAAGGCTATGGCTTGAGCTTGATGGGGCAAAGGCGCCAAGGACCAGCGTCGGTGAGCGGGCGCGGGCAGGCCGTGGGCTCCCGACGCTGGGTAAGCTGAGCCCGTCGGCAGCTGGTGGGCTCTGCCCTGTGCTGTGGTTAGCTCCATTGTCAAATACTTAAGTATTGCTACAGCTATTATAACAATAATTTGCTTCCGGTGCCATTTTATATTTTTTAGTACTACAATTGCTTTTTAGGCTGTGTACTCGGAGTAACGGGGCCAAGATTCCAGTGCAATATCTGGATTGTGCTAAACATATGTGCTCTGTTATTCCTTTCAGCTCCTTCTCAGGGCCTGGACTGATTGCTCTTCAGATTCCTTGCTAACGAATTCTTCCTAGTAGAGATTTATTTGTAATTCGAAATTCCTATTTGCAGACAACTGATGGAGTTACCGAAAGGTCTTTTCATGAGGTTGAACCTATTTTACGCGGTTGCTGTATAGACACTTCGTCACCGTTAGGAAGTTAAGCTTTAGTCTAATCCTTCATCGTATCAAAAAATTTCAAGTGGAGTCTGAATCATGATTTTATTCCCAGAGTTATGTAATTAAAGCACTAACGATATTAACAATTAAAATACTTCTTTTATGTGTTACACTTGGTTTGTTGAAGCAGAAAAGGTTCAACAAAGGACAGATGCCAGTGGAGGGGAGGAAACAGATCCCAATTATCCAGTGATCTACTCCATGATAAACTACATTTTTTTTTTAAGAGGGACGTAAAATGTCCAGGGCACTTGTGCATATTCTTGTGTATATGTTCTTGTGTTGTTGGTGGTGCATATTGTTCAGCTCTGTTTTGTTTTCTTGTTCTCTGTATTCAACCAAATAAGAGCTTTTCTGACTCGGTGGTAGAAAGTCAGGATAGAGAACTGGCTGAGCTACCCTCCGTTCCTAAGTTGTGTATGTGACCTGTTGGGCTGGTCTTGTGTCCACCTCTTCGTGAATCTAGGTGGCTGGCTCTGGCCGCTGTAACAAGGTATGTATCCTGGCTATGCGACGTAAGAATGCTGACCTTCTCATAGCTGCACTACTGTAAATTCAGCGCCTGTGGCTGTATAATTACGATACTGCATTTGAAGAAAATAAAACAAATTCGAATATGTGTACAGAATATGGTTTTCTCATTTGCGTATTAGGAAAGATGGAAATGTAGATTATCGGGCAGAAAAAAAAGCGGAGAGATTTGTGTCAGAGCTACTTGTAATCTTCTGCGTACGTGCTTATGTTTGCGTATTTGCTTTCACTGTAGCTTTATATAAATCACGTTTTCTAATGCATGGGGAGCAGAGATCAGAGCGTGGTGGGTAATCCTCTTTGAAAGCGGGGACCACGTCTTCTATTTCTATCTTTGCACGCCCTGCACTGGGCTCTCTGCAAAGCAAGTATATTGATTGAGAATCCCCAAATCCTGTCTATTTGTCTTTGGGCCGTAAGCAGGCCTCAAATCAGAAAATGCAGTAAGCAGAGTCTATAGCATGAAACAATTCAAGGAAGAATGCGAACCGTAGGTTAGTTCTGGTTGGGGAGGAGCAAAAAGAAAGGATCGAAAGCATCAATGTCGTCAACACAAGTGCTACATCAGTTATTGTCATAAAATGTTGGTTGAGTTCAAAATTCTAAATCTCCGTTTTTAAAAAGTAAATACAATAACCCCCTTTTTTAGTTTGTCAGATACGGAGACATAATTTCTTTGAGTTTTTCCTGTTTTGCGTCACTCCCCTGGGCTCAGTCTTGCTGTTTCCCAGGCAGCACTGAGCATTTGGGTTGAAACAAACGGATTAGCCACCGGTAGACTCAGCATGCGGTTAGACTTTACCACTTGTGAACAAAACAGGAGTTTTTAGCTTTAAAGAGAAATAAAAGGGAGTTTGAGTTAAAGTATCTTTATGTAATACTTGATATAAGCAGGAAGGTATTTCACGGTGCAACTTGATGCCAGGCAATTTATTATGCATATATAATTGGTGCCTACGGTCACCCCGTAATATGGTTGTCTTCTGTTTGCTCCAAGAGAATGATGGGAAAATGACATTAGAATGTGGAACTTTAGCCATGAATCTTAATTGAGTTTGCTTAAGTGCTACTTACAGAATTTTTGCAGGAGATTTGAACCGGTGCCACAGCACTAATTGAAACATAAAACTCAGTCATTTAAACATCTTTTTCCAAGGTCAGAGAGAGGCTGTACTGAGTTAAAATATGCTACTCTTCACCAGCCAAGAGTATGTACTTCACTCACGGTACAAAATAAAGGTAATGGAGACTGTGACTATGTGCTGTAAGGTAAGTCCTGGATATTTATGGTTGACCTACGTTCACCTAGTGTGGACTTTTCTTCTTGCCTAGCCACCAAACCCCACGTTGTGGGGTGAAAAATCAGTGTACTGGGAGATTTCCTCAATTTGCTCCATGTCAGTGAGTGGATTCATGTTAGTAAGAATTCAGCTCTGAATCCTGTGCTTTCATCCAGCTGTTCCTCAAGGCAACAGTGTGTAGTTATCAACTTACTAAAAATAGTTAACATATATTAGTGTTTACTATATGCCACAGAGTGTGTAAGGCACTTTATATGCATTATGTCATTTTATTCTCAGAACGATATAATGAATATTTTCTCATCTGCATTTTGTTAAAAAGATTACGAACTGAGGTTCAGAACTTGTCCAAGGCCATGTGGTTGGGAAATAGAAATGGGATAGGACCCCAATTAGTCTGCCTCCAGGGTCCTTGCATCTAACCAATATATTATACTTCCTCCAATATGTTAGTTTAGAACCAGCCAAAAATTCAGATATTTTTAACAGAACCAAAAGTCTTTATTGAAACTGTGGTGGGATTCATTTCTTTCATGGGGTGATACAGGGGTCGTAAAGTACAAAGTATGGCATCTATTAATAGATTAGACAATTTTCAAATTGCTTTTAGTCCTTTAAGTCTATAAATTAGTAAAAAGAGTTTAGTTGAAACTATTTTTGTTCCTCAGGACCTATTTCAAAACACTTTTCAAAGAGTAAAGCAAATTCACCTCAAAGTCCAATTCCTATCCAAAGTTATCTTTTAAAAGCAATACCTGATTTTCTCCTCAAATGAGCTTATCTATTCAAAAGGAGCAGAAAATGTCTTTTGAAATATGTTCATGTATTCTCCTAAAAGAAGCCAGAAAACCAGTGATTGGCTCAATGAAGTCTGTGCTTTTTCCTCCCTTTTTTTTTTCTTCCTGTATAAGCAGAATGGCTTGGTGGGAAAAGGGGGCTTAATTAATTTGAGAAAACATGCTACAGCACATTTACTGAGATGCTATCATGAGTAATTAAAACAAAATTGCTCTTGTCAAAATAAATGGATAAATTTGATGAGGCGTTTTCCTTTATTTTGCAGATTTGTTCCACTTTATCACTAATTCATAAAATCCACAAAGGGTCCCTAGTCATCAGGGTGATTAGCTAAATTCTGCTGTTGTCGCACTGTCATGAAAGGGAAATAAAACTCGGAAGCCTATGCCAGGCCAAATGAGTAGGCTAAGAGTGCATTTCTGCAAGTGCTCTAGATGAAAACACACCAGGCCGTGTACCATCTGAGGCCAAGGCAAAAATCATCATTAACGTTCGGTATTTGTATGTAAATACTATAATGATTTTTCAACATAAGAGACATTCAGCAAGTATTGAAAACATTTCTATAATTGGGAACAAAAATAATTGGCTATTGTTTCATAATACAAACCACAGAAATAAAGCTTAAAGAAGCAAAGCTTGGCCACTAGTCTGTCCCTCATAGGTTTTGGGGTGCTGGTGTGAGTGTTAAGTAAAAGGGTATCTATCCTATGGCATATGACCTATCACATTTGCATGCATCAGAAGAGGGCTTAGGTCAAGAATGTTTGAGTAACATGGAATGGACTCCTCCAAAATGATGTTGATGTTTCTGGCTCTATAAGGAAAAAGGGGGTGATATTGGGAGAGGTCATACTGTAGCGAGTATTTCTAATTTAAAGCCTGCAAAAGCTGGAGTCCTCTATTTTTTAAGAACCTATTATTTTCAAGGCACTGTTTTAGATGTCAGGGTGATACAAAAATACCCATGGACCTGCCTTTGAAGATCCTGTGTCCTGGTATATGAGATACTTAAATAATCACAATAAGATATAAAGCAGTATTTGTTGAAAAAGATGCAGACATGATTGCTGGGTGGTCAGAGTTCTTTTAAAAGATGGGTTGGATACTTGTCTTTCAAGACAGACCCCGACTTTCTAAGCTTCCTTTGAGGACAGGAACTCCTACATCACCCTTAAGGATTATTCATTTTGGGTATTAGTCACAGAACATCTGCCATTTTGACCCGGGTTCCTCATAGCCAATCCAGTATTTCAGAAACCCCGAGCAAGTGAGGTCTTTTATACTTTGTGTTTATAGGCTTTTAATGTGAGCATTAGGAAGCATGATAAGCTTGGTGAGACCCGCATATCCTGTACTCTGATGTTCAATTTAAGCATCCATTCAATCAAGTCACACTGTTGAACACCCTCGTGGATGGTGGGAACACTGATGAGTATTGGTGGTATGAAGAGTCGTGTTGGACCCAAGGACCAGAAGGGCAAGGGAGTAACCAGAGTTGATGGGCGCTGAAGCAAAGGTAGCCACTATCATGGAAGCAGCAAGGAGTGACTGTCTTCCTGGAAGATGGCACATGTCATTTAAGTTCACTAAGCAGTGAAGAAGGCAAAGGGGATTCAGATGAAGGGAAAATCCCATAAAAAGGCATGAGGGGGATGGCATTGTCAGGGAAAATTGAGATGCCTGGGTAATAGGGCAGGTAAAAGTGAATGATGGAAACCCAGTAAGTACTTTGGATACGGCTCTGTATGCAGGGTCCCCTCTGCTTCCTTCCCTAGGCTGGCTGCCATCCTCTTAGATCAGACACTAGGAGGGAGAGTTGACATCGCTTCAAAGAGTATAAAGATTATTTACCCCAAAAGCTAACACCATCCCCTTGAACATAAACTGCTCTTTCTAACGTTCCTAAGCACCGCGTTGATTAAGTTCGGGTCTGTTTTCTTCTCTGCTAGTGCCGAGTACAGAGTCTGGGTCGAGAACGTTTTCTGGTCAAATGATTGAAATGGGGAAGAGTAAATAAACATAAAAGCAAAATACTGGATAAAGATGCAAACTTCACATTTGACTTCCTGAGACTGGCAGTGGTTCCTTGGCCTATCGTGTTGAGATGGCATCTGGAGTCCTATCCAGAACCCGTGCGAGGGCGTCGTGGTCGGTCATGGAATTCTTACAGGGACAAGGAGGCGGGAGGCGGCGCTGCTCTTCTCAGCGCTTCCCGGCCCACCCCGTTCTCCCCACCAGCCCCCAGCAGTTTTAGGATTCCATGATCTTGATGTCGTGATTATGCTGGAAAAGATGACAGTGGCTCATGATGGCCTACGAATTTAAGGCATAAAATATTGACCACCGCCGTGAAGGTTTTCTGATTCCTGATGATTCCTGACCCTTTATGCCTTTCAGGCTCTTGTGTCAGTTTCTTGTGTCCACATCTCTATTATTTCTGTCCCTCCCAAACTATGTGAGAAGTCCTCCATCCTTCAGTATTTGTCTCCTTTGCTACCTACCTTGGTAGGTAGCCATCTTCGGTCATCTGAACTGATCATTATTTCTCCTATTATCATCATGGGATACAGTTGGATTCCCTTCTTAATGTTTGCTCTACATTTATTTGCCCTACTCCCACCCACTCTCACTGTAAGTCCCTTGGGATTTTGAAATTCATGCCATATACATATAGCATTTTGTCACTAGACACAGCACCTAACACATAGAAATGCCGTAAAAGTATTTGTTGAATGAATGAGTGCATGAATAATTTCTCATGCTTTTGTTTCCATTATATATATATAATCTTAAGTTATCTCTACTTTGTTGAACTCGTTCCCCCCACCCCTCCACCCCTACCCCTGATGTGGGTAAAATGCCTTATAAACATTATCTGGGAAGTTTTTCTCAAAAATAATGTTTTTACTCACAATATGAGAATTCCTGTCCTATGATAATGGATTAGATTTTTCCTCCCTCATTTTGAACGTTAGATCCTGATTAATATAATTCATCTACTTGATCTTTTAAGAGCCTGATTTAATATTAAAATGTGCAATTATATTTCCATTAAGATACTAGGAATATTTAAAATTTTAATATTTATCCTTGTTAATTCAACTATTTTTCAAAGTCTTGATTTTTTTTTAATGAGTGGTCCATTAACAAAACGAAACGGATCTCTGAAGAGAAAATCCCGTAAGAACTTTCATATTTTATGAACACAAGTTCACGAAAAGGGAAATTTATGAGGATAATATGCCTTTCATGTTACTGCTATCCATCTTATTATGCCTATATTGGGGGAACATTTATCTTTTAATTTGTTCCTCATTTTTTCATGCTTATCCGAGGTCAGTATCACTATTGTGACAGTCATTTTGGTTTAGGCAATGACTGAAGTTTCAATGCTCCTGACCCTTGCATCCCTTCCCCCTTTTCTAAACCAGAAACATTTATTCTCTCCAGTGTCGTCATAATATTTACCACGAAGGAACTCTATTTCTTGCAAGTGCAACTTTCCAATTACATTTTAAACCCGCCCCTATTAAAATACACTGTTTATATTACCTGGTCAATGTAATAAAAATAATTACTTTTTTAACCCCAAATATGTTAATACTTTTAATGTCTTAATTCTAAAACTTTCCATTATTTCAAAAAATCAGGCTTTTAGTGTTCTGATTTATGTAATAAAACAGGGATAAATTGAAATTAGGTATTATGTTGGAATTGTATATTTTGTCTTCATCAGTTTGATCTAGAAGCATCTCTCTGAAGGCATGGATGATGTTTTCTTATTCTGTATGACTTACTGGGTCCATGATAGGATGGAGTCCATGTCACATGCTCAATAAGCACTTACGGAATTCTGAATAGAGAAGTGAATAATTCTGAACTCTGAATAAAGAATCATAGAGGTTCTGAGGAGGTCTACAGGATTATCTGTTTCAACCTCTTTTATTTTATTTTTTCTATTTTGAACTTGCTTTTTTTTTTCTCCTGAGTAGTTTTTTGAATTCCAGTTAACATACAATGTAATATTAGTTTCAAGTGTAGAATTGAGCGATTCCTCACATGTAACGCGCAGTGCTCCTCACAACCGTGCCCTCCTTAATCCCCATCCTCTATTTCCCCCATTCCACCTCCCCCCACCCACCTCCCATCTGGTAACCGTCAGTTTGTTCTCTATAGTTAAGAATTTGTCTCCTGGTTTGCCTCTCTTTTTTTCCCCCATGTTGGTTTGTTTTGTTACTAAAATTCCACATATGAGTGAAATAGTATTTATCTCTCTCTACTTATTTCACTTAGCATTATACGCTCTAGTTCCTTTATTTTAGAGGTGAGAAATCTCTTATTATATTCTCTCCCAAATATTCATAGCTTGATGTGGAATATGAAAACATACCAGAATTTATTTTTTTTAGTGTGTTAACTTTATTTTTGATGATGTAACATTACATTTTTCTATTTCACAAACATTTATAGAATGTGCGGTGTGTGCTTGCCACTGTAGTAGGCTCTGTGGATACAACGGTGCGTAAGATTGAGGTAGTTTTTGCTCTTATAGGATTTGTATCCCAGTGTAGGAGCCAAGCAAAGAACAGACAAATAGGAGTATAAATAAAATAGATCCAACTATAAAGTTCAAAGGAAAAAAAAAAAACCCACAAGAAACGGAGTAACAGAAGGGACCTACTTTAAATAAAGTTTTCAGGGAAGGTCTTTATTTAAGCTGATTTCTAAAGAATGGGTAGGAGCTAGTCACGAAGTAGGAAGGGTGGGAGCATTCCAACAGGCAGCGATCCTGAGGTAGAGAAGAACTTGGAATATTCAAGGAACTGCACGTAGACCAGGTAGACCAGAGGGGTTGGCGAGTGGTGAGCAGGGGAGGGAGGAGCAAGGACCCAATGGGCAGTGGGCAGGCCTGGCGGGATCTTGTTGCTCACGGTAAGGAGTTTGTTTTTTATTCTGCAGGTATCAAGGAAAGACAGTGGATTATTTCTAAACACCCTTGATCTAATGCAGTGAGGTATTAGGATCCCTGCTCTGTATTGCAGGAACCTTCATATCATTTTTTTGTTTGCTGAGCAAAGGTCACCCTCCATCACTTTTCCCTCTGCCCTCCTCTTCCTTTCATCTCTGTTTAGATCCTTCCCCCCCTTTCTCTGCTGAAAGGGAGAATGGCTGCTTGTATCCAAATCCTGCCCCCAGGGTTCCTTCAGAGTGAATTCCTGCGAAACCCTAAGAGCACTAACTGCCCATCCAACAGATTTTTGTGAATGTTTTCCATTGTGAAATTGTAGAGTCTCCCTCCTTGTGGAACTGTATTCATATCACGACAATTTAAAACTGTCGGCCCCACTTTGTTGTATAATCCCAGACTTTAACTAAGGGTAGGTTTTGTTCCCCAGAGTAACCGGGTAGTTCGTCTCAACACGTATTTTCTCTTACCCGTTCTAGAAGGGACTCTCTTAGGAGGAGAGCTCTCTAAAAATGTCACTCCATGTCTTGGGGGCATTGAGCCTTGCGTTCCTAGAGCCTCACAGACTTTTTCTGTACTCTTATGTTCTTCTTCTTCACTATCGAGATAGATATGGGTTTCTTCTCATGTGCTAAGTGGTCATTTGGAAGCTGTTGACTGTGCTGGAGAAGGCCCCGGGTCGGCGCCTGTTCTCCGTGGGGACGGAAACCATCACACGGACCGCCTGCTACAGGCATAGGACGGACAGGTGGGGTCTCCTGGGTTTGCCAGGCGTTCTTTAGGATGTTAAGCATTTCATGCGCTGAAGGTGACCTGCCACACACCGAGCTGAAATGCAGCTGGGTATTTAAATAAAACACAGACCCCCACTGTAATGCCAGCAAATACAGTAGGACAAGTATATGTTTCTATTATGAGAACATGAGTTAAGTTACCTAAGAAGTTGGAAATCTTGCTGGATATTTGGAAGCACCATTCGCAACGGCTTTATAGGGCATTAGGAGATCAGACCTGTATTTATGGGCCACGGGTAACTGAAGTAAGGCTCCTTACTCAATAGGAGCTTGGTTGCCAAATACTTTTACGGATCAAAAAACCCCACAAAACCTCCTGCAGCATGAGCCCCACCGTGGCGAGGCCACGGGTTCCGCCGCTACACAGCTGGCCCTCAGGTGCGCCCTGCCTTCTCCGTCCTGCCCTGGGGTTTCGGGGGGCTGTTCGGCCTGGGCTACACCGGCGTCCCCGAACTGTCCCATCTCCAGGTAGCTTGGGTAATCCTCCCCTTCCTCAAGGGAGCCGTTGCCCCTCCGCCTCCCAGGCCCGGGCCCCGCCTCCGGGGTACTGCACTGTCCCTTACTTGTTCTGGAAACTCTGCCCACCCCTCTGTACACAGTCCCTTTGTTAGCTCCTTCAATGACCTGAATTCGAGTGTGGCACCTGGTCCCCCAAGGGCCTCTGATGCACTAGCTGGATGACGTCGACCAAGAAAAATCGCCCTGTGCTTCAGCATCCTCACCTATACAGTGGAGGGAAATCACTTTTTTCGGACGCTCTGCGTATATAAAATCAGGGGATGCATTAGAATGATTGTGTTCACACTTGCTTTTCTGAGGTTGCAGAGAACCCGCCTTCACTGTTTTCCAGGCCCGTTCCCCGGGAGCAGCTTTCGCTTACAGAATTATATTAAAGGTCTGGACGATTTTTCTTTGGAACAAGGACTCCATGACTAAGACAGCTTGGAAACTGCTGTTCTTGGACTGTCGTCCGGTGCTTCCACTGCAGCTGCCTGTTCTCTTATGCACAGAAAGTGCCGCTCTTCGGCCGCAGCTCGGGCAGGGCTGGGCGTCCGGGAGCCCCAGGAGCTGCAGGCCGCCCCGTCCCCTGACTTACCGTCTGGGCACGGGGAAGAGTCCACTTAATTCTCCAGGATCATATTCTCTTTTACAAAATGTTCTCCTGGCTTAGAGTAGAAAGCCATGGGGGCCAATAAATACGGAGTGAGGAGGGACGGAGAACGGCCCGCGTTGGCCTCACGGTGCCTCACTGGCGCTCAGAGCCCTGGGCGGTGACCGTCTGTCACTTTGCTGAACACAGAACCCGGTCTAGAGTGGTGGCTAAATTTTGCAGGTTGTCCAAGTCCGGGAACGCCGTCGGAACATTCTACCTCTGGGCTTTTCGCCTCTACCCTTATGGTCCACGTCCTTTACTTCCTTTTCTATGTAAAGGAATAGAGGAAAAGTAGCAGCAAATTTCGTGGGTGTCCTGGAGGCTACACATGCCAGGGATTTATTGCAGCGCTCACTGGGGCGACGAGACCCT
The DNA here is from genome assembly GCA_017311455.1 of Otocyon megalotis megalotis. Lineage (NCBI taxonomy): Eukaryota > Metazoa > Chordata > Mammalia > Carnivora > Canidae > Otocyon > Otocyon megalotis. The sequence goes on from JAEUCK010001291.1 coordinate 337,697, forward strand.
TGGGAGCACTGCCCAGGTAGCAGGAAAAGCCTGGAAGACTCTCAGGTCGTTTAGATTTGCTCTGCGACCATGTACGTTACTGGTTGCGCGTTTGTTTAACGCACATGCAGCAGGTTTGCAGGCACCTACTGTGCGCCCAAGAGTGCGGTAGACTTGGTGGAGCATGAGCACGATTTTGATGAGGCCCCTGAGCCCAAGGAGCCTCAGGGTAGGATGTGTTCGGATCACAGCAACATGCTGATTGCCCGCACACGGCCTCCGACCCGTGTCACCTGGGGTAACCCTGGGGGACTGAGCGGGCGGGGGCGCCACTGGCTGGCCGGGGAACGCGGGGCTCTGCGTCGCTTCACAAGGTCCCTGGGTGTATCCCCGGATACTGTACCTTCATTTTCCTATGCCATTCACTGCTAAAATCCGGTTTATTTCACTTTGGGCATCTTCGCTGTCCCAGCGTACCCATATCCTGCTCGGTGCTGCTGCTTGCTTTCTTTTCCTGATATGAATAGCTTAAAAAAAAAAAAAAAACCATCTTTCCCCCTCCCATTCCATCTGTGACCCAGTAAAAGACCCAAATCATACTTAAGTTGATACAGGGGAAGAAAGGTCAGAAGTTTTGAAGTAAATTTAGACCGTGTCCCGCCTGCAACCATCGGGCGCCCTGTAATCACCGCCAGGATTTGGCACATTTGTTTCCTGCTTCTCTTGCTTTTCTAAGCATGGATATATCCAAGGTGTTTACAAATAGCAAAGCCTTTTTGTTTGTTAATAGGAACTTTCACTACATTTTTGGGAGCGGCACTCGCAAAAAGGGGCAAGAAACATGTGCACACGGTTATGAGGCATTCGAACTTAATGCTTGGGATATAGTGATGCGATGATGGAATTGTGGATCGTGGAAGGCGTGGCAGGCAGAGTCCAGAACAAAGAAACCCATACTTACATACTGAAGACTCAGAGTTTCTTGGTTTTCACTGCACTTTGCCCAGCTTGAGTTACGGCAACCATTTTTCTTGACTGTAGTCAGTTGTTTGCCTGTTTGTCTATGACACTCTAGACGTTTTTTTAAGAAGACAGATGTGTGTGTGTGTGTCTTTCATATTTGTATTTTCAATGTTTAACATCATGTCAGGCACATAGTAGGTCCTCAGTAAGTGTCAAAGAATGAAGGATAAATTGCGAAGTGTACATTGAGGATATAGGGTTATTTAGTTTGACAAAAACAAGAAGTTGATAGAGAAGAAATGGGATCTAATGTTAGAAAAGCAGACTGGGACGGGACAGAGTGTGGAGGCATTGAGTAGACTCTGGGGAACTATACAGGCTTTGGAGTGAGCATGTATCACCGAGAAGATGACTATGGTAGCAGAGGGCAGTACAGACTAGTGGAAAGAAGAGGGAGGGAGAAGGCATGGATACCCGTGATGGCGCAAACAAGAGGAACAGGTGTCTGTGGTCCAAAGGATACAGACATTATTTAACAGTTTAAGACCCTGAATAACTGGCTCCAACCTGCTCCTCCCTCCGAGTACTATCAGTCCGCCCCATCCCGAATTCTACTCTGCTACTTAGGTAACTTGTCTAAGGTCAGGTGAATACTAAGTTCTTTAAATTCATTTCCATGTATTTAATATGAAAATTGATGGGGGGAAAAACCCTGTAAAGTATTTAGCATGGTGCCTGATGGACGGGAAATAGTCATTGCTTGGTAGTACCGGTTAGTCTTACTTTTATTACTTATGAAGGCTCCACGAGTCTTGTGTATGATTTTTTTTTTCCCAGTGCATTCTAAGCCAACTGCATCTTGATTCATAACACTTGATTGGTTTAATGAAACGGATTCCTTTCCTTTTGTCTATTAGAAGAGGAAAATGATTTCAAGCAAACATTCCATATGAAGGAATCAAAAGTGATAGGCTCTTATGGAAAAAATCTCACCCAAAATTTATCTCAGAGGTGCAGTGTGACCTTGGGAAAGTCACTTCGTTATATGTCTCCATTTTCTCAGCTAGAAAATGAAGCCGTTGGACTAAATGATCTTTAAGTTCCTTCCCAACCAGATATTAAATGATTTTTCAAGTTGCTCATTAAATTTCCAAGCTTTATCCAACAGCTCATTATGTAGCCTACTTGCTCATTTGATGTCTCTATTTTTCATCCCATTTTTTCAGTCTAGACTTTGATTTGGTACGTTTTCAGTAGCACTACAGGGTTTTGAATATTGCTTTCTGTAGATGATAGCTGTGTGTGTGTGTGTGTGTCAGATTGAGAGAGAGAGGGAGAGAGAGGTGGGGAGAGGGAGAGCGAATGAAGGAGAGAGGACATTTCGTCTAGGTCTGGAGCATAAACTTTGCCAGTGGAGAGGATTGCTTTAACAGTTTTCTCAAATATCTATTAACTTTTGCAGCTTGAATGCTGCAGGGTAAAATTAGGCAACATCGCTCTTGCTTGTATTTCTTTGCATCTACTAATTTGCATGAGAAAGAAGAGCTAGAGAAAAGAGATTGTACCTAACTCTTTAAGGTTCAAAGGTTTTGGGGCAGCCCTGGTGGCGCAGGGGTTTAGCGCCGCCTGCAGCCCAGGGCGTGATCCTGGAGACCCTGGATCGAGTCCCACATCGGGCTCCCTGCATGGAGCCTGCTTCTCCCTCTGCCTGTGTCTCTGCCTCTCTCTGTGTCTTTATGAATAAATAAATAAAATCTTAAAAAAAAAAGTTCAAAGGTTTTGAAATATGTCTGATGGATTAAGATGACCTTGATAAAGGGCAAATTATGGAAAAGAGCAATGAAGTGCTGGAAAGGCAAGTCATCTTGGAGGCATAAAAAATCCTGATTCAGTTTTCATAGAACTAGAACAAATAATCCAAAAATTTGTATGGAACAACAGAAGTCCCTGAATAGCCAAAGCAATCTTGAGAAGGAACAACAAAGTTAGAGGAATCACAATCCCAGGTTTCAAGATACACTACAAAGCTATTCTATCAAAACAGTATGGTGCTGGCACAAAAACAGACACACAGATCTATGGAACAGAAGAGAGAGCCCAGAAGAAAATCCTTATGTATATGGTCAATCTGTGACAAATGACATTAAGAATATACAATGAGGAAAAGACCATTTCTTCAACACATGGTGCTGGGAAGCATGGACCACTGTCTAACGCCATACATAAAAACAAATTAAAAATGGATTAAAGACCGAAGTTTGAGGCCATAAAACTAGAAGAGAGCATAGGTGATAATTTTTTTTTGACATTAGCCATAGGAATTTTTTTTTCTTAAGGTTTATTTATTCCTGAGGGACTCAGAGAGAGAGAGGCAGAGACACAGGCAGAGGGAGAAGCAGGCTCCATGTAGGAAGCCGATGTGGGACTCGATCCCGGGTCCCCGGGATCAAGCCCTGGGCTGAAGGGAGACATTCAACTGCTGAGCGACCCCAGGGGTCCCAATAGAAATGTTATTTAAGATAGGTCTTCTCCAGTGAGGGGAACAAAAGCAAAATTAAACTATTGGGGCTACACCAATAGTTATTGGGGCTACATAAAAAGGTTTTACATAGTGAAGGAAGCCATCAAGAAAGCAGAAAAGCAACCTGAATGGGAGGAGATCTTTGCAAATGAGATATTCAATATGGGGTTAATATCCAAAATATATAAAGGGCTTCTATAAGTCAACACCAAAAAACCCCCCAAATAATCCAATTAAAAAATGGCAGAGGACCAGAACAGACATTTTTCTGAAGAAGATCTACAAATGGGCAATAAACATCTGAAAAGACGCTCAGTACCACTAGTCATTGGGGAAATGCAAACTGAAACCACAAGGGGATATCCCTTTCCACGTGTCAGAAGGGCTAGGAACAAAAAGACAAGAAATAACAAGTGTTGGTGAGAATGTGGAGAGAAAGGAACCCTTGTGCACTGTTGGTGGGAATGTGCATCGGTGTAGCATTGTGGAAAACAGCATGGAGGTTCCTCAAAAAATGAAAAATAGGACGACCATATTCCCCAGTATTTCCACTATTGCATATTTACTCAGAGAAAATGAAAATAATCTGAAGAGATAAATGAAAAGATTACGGAAGTGACCCAAATGTCCATCAGGAGAGGAATGGATAAAGAAGTGACGTGTGTGTGTGTGCGTACGTGTGCGTATATACATACATATATAATGGAATGTTAGTCGTGAAAAGGATGAGCTCGTGCTATTTGCAACACGTGGATGGACCTAGCGGGTATTATGCTGAGTGAAATAAGTTAAAGACCGTAAGATTTCACTTATGTGTGGAACCTAAAAAAGAAAACAAATGAATAAACAAAAGGCAGACACAAACCCATAATACAAAGAACAAACTGACAGTTGCCAGAGGGGAGGGAGGGAGGGGATGGGCAAAATGGGCTAAAAGAGTAGGAGATACGGGCCTCCAGTTATGGAATGAGTGAGTCACGGGACTAAAAGGCACAGCACAGGGAATACAGTCAGTGACCCTGAGCTAGGGACAGATGGAGCTACCCTTGTGGGGAGCACAGGATAACCCACGAACTTGTTGAATCCCTCTGCTGCATTGCATGTGTGAAAGTGAGGTAATACCATGTGCCGAGTACACTCAAGAAATAATAAAAAATGCAAGAGAATAAAAAATAAAAGGTTCGGCTCAGGAAGCCTTTCTCTCATCCGTGGCTCAGCTTGGGAGGAGAGGAATTCCTGGCTGCACGCCCAGGGGGGACGGCACTGGAGCCGCCCGGACCACCCTGACCGTCCGGGCTAGGCCCTGGGAAAATCATTTGCCTCTGATGACTTGACGGGGAAGCTCTCGGGCACCCGCGGGTTTTCCCCGGGATTACTGACTGAGGGTAGCACAGCTGACAGCGTTATCCCTTCACCACGCATCCTAGAACCATCTTCGCCTGGGAACCCCGGAAGCTCTGCAGAGAATGTGAGCAGCACCACAACGGTGGGGATGAGACCCCGGCTTCACCACCAGATCCACGGTGACAGTGACGTTAACTAGGACGAACAAGGAGAACCGTTGGGGGTCAGCAAACCCAAATGCTAATTTCGGTGGGTGTGAAGGTCAGTCTTCAGGGCTGGGCTCCTCTCCTTCGACAGGGATCAGCAGCCAAGCAATGGCTTTTGGGCACGTGGACCCTCGGGGAGATTCTTGGAGATCTTTGGGAGGACACTTGTAGAACACATTGGGATTATTGCTCAGAGGTCACGGGATGCCAGAGCCATTGCGAGTTATGTGTTAACGTAAGTCTGGCTTCATTTGAATATAGGCCCGTATTAAATTGATGCCCAAGCCGAGCAGAGAGGCAGGTCAACGTGCTTTGAGGGTCAGACACGTCTGTAGAGTAGCAACTGGCCGTTCTGGCTTTACATTATAGGTCCCACGAGGCGACTGCCCTGAGGGACCTGCCTCGCTTGGTCTATTAGGCCAGGTTTTGAGTCCACTCTGCGGGGCTGACGAAGGCGGCCAATGGACCGACGTGGAGGGCTAGCCCGTCTCCCAGGGGGTAGTCGAAGTCCCTACAGCTTTATCTTCTATCTGCATCAGTATCCTCTGAAAATCCTCAGGAGTTGGAAGGCGGGCAGGGCCGGGGGGGTCACAGTTTTGTCCATTTTACATGGAATTGCACAAAGGCTCAGAAGTGCTAACGGTTTGCAGGAAGTCCCATTGGGGTTAATGGTGGATGTGGACTCCAGGCTCAGTGCTCTGACTGTAAGCACTGCCTTGTTTAATTTCTTCTCTTCCGTGGCTAATGAGACGACCTAAAGATGAAAGAGGGGGAGGGAAGTTTCTTTTTTGCAAAGGGGCAATAATTCTAGACAGACTGTTGAAACTAGAGTTAAGTCTCTAAAAAAATTAAAAAAATCATTCTTTTTTTCCCCAAACTGCCCATCGTCCTGCATTAGACCTGGAAGTCTGGTAGCATGTGTGCATGGGGCAGGAGGGCAGGCGAAAAAATCCTGGATTTTTTCTTTTTTTTCCTGTGACTCAATTCACTTTGCAAGTAGCTCTGATAAGCATAGGAAGACAATAATTATTCATCCCTTGTTGATTCCAGACGGAAAGGAGAATTTTATAGTTTTATGGTCTGGGTCATTTAGTTCCTTATTAAAGGTTGGGAATTTAATTATTTTTTCCCTTTCCATTATAATCCAAGTGACTTATTATTACTTTTCCCATGTATTTAAAATCTTTTTTTTTTTTTTTCCTCTTGATAATAGTGTTATGGAGGAGCTTCACTATCAGACCGAAATCAGATAATGGCTGAATCTGGATGTTCTCTACAGAGAGCTAACGATATTGGTTTGGATCAGTATCTTTGAAAACATGAAATATAGTATTTCATATATATATTTTGTATGTATACATGCATATAAATTTATCATCTTAAGGCATCTATTCTAATAAGTCCTTTTGTGGTTCAGGGAGGACATGCTCACTTGCCTTCCTGTTGGAAATAAACGCCCCCAGAGAAGGAAAACCCACGAATCCTGTCTCCGTGTCTTACAGGACTTGGCTTTTTGAATCACCTAGTGGTAATTTCAGGAGGCTCGGAGGGATTTCAACATGAAACAGCCACCTCGTTGGGGGGCAAGCCGCCCAAGTGGGCTCCACCCCAAGGAGACAGCGTGGCTGAGGGAGAGCGTGCTGGGGCTCAGAAGGACTGGATTGCAGCTGTGATGGTGACACCTGGGACGATGAACCTCAGTCATTCAAGCCTGGGGTGACTCCCTGAGAAGTGGCCTTGGTTGTCTCTCCCTATCTGACTCTGAAGGTTTTTCTGGGGCCAAGTTAAGTAGGGAATCTGAAACTGCTCCTCAAGCCTCACGTTGGTTAGAGTCCTTCGGGTATAAACAGTAGTTTATCTACCGTAGGCCCCAAGGAACTTACCGGAAGGCCCGTGGGTGACTCCCTGAGTGAGGGGGCAAAGCTGAGGCGCTGGTGCAGAAGCCAGTGAAGGGGCTGGACGGGGCCTGCAGGACAGGAACCAGGGGCAGCCTCGTCAGGATCCTCGCACGGATGAATCCCTTTGGCCTTTCTCACCTGAGCCCTTCTGCTCCAGATGCCTAATCCTGCAGGGAGGGGCCGAGCTCCAATGCCCCACGTTGGGCCAGATGCCCCCACCTGGTCAGCCACCACCTGGAGGGAAAGGACGCGCTTTCAGGGGGCTGGGGCCGGGGCTGGCCGGCAACCACGGAGCTCCCTGTAGGATCCTGGTAGTTGCTCGAGGGGGGGCAGCTGCCCAGAGGGTGCAGGGTGGCCCCGGTGGCCATGGGGCTCCGAGCTCCGGATGGGCGGCCGTCGTTGGAGAAGAGGCCGGGGAGCAGAAGGAAGCGGAGCGGTGGTGGGTAGGGAACAGGTGGGAGGACACTCGAAAGATAAACAGCAGTAATTTTGCTTATCGGACTGTTTCGTGCCCCCTGAACTTCCTACACCGTTGCAAGACAGACATGGATATATTCAGCCAATTGCTTGGGGTGGGTTCTTCTAGTTCTTCCAAAGCAGAGATTTCATCGTGCAGGTGCCTCGGGGTGCAGCAAGGGCCCAGGAGTACGTGGAAGGGCGTCTGGAATGGCTGGGCCCCTGCACGTGTCAGCCAGAAAGGCTCCTAGTTATGGGTTTTATGAATTAGGATTTTATGTGTGAATCTTTTTAGGGTAGAGAAAAAAGATTCTGGTGCTAAAAATAGCATCAGACAACCGGCGTCTGCTAAAGGAAAACATGAAGAAATTTTTTTCTTTTTTTTTTTTGAGTAGCCTGTTTAGAGCCTTGAAGCTCCGGCAGCTGGGTACACAAGCACAATATTGCTTTACTGTTTGATTCATATCAATATTACTTCAGTATTGTCCCCACAATTCATTTTGCAACAGGCAGAAAGAGCCACGGTCTGCAGAAAGTGTTTACCTGCCAAGATGATTTGTTGAAATAATCCTGAATCATGCTCGATGTGTTTGGTCAACAGGGGAAGTAATAGCCTCAGACACATTGGGCTTCTTGGTGGAAAAATCCCTCCTCCTCCGGCGCGTGCCCCGAAAGGCCAGAGTTCAGCTGCCCTGGAATTCCCAATCCTCCTTGAAATCTGGGGGTTCTTGGAGCTCATTCATTTACCCTCCGCATCCGTTGACATTTCCACATTTTCTCAGAGTGAATGGAACTGGCCCGACCGACGGACGCTTGAGGTTAGGGAAACGTGTGTTGCTTGGGCAGGTGCATATTCTTAGCTTTGCCTGAAGCAAAAGAAATTGCGTGAATGGTCTTAGGATGCTCAAAAGAAGCTGAGCAGACACTTCGATGGAGGGTCAAGTCAGAGCCCGATACACGGGCGCCTTAGACTACCAAGAGCCACCGCTGGCTCCTGGAGGCTCCGCCGAAATACTTGTCCAGTTAGATTTTTCCTTATGCAGCTGTGCTCTCGGGGGGCAGTGGGAGCCGTGGTATCCGCTATTTGCCAATCTCCTCAATATACCACCCTGGTGATTGTAGTTTGTACATTCTGTTTGGCCTACAAGACTTTTAATTTTTTTTAAACTTTTTAAAATGAATTAAATTTGCATATGCAGGTACGTATATACGCAGGTGTTTCCGCAGGCAGGGGGCTAAAAAATAGTTGTGTGCTGGGATTTCTACTTGCTCGCTGGAGGTTGTCCAGTTGAGAAGAGACCAGACAAGCGACATAACAGAGGATGTTGATGGAAAGAGGGAAGACTTGGAAAAAATGTCGGAATGAAGAACGTTGTGGGATATAGAAAACTTTTCATATTCAATAGCTAGTTTTCCTTTCTGTGTTAAATTTGAAATACGTGCTCATTTTCAAAAACACTGAAAGGATTAAAACAGTAGGGGAGCAGAGAAATCCCAACATGAAGCCTAAGTGATGGCATTTCTGTAGATTTCCTCCCAGGATTTTATCTCCTCTCTCTTTTATTTTTTTCTTTTTAAATTTTTTTTCTTTCATTCTTATAAAGTCGTGTACATTCAATATATACAACTTTGTACATTGTTCGCTAAAAATATAGAATCAGTGTCTTTGTAAATAAATATCTAATATTTTAGATTATCTCAAAATTTGGATTTACAGAAATGGAGTCACTGAGTTAAACATATATACATTGAGGCTCTTAGCTTCCAGAAAGTTCTGCTAATTTGCATTTCTATTTTATATTCCAATTTATACTCTCATTTACACTTTCTAAAGCCCTCAGTGGGAATGCCTATCCCATTGGATAGCATAATTGACTTTTATCAGCACTGCATTGATAATTTTTTTCCTTTTTTTTTTTTTAAAGATTTTATTTATTTATTTATGATAGACATAGAGAGAGAGAGAGGTAGAGACACAGGCAGAGGGAGAAGCAGGCTCCGTGCCGGGAGCCCCATGCGGGAAATCCCGGGACCCAGGATCGTGCCCCAGGCCAAAAGCAGGTGCCAGACTGCTGAGCCACCCAGGGATCCCCTGCATCGATAATTTTAATTGAATGTATGAATTTGATAAAATTTATGAGTAAAAAAAATTATCTTCTGCCTTTTGATTTTGCATGCCTTTGGTTATTAGTAGTAACATTTTCCAACGTGTCTTTTGACCATCATTGTTCCGCTTTTGTGAATTATCCATCCATGTGTTTGTATATTTTTTCTATTTATGGATTTGTACATTTTTATTCCTGTGTATTTTTATTTAACTTCACATATTTTAAAATTTTCCATGCTTATGCATTCTTAAGAATTTTAACACTTTGTTAAATGAATTTCATTCATATTTCAGAGCTTCTCAAATGCTGTTTATGTTTATTATTAAATTTATTATTGTGTTTTTTAAGGCAAGGGAATTTTTAGGGTGCCGTGTGTTCACATAACCTACCTGCCCCTGTATGATTTCTGCCTTTAATTTTATGCTTCAAAAGGTTTCTGCCCTTCCAGAGTCAGAAAAACACGCCCCCTACACTTTCTTACAATGTTTTTCATATTTGATATTTAACACTTTGATCTCGCTGGAGCTTACCTTGGTATATAGCATAATGTTGGGTGTGCTTTGACGCGTTTGGCCTTAAACCTCTTGTCCTAGCCCATAGAGCCTACGTGACCTAGAACCTGCCTATCTCCCTAAACCCACTCATGTCCCTCCCTCCCCTTGAATCACTACTTTGTGTCCACACTATCGTTCCTCCTCTTTACACTCAAGCTGGTTCCTCCCTCAAGAGTCTGACATTTCTCTCACTTAGAGTGGCTCTCCAGATTTCCATGTGACTCATTCTTCATCATGCCCCATCTCTTTCAGAAAGGCCTTCGTAACCACTCTATCTGAAGGCTGGTTCCCCTATCAGTCCTGCTCCCTTGGCCTTATTATATCATATTCCTGGGACTTAGCAATATCCAAAACTAGGTGTGCATTTACTTTTATACGTGTTAATCATCCCAACACCAGACCGTAAGCTCCACGGGAACGTGGACCTTGCTTGTGTTTCATTACCAGTTCCCCAACGCTGAGAATTAGACTGGCCTGGCACATAGTATACATCCAGTCGACATGTTCCTTGATTAAATGAATGAAGAGATTCGGCGCATGTCATTAGGCAAGTACAATAACGTAAAGGTAATAACAATAGAACCAGCTAATGTTTACTGAGGGCTCGTTCGGTGGTAGTGGGCTGGGTGTTTTACTAAGCATTATTTCACCGAATCTGCCAAATAAGTTCTGCTTATTGAGGGAAGTATTGAACTTTATTAGTGCAAATAGCACTTAATAGTAGGGGTGCTATCATATCCCCCCGCTTATAGGTAACAAAGCAGAGACACTGAGAATTTAAGTAAATGGTTAAGGTCAAACAGCTAGCACGGGTGTGTATGTTGTGACTTTATAATATATTTTGCGTATTTCTTGGACCAATTCCTCTGGGGAAAAAATTTTTTTAACTCATTTTAATTATTCTACTAGGTGAACTCTGGGATCTTCCTTTTAGCCTCTCCTACGGTCTTCCAGATAATCTTATTGAAGTTTCGATTAGAATCGCATTAAATCTCTTCATTAATTTGGAAAGAGCTTCATCTTCTCAAAAGGAAGTCATTTCCGACTAGGAACATTGTCTCTCTTTATCCCTAATGGCCCTTGGAAAGGCCCTGTAGGTTTGTTTTTACAGGTGCTGCTTATTGTTAAAAAAATTATAATGAGCCATTTTATATTTTTGGTTGTCGATATAAATGGGCTATTTTATATTATAGTCTTGAATCTTTTATTGTCAATCCTTGCCCCAAAGTGATTGTGCAGAGCCATACCGTTAAGAGGAGTGGCTATTTGTTCCAGAGTCCTCACATGCTCTATTGGCGTCTTTAGAGAAAAATGCTCACTGCCCCCAACAGACTGGTAAAAACAAATATCAAAGTCAGAAAACTTACCGATAGAATGATCGTTCAAAGTATGGGTTTAGAGCAGGGCAGACCTGGGCTCAGGTCCTGGATAAGTTACTTAGCCTTCCCGAACTTAATTTCATCTATAAAGTAGGCATAATGATCATTTCCACCCATAAGATTATCTAAAAATAAGTTAGGTAATGATGTCAAGCTCGTCACTATTGAGGGATACACACTCAACGATTACTGTTGATCACAGGGCTGCCAGGCTATGTGTGATGTGCAAGTCTTGTCTCCAGACACTAAACTAGGAAACGGGCATAATATTGTGAAATTCCACATTCCTTGCCCCTTTTTAAACCACTAATACCACAACTATGAACCCACAGCTGTCGTTGGTGAGGAAGGGTATCAAGCTAGTTGGGTTGTGGTTGACTCTCTTCCTGCCGAAACACCTTCTGATCTTGAGCTCCTTTTGTTGTTGCTTTTGTTACAAAATTTTCTATATTAAATAGGTCAGTCTACCTTTTCCTCTTGATAAATAATATGCCGTGACCGTGACTTAACCTTTGAAAACTGAAGCCACTGCTTTGTCTGAGAGGATCTTCTCCAAGTTGTAATCTTCGGGTCATGCAGCCACAACTTAAGGTTAGAGAAGGTGATGGGGTGGGGACTGTTTGGGGTGACAAGGACTCGGAGAACCCCCACGAGCTGAGGTGGCGGCAAATGAGGGCCAGCCTCGACCCCTGCAACAGGCACAGGGTTTGAAGTCGGGCTTGCCCTTGGCACAAATTCTGGCTCCAGCTCTTACAGGCTGTTATCATCGTCCGGTTAACCTTCCTGAGATTTAACACCACCGCTGTTAATTGGGAGGTGACCGGTGCGATTGTCACGGGGGCTAAACACGGGGACCACATCTGCAAAGCGCTTAACCTGGCGCCTGCTGCACCTGATGCCAGAGACCTCACGGCGCTCCTGACTACTCTGCTTGGTCAGGTCAGGTGGAGGGAAGGAAGCGATCAGCTCCTGACATGAGGTGTCGTCTGATTGGTTTATTTTATTTTATTTATTTTATTTTATTTTATTTTATTTTATTTTATTTTATTTTATTTTATTTTATTTTATTTATTATTTATTATTTTATTATTTTATTTTATTTATTTTATTTTATTATTTTATTTTATTTATTTTATTTATTTAATTTAACTTAATTTTTATTTTTATTTATTTTATTTTTATTTTATTTTATTTTTTATTTTATTTTATCTTGTCTGATTGGTTTAATACCTGCTCTGTGGTGGAGCCACTCTCCCTGAGAGGAGACGAATCTTTCCAAACTGTGAATATGCAGCGTGTGGAGAAGAAGGCAAGGTGACTTTCAGCCTTCCCATATTTTGGTAGCTTTGCTTGCGAATGGTGACTGGTAAATGTTTTCCAGAATCTGCTGTCACACTGACATTTGAAGGTTTCTTAATAATCTTCCTCTTCAGCGTGTTAAATCATACACTACAGCTATTTTGTTGGTCCATGGCAGTCCTATCTGTGATGCTGAGTAATTGCTTGGCACAAAGGAGAGATTGCCTTCTATATTTAAACATGTTTATCAATCAAGCCTTCCAGACACCATCTGCCCAAGAAGGGCCACAACAAGTGGAGGTCCAGAGAAGGATGACTTTGGGAGGAAGCCTTTCCCAGGAGCGTAGAACAGACCCCGTCTGGCTCTAATGATGTTCAAGGTGGAGGAGGAGAGGGAAAGGGGGAATGCACACTCAGATAAAACCCTTTCTCGCTTATTAATTGAGCAATGCAGGTGCCAGGCTGCTCTGAATTCTGCTGGCAAAATGTGCCATTTTCCCTGCTAATAAGTCTTTCAACACAGGAGACATCTCTAGCAATCTCTACAGCAAGCAATGAAGGAAAAATTCAATTAATATGAACCCTGAGGTTAGCTTTAAAAATCTCTGAGCCTCTTCTCCTACAAGTGGAAGGTTGAAAGGAGAGATAAGAAAAAGAAAAGAGGAAAAAATGGAGCCTACCGTCGTTAGGGATTAATTCAACAGCACATTTGCTCCGGTTAGTCCAGCCTCCTAATGGCATTCAAGGTCACTTTTGTGCCCGCAGCGCACTGCCTGGGACATGGTCTCCGAAGCCTGGTGCCAGTGACAGCTAGGCCCTGGGATGAGGCTGGAGGGGAAAGGAGGCTTACTTGGCCCTTGTGACACTTTTCATCCCTATAGTATTCTCACTTGTGTTTATTAGCTGACACTCAAAGTTTGGGGGAAGTTGTCCAAAGAATACAGACAGCGAGGGAATGGAGTAGCATTTATTTCCGCTACCATCGGGACTGTTTGCTTCCACGTCTTCTCCCTCCTAAGTATCTGAAGGCTCCTTGGGCAGGGTTTCTTACGAATACAGCACTTTCTATTTATTTTTTATTAAAAATAATGCATTCAGAAAACTTGGTCACAAAGAAAAGCCAGAGAAATTTGAACATTTAAGCTTCCATGTATTTTTATTAATAATTTGATTTACGGGCTTCCATTCATTGGCATCTGTGTGTGTAAGGGCATGTACATAATTACACCACTTGGAAACCTGCGTGATGGCTCAGAGTAAGTAGATTACATTCAATCAAACCCACCTCTGGATCTGGAGGTTTTACTGTTGTATTATATTGGTATTTGGCCCTCACTTTCCTCATCTGGGGCAAATATTTCAGAGGTACTTCCTGAGTATTAAAGGGCTGTTTATTATTGTTATAAAAATAGAATCAATGAGTATTGTGGTGATAAAAATCTTTAAAAAATATATTTCTGATAAAAATTATTTATTTATTCATGAGAGACACAGAGAGAGGCAGAGACACAGGTGGAGGGAGAAGCAGGTTCCCCACGGGGAGCCCGATGTGGGACTCGATCTCGGGACCCGAGGTCACACCCTGAGCCAAAGGCAGACGCTGCTCAACGGCTGAGCCCCGCGGGCGTCCCAGAAAGATGTTCTTTCATAAATGTTCTCCTTCAGTAGTAGTTCTTTAACCTTTGTTCATTATTGTTCTGCAGAGGAGCTTTTCAAGACTTTCCCCTCCCGTAGTGATCACCCCTCCCTGTACACATCCCTGCACATCTGTTAACATACCTGGTACGGGGAGTGAGGTTCTCTTCACCCTCATGGAACAGCATCTTGAACTCCTCATTGAGAACACGTATTCTACAATGTGATCTATAATAGTACACCGTATTCTATTATACAGATAAGCTATAATTTAGTTCAGGATGGTTACAGAATATTTGTGTTATTTTAAGGGTTTTCCTGCTTTTGAGTTACATTATAATTAACATGGTATATATACACACATATATCCTCGTACATACAAAATTAGCTTTGCGTATGTCTCTACTTTTTCTTAGGGTAAATTCCTCAGAATGCAATATCTTGACCAAAGTTACCAATTTTTATAGTGATTTTTGATGCATTTTGTTAAAGAACTGTTCAGAAATTTCGATACCAAGCCACGCTTCTATTAGCAGTAGCTAAATGTCCTTATATCACTAAATCTTAATAGTGCATTGAAATTTATAGTTTGTAGGGACACCCGGGTGGCTCAGTGGTTGAGCATCTGCCTCTGGCCCAGGGCATGACCCCGGGGTCCTGGGATCGAGTCCTGCATCGGACTCCTTGCGTGGAGCCTGCTTCTCCCTCTGCCTGGGTCTCTGCCTCTCTCTCTCTGTATCTCTTATGAATAATAAACAAAATCTTTAGAAAAAAAATTTACAGTTTTTAAATTATTTCTGAAAATCTTGGGGAGTGCTCAGTTTTGAGTCATTTTCGCATTCCCCCTATACCTAGGGCTGTGCCTAACTCCAGGGCGTGGCTCAGAAGGGGCTGTCAGGTTTCCAGTTGAGGCTTCTCATCAGATTTTCTTTGCTTCCATCCTTCCTGGCCTTTCATACCTCAACTCGTGAATCCCATAAAGTTCCCAAGCAATCCATGTGTTTCTTTTTTTTCATGTTCTTCTATATCCTACTCATTGGTGGGACCAAGGGTGATCCTAGGTTAGACACTAAGAATTCTAATTGATTCAATGTAAGTATCCATGCTTCTGCCCAATGACATCACCATTTTAAATTTGTTTTCCAGTTCAGAAGTGTTTTTCCCAACCACCATGAAGCTAAATTAAGAGCAACAACAACAACAACAAAAACAAACAAACAAACAAACAAACAAAAAAGACAAAAAGCAGGAAGATTGTACAAAGAGAGAAGCCAATTTTGTGGAAAGGGAAGGTTTCTTGGGGGCAGGGGGTGGGAAGGATATTTACTTATAGGTCAGACGTTTACAGTACACCAAACACATAGTGGCTCCAGTCCCCATGAATATGGCCATAAGCAAGGTAAATGCTGTCATGTTCACAGAGATGGAAGACGTCTGTGTGTGACGGTGACAACCCCAGGACAAGACAGGTAGATCCCTTAGACTGGCAACCCAGAACACGGGGTGGAACAGAAAAACATGGACCTTGCAAGAAGAGACATTGAAACAGGCTATAGAACACTGGCCTGCTAAGGATTTTCATCAGCTCCTTGGAGAGGAGAGAAGTGAGACTTATTATAGGATCACACTCTGAGTCTTTGGTAGTTTATTAGTTTGCCTAGTTTGGCTTTGGTGTGAAATACAGGCCGTTCCGGTTCCCTAGCAAGGCCTCAGTCATTCTTAAGGAAACCTTTTATAGACACTGTCAAGCTCTGAACGAAAGGGCTTTTAGAATTGAGAGGCCCGACCTGAGAACCTGAGATTGGAGACTCCGGGGCGCCATGGGCCACAGCAGGAGAGCAGCTCTCATGGACACGTGGCCTTAAGATGGCTCCTTTCAGGCCGAGGGTGTGGTGTGTCATATTTGCACGGTCCTCGGGGGTCCGTGTTTTGCCGGGGCTCGCTGGAGCCATCACGGCTCCCTAAACCTCCCTCCCTGTCCAGCTGCTCTTTGGTAGTTCGGCGGTACCTGAGAATGTACCTGTCGTGACCCTGATGCCCCACTTAACCTCTGCTGTCTCCCTTCTTTTCCTGAGTAGACTGTGACTTTCCTAGAAGAGAAATAAAAGCAGTCGAATAGCGTCTCAGGCAGGGCAGGTCTCATCCAGAGTCGTTGCTCAATGCAGATTTCAATATGGAAAGGAAAGGAAAAAGGGAAGGACAGAAGGAATGAGGGAAAGAAGAAATAAAGGTAGGTTCTGACTTGATAGTTGGCCCGGTGTCTAATTCTTCTACAGTTCTGGCTTGATTTGGTGACTGAGAACTTGCTAGATCACAGATGTCTTCTACTTGATAAAGCAGGAAAGGGAATCAAGGGATTTTAGAAATCTTACCCATACTGTATCTGCATAGTGATTTCCTTTAAAAAAAAAAAATCAATAGTTACTGAGCATTCACTACGTACCAGGTACTGGACTCCAGGTACTATGATTCCAACACTGCAGCTTAACGCATAATAATTATATCAGGTAAGTATTATTATATTCTCTTTACCCAAGAGGAACCTGAGCTTTACAGAAGAGAAAGAACTAGTCTAAGTGCACATGGCTATTTTATTTTATTTTATTTATTTTATTTTATTATTTTATTTTTAGTGCACATGGCTATTAAGTCTTAGAGTGAGGATGTAAGCCCTAGCCTGTCCGGGTTGGAGAGTCCACGTAGTTGCTAAGTATGTGGCTTTATTTTTTATCACCTCTATGTTCCATCCAATCAGCATTTCAATGAGCTTCTAAAAAAAGAAAGGCTTTGGGAGCTTCAAGCAAGTACATGACATACAGAGAGATGTCATTAGTCTTTTGACCCTTTGTGTAGCTGAACATGGCTCTTAAATTCTTTGGCTTCAGGAAAAAAATCTGTGAAATAAGTATGTGGTCTGTGTGTCTGAGACAGAGAAATGAGGGAGGGAGGAGAAAAGGGAGAGAAAGAAAGAGAAAAGTAGAGGATAGAATAGACTTTGTGTCTCACTTTTCTGCAAAATATTTACTTGAACTTTAAAAACTCCTTTCCTTCCTCTTGCTTCTGCTGCATTTATAGTAAATTTAAGCAATTATGGCTTTGAATGAGTAGTAGGGGGTCCAGGAGGTGCTGAGTCGTTGCAGTGGGAGACCTCCTGGCCCCAAGATTGCACCCAAACTGTGGGAGTGAAGAGAGCTCCATCTCTTTTTCTTATTCTCAGCAGGAATTCTTCTGCCCTCCACATTGTCCTGCTTTATAAGATCACAGACATGTGGGGGTCAGATATTTCACGACCTTGTGTTCTACACAAAGATACTGTATTTTTCCTTTACTACCAGATTTCTCTGTGGATAGGTTTTTTTTTTTTTGTACCTTTAGTGGAAATTCTGTAGGAAAATAATATTTTTGGTTGGCACCCAGTGTATCATATACAGGGCCGGTAAACCTGACTTAACCTCTCTGTCTTTCCCAGGAGCTACTTTCTATATATATATATATATATTGGGTGTGATTGTGATCTTTTGAGGGATTCAATTAGCCAAGAAACAATTCTAAATTAGAAAGTTTTATTCCACTTATTCCAGTCTATTTTTATAAACAGTTCTTTGCAGGCAGAGTCCATGTTCAGATCTGATTTTTTTTTTTAATTTTATTTATTTATTCGTGAGAGACAGAGAGAGGGGCAGAGAGACAGGCAGAGGGAGAAGCAAGCTCCATGCAGAGCCCACGTGGGACTCAATCTTAGGACCCCGGGGTCACGCCCTGGGCTGCAGGCAGATGCTCCACCCGGAGGCCCCGAGGCGTCCCCAGATCTGAATTTCTTACTACAACTTGTAAGGGCCTTTCTCATAGCACATGCTTATTTTTCATTTTTTTAGGTGCTTATTAAAAAAATAACTTGTAATGATTAGTCAAAAATTTTTAAATGATGTGGCAATTAGAGAAAAATCATAGATTTATGAGGGGGAAGTATATTGTGAAAGAGATTGCTGTATTGCATGATGTTGGATTTCTCCAGATTGAAATAGTTAGGGCTTCTATAACCAGCTCTAAGTTTTCTAGTTTTATACTTATGCTATTTTTGTATTAATACACTATATATATATTATTCTTCAAAGGTAGGAGAATTTTTTTTTAGAGGCTTTTATGTCATGGAAAGACTTAGCACTGTATCAAGCCCTGAGTTTTTCTCCAGTGAGAAATGGCAGAGAGTTTTGTGCGATCCAGCATTTTAGTCTGTTGACAAAGCTTGGTAATAACCTTTCCTGTTGTTGCCTGTGAAGGCACTGAAGCCTTGGTGGCCACTTTCCTCAAGGGATAGTAGCCATGGGTGGTAGTAAACAGAGGCACTAGCTAAAGTCCTGGTTTAAAAAAAAAAAAAAAAAAAAAAGCTGAAGTACTGGTACAACTGAACAATTAATTCAATTCAGAAAAGTACATTAAACAACATTAGAAATATGACTCAGCCAAGTAAGGTCTTAGAAGGTCAAAGTATGACACATTATCTCCTGCTAATCTATGAATACATAATTCCTCAGCATCGGGGGCTATTTCTGCCAGTGAAAGACTTCCTGGATTTGAGTCTTAGCTTTTAAATGACCCATGTGACGTGATGTTGGTGGTTGATTTAAGATTCATTCTCCCTGCATCTCTTTTCAATAAAAAGTGTCTATATTTAAGGTGTCTGACATCAGGATTTTACACGTATGCATAGTGAAGTGACTACTGCCGTTAGGATAATTAGGATATTAGAATAGCTGTCTCTTTACATCCTTTTTTTATTTTTTATTTTTAAAAATTTTTTTTTTTGGGGGGTGCTGAGAGCACTTGAAATCTCCTCTTAGCACATTTCCAGTATTTAATAGAGTATAATGAGTTAGAGGCACACTAGACCTCTAGATTTATTCATCCTATATCACTGCAGCTTCACACCCTCTGACCGTCTCACCATTCGCCCCACTTCCCTGCCTCTGGTAAACACCATTTGAGTCTCTGCTTCTATGTATTCGAAGATGCTGCACAGAAGCGAGGTCACCTGCATCTGTGTTCACTCACAGTACTGTGTGTTCCACAGACATTCTAGCTAAGAGGCATGTTTCATTCTCAGCTATGATAGTTGAATGGGTGTGACCATGAAGACCGCTTTAGTGGAATTCTGAAGATAATACATAAAACTCAACTCACAGCGAAGGAGCCTCGAAATGACCTGGGAAAACATGTATCGGTAGAACAAGTGTGATGGGATAAGTTCTGGGTGTTATATGCCACTGATGCATTATTGAAAACTACATCTGAAACTAATGATGTTCTGTATGTTGGTTAATTGAATTTAAATCTAAAAAATAAGAAAAATGTGAAAAAGGAGAAAAAACTCAAACTCTAACCTAGAAGGTTCCTATTTCGAAGTGCGGAATTTCATATTGCTATGTCTTCTAAGAAGAGTTACCGTGGTTTTTACTATTTGGAAATGAAGCTGAGGTCTTATTTTTCCTTAGGACGTGAAGTACTGTGTACAATTTAGTGCAGCTTAACAGGAAAACAGCAAAATATTTATGTCCTTCAAGAATCATATGTCATTAGAGATGGGTTTTCTACAATGCTAATTTATAGAAAATCTGACTGTTGATAATATATCTGTTTTCATATGCGGAAATCTATGTCTTATGTTTTCTCCCATCAAGTCCCTTGATGGGATAAGAAACTGTAGACTGCAAGTTATCTAACTTCTATAAAGAAAATTTGAAGTTAGGTGACAAGCAAATGAGAGTAGAATTGTTATTGAAGGGCGAGAGCAAAGTTACACCTCTTGGATTAGCCCTGCTGGGCGTGAACTGGAATATATCCTTACTGAATTCTGTGCTAGACTTTAGGATCTGCATATGATCCATCTGCAAAATGGTATATGTAATAGAGACAGGAGGGAGTGATTCGGTCCCACCTAGTCTGATATGCGCCGAGGTTGACCAAAATTAACAGCCTTTTTTATTCAACATCTACCATTAGCTTTGCACATGGTAGATGGTGGGAAAGCTATAGAAGGAGGACGAGACTTGGTATTTGCTTGTATATTTATAATCAAGGGGGTGAGAGAAAGGAAACCAACATTCATCGTGTAGCCTATATTCAGTACACTGAAGATCTCTAGATCCTAATCCCCGGGACCTGTGAATATATTCCCTCACCTGGCAAAGGACTTTGCACATGCCATTGAGCAAAGGATTTCGAGTGAAGAGATTGTCTTGAAATATTCAGGAGGCTTAATCTAATGACAAGGTCCTTATGAGTGAAAAGGGATGAGGAGAGTCAGAGCGGAAATACGGCCATGGAAGCACAGGTTGGAGTGATAGGGAGCCATGGGTTAAAGAAAGTGTGAAGCCTATAGAAGCTGCAAAACGCAAGGAAATGGATTCTCCGCTAGGGCCTCCATGATAAGCACAGGCCTGGCCACTCATTTTATTTTAATATAATTTTTAATGATTCAAGTGTAATTGACATGATACATTAGTTTCAGATCTACAACATATTGTCTTAATAATTCTACATTACTTAATGCTCGCCACAGTAAGATTATTGACTATATTCCCTATGCTATACTTCTCATCTCTGAGTTATTTCATAACTGGAAGTTTGTACCTCTTAATCCCTTCATCTATTTTGTCCATCCCTCCCCCCCACCTCTCCTCTGGTAACCACTGGTTTGTTGTCTGTATTTAGGAGTCTATTTTGCTTGGTTGCTCATTTTTGTTTTTAGGTCCCACATATAAATGAAATCATATGGTATTTTTTCTTTCTCTATCTGGCTTTTATTTAGATACCCCCCGCGTCCATCCATGTGTCATAAATGATAAGACTTTGTTTTTATGGCTCAGTAATATTCCACAGTGTGTCTGTGTGTCTGCACACCACATCTTCTTTATTCGTTCATCTACCAGTGGATTCTTGGGTTGCTTCCGTAATTTGGCCGTTGTAAAAAATGCTGAAATAAATGAACGGGTGCATATATCTTTTTGAATTAGTGTTTTTGTTTGGGTAAATATCCAGAATTAAAATTACTGGATCATACCTACCCATTTTAAACCTTTGATCTCCAGAAATACAATAGATTTGCATTGTTCTGAGCCACTAAACTTGAGATGATTTATTGTAGCAGTAACAGTAAACTAATATAGTATTACATTACCATATCTCCTGTCCCTTTTGATGCCATGGAAAGGTTATTGGTATCTCTCTGAAGAAACTCAAACTATGTTCATCTAGTTGTACAGATTTTTATAAGTCATTCATCTAGTGGAGATAGCAAAGCAAAAACTTAAACTCTAGTAACGTGAATTTTGAACTACATCAAAATGGAGACTAGTGAATTAAGGGCCAGTGACTCTAGAGTGTATCATTAAGTTACAAGTTACGTCGGAGTTGCAAGGAACGTAGATAAGGAAATGTGTCTTTGGGTTGGAATATTGGTTTAGATCACAGAAGAAATTGCTTTTGTCAGAGTTTAGAGGAATAGCCTAGGGAAAGAGGGTGAGATTAATAGGCAAAAGTGAGTGTGGCCAACAAGTGAGAGGCCAGTAAGATAATTAATGGAATGTGATATATATATACTGGGGAATAGTAGGTTAACTGGAAAGGGCAGTTTAAGATTACAAAGAAGCTCAAATCCAGACATAGAAATTTAGATTTGACTTAGAAGGCAGTAAGGGATAATCGATGGATCTGAGTTGTTTACGAAAGGTTTTTTGTTTCTCATTTTCAGTGTAATTTTATTTTAAACATAGAACTGATAACATTCAGTACTATACTATAAAGGTTGATCTTCCAGGAGTTTGTAAGAAAGATTGGTATCAGGGAAACTAACAGAAGGCCAGTCAAGTAATCCAACCTCGGTGAGCCTGTTGTTTAGAAATTTAGGGGAGGTTTCTGGATATCATGTTGAAAGAACAAACAGTGGACAAATCAGAGATGAATCACTGCTATTGGGCCTGATTTATTGGGCAAATGGTTGGGTCAGTGAAAAAGTTACAGAGACTGAATTTAGGGGGAGAGGCTGGGAAAACTAATTCGATTAGAAATGTTGAGTTTTTGATGAAAATAAGACATAGAAATAAAAATCACTAGATTTATGGAAAAAGGTTTTAAAGTACAAGATATAAGGATAAAGGATATAAGTGGAGGTATGATATGGAAGGTCACAGATAAATTGGCTTTTCAAAGGCAAAACAGTTAAGGGACAAGGGGCTAAGATAATGCATCTCATGAGTCTTGGGGAAACCCACAATTTAGGACGTAGGAGAGGAACGTAGAGTGACACACAAAGCCGACTGAGACAAAGAGCAGAAACGAGATTGTATGTGTCATAGACACCAAGGGTTGAAGGGGCTTCAGAAGCCATGGATCAAGCAGTGTTGTCAAATACAGCAGAAGCCTCTTGGCCAAGAAGTCTGAAAGAGGCCACTGGACTCTGGGATTCTGTTTTGAGGAAGTTGTCGGTGAATCTTGAAAGAGGTTGTCGAGGTTGGAAACAATACAACGAATTGAAGAACTGGGGAAAGAAACCCCAGCATTGAGATAATTAGTGTGTTACTCATTTTGCAAGTGGAAGGAAAGCAGCAGAACAGGAGTAACTAGAGAGGGTAGTAGAGCTAAAGCCATGCACTTCCCTGCTAGTTCTCTCATCCTTCCCTCTTTGTGGTGTGCTTGTGTGTGTGTGCACGTGAATGTGTGTATGTCGATTTATGTGACACATACACATAAACGTGTAAACACACCCAGACCTCATAGAAGACGGAGAGACGGTGCCGTGTCATGCCAGCCGAAAGGTACTTTGAGACCACAAGGTGAAGGAAGCCACTCCATGTCATTTACAGTTTTATTCAGGATGACTTGCCGACGGGGCAGATGACGATCCAGGGGTCTCGTGGCTCTTCTCTGCAAAGTCTGGACCTTCCCCCACAATGTTATAGAGGGCAACGCAGAGGTCACTGTGTGAGGCCAGAGTTTAACATTTAACCAACCTCATGGTGCCATCGGGGCCTGAGGAGAGAAACCACTTATCTAAACACCTTTAGGGAGGGTCAGAATCTGCCTCCCCACAGGTAGCCCCAAGGAGGTCATTACAAGGCCATGAACAAGACGGAGGGTCGAAGATGGGGTCCGTATTGTCATCGTTCCTGCAGACTTATATATATATATATTAAGGAGCAGTTAGTTAGGGCTGTAGAAGAAGTTGGAGGAAAGAGGTAATAACAGAAATCACAGAAATGCCAATTACAGGATGGGAGTCCCTTGGAGAACACTCCTCCGAGGGACGTTCAGGCTCCAGAAGGGAATCTGTTATTTCCATCTCTGTTCTTTACTCTATTTCCCAGGGATAGGGAGCGGGCTGATTGTTGGGATCTCCTGCAGGGCCTTATATATTTAATGCTCATCGTACATTTGTGGTGGATATGAATAAAGAGATCCTACGTATGTCAAGTGTTGCTCCAGCGAGATAAGAAAAATCTCTGAAAAAGGAGGAAACAGAGCTTTGAAACTCGGGGGGTTTATTTGAGCAGAATGTAGATGGTCCATGGAGAAGTCAGAGTGCCTTTAGTCTAGTGGAAAGGCCATGAGCAGCTCAGGAGTTCTCTGGTCAAAACATTCGGATTTATGTTTCTCACCAAGACGATATACTTTGACACCCGTGATTCCTCTCACGCTTTTTTTTGTGCCAATGTGCATTAACACAGCACTGGCTTAAAAACACGTGTGCTAATCCCTCAAAAAGGCAAGGAAAAGGAGTGAGGATTGGAGTGAGTTCAGAGCTGCATTGGTCAAACACTTATTGGCACTAGACACCTTATCTAATCTTCACAACTCCATAAGGCAAATGCTTTTCTTACTGTGGTCTAAAATATTTATATACATGAAAATCATCTCATAAAATTTATATATATAATATTTACCATTTTAATCGCTTTTAAGTGTGCAGTTCAGTGGTATTAAGCACACTTGCAATGTTGTACAACGATCACCATTATCCGTCTCCAGAACTTTTTCATCATCCCAAACAGAAACTGCTGCCGGTAAACACTTAACTCCCCATTTACGCCTCCCTCCCTCTCTCTATCAGACTCTGGTAAATCCTATTTTTTGTCTTCATGAATTCACCTATTCTAGGTCCCTCATAACGGTGGAATCATATGTTATTTGTCCCTTTGTGTCGGGCTGATTTTACTTAGTGTCATGTTTTCAAGGTTCTGTTCTGCGGCAGCATGTATCAGGATTTCCTGTTTTGCAGTTGAATGATCCTCTGTTGTTTGTGGACACCACTGGGTTATCCATCTGCCGATGGACATTTGCATTGTTTCTACCTTTTGGCTATCGTGAGTAACAACGCTATGACAATTATTATTATTATTATTATTATTTTTCACTATGACAATTATTGTACAACTGTTTGAGTCCCTGCTTTTGACTCTTTGGAGTATGTACCTAGAAATGTAATTGCTCGAGGCAAGTGCTTTTATATCTGCTTTTTTTCCTAATAAAAAACTGAGACTGAAAAATATTAACTTTCCCAGAACCGTGTAAATGGCAGAGCTAGGATTCCAAGCTGACCAAATATGTCTGGTTCTAAAACCCATACGCTCCTTTTTCTAATATGTCGACTTACGAGTTTTAATATATTTTCACTTTGCTATTATGAACAACTTGTATTTTCTTACAGGGCGCTTCTGCCTTTCAAATGACCCGAATGCATTGACATGACAAAAAAAAGATCTTGTTTAAAGTCGTAACTACTGATGTTGTCATTGTTTTTATTGTGTCTAGAAAATATCATGTGTTTTATTATTTTTTTTATTTTTTAATGGTTATTATTTTTTTTAAGATTTTGTTTATTTATTCATGATAGTCACACAGAGAGAGAGAGAGAGAGGCAGAGACATAGGCAGAGGGAGAAGCAGGCTCCATGCACCGGGAGCCCGACGTGGGATTCGATCCCAGGTCTCCAGGGTCACACCCCAGGCCAAAGGCAGGCGCCAAACTGTTGCGCCACCCAGGGATCCCATATCATGTGTTTTAAAAGTTGAAATATAAGAACGGGAGCAGCAGTTGAGGTATCTGGCTCTCTTAAGATGTTTGCAACTAAACGTTTAGACTCAACTTATTCTCAGCTCACTCAGATTGAGCATTGTACTTCCTGGCGATTGCTTGACAATGCCATTTTTTGGACTTATGTAAATAATTAAATAGGATTACCTTTTAATTCTATAATTTACATTTACCTAGTATTAATCACCGAGTTATTTATATGCAAGACGAGACATAGACAAACCAAAACAAATCCTGGTGAGTAAGACAGAAGAGGAGAAAAAAATGAATATTGCCCAAGAGACCGGTCAAACATCAAATATATTGTTACCTACAATGGTACCTCTCATGAGGTGGATTTTTTTTTTTTTTCAGATACTCCTACAGTCTTCCGACAGTGACAGTGTCATATTTGTACAGTACGTGTGCACTAGTGCTTAGAACAGAAAATGACATTCACTCCTACTGTTCTGAATTACGGGGAGTCAACTTTGGAACTCCTCCCTCCCCCCACCCCCGCCTCCCCAGTAAAAGTAAACTTTCTGTCTGCTAATCCTGAAATGCAGTTCTGCTCCAGGGTTTATTTCTCTGGATATATCACTAGGAAAACATATACTTATTTTCTGAACAACAACCTTATGGATTATGTGTTTTCAAAATACATATTAGATGAACCTAATCAGGCACATCCAAGTGATGGGAACATGATGAAAATTGGGTTTTGATTGTGGAATTAGTATCTCATTATATGTTTACTCATAAAAATAGTCCTGACCAACTTTTAAAATGTCTATGACTTTTATTTTTTGTTTCTCAAGAGTCCTAGGGAATTCAAGTATCTTAGGCAGCATATCCTATCGTATTCGTGGCTTAGTAATTGATAAGGCATAAGAGAGATTTCTCTTCAACCACTATAACTTCATTGCATACCTAAGGATTGCTACTGTGCACTTTGAGATGCTACAAGGACAATTGCCAATAGTTTCTCAAATTGTCAATAGTTTCACATCTTCTGTCTGGCTTGATTTCAAGGTTCTTCTTTCTTATGGAGTGGTTGGTAATAAGCTATTTCGAGTGTATGTGCCTAAAATTCTGAACAATCTCATTTTTCAGTCTATCTGTAGAAACACCAAGGATAAAGATTTGCCCTCAATTTATCTGCTATTTGTCTTTTTTTCCATAGTGTGCTTAGAATACCAGTTGTTTCTATTTTATTTAGACATACTTCTAACCTCCTGGTGATGAAGTTGTCTGGAATGCTTAAGTACACTTAGCTCTTTCCTTATGGGGTATATTAAGCATCTTCACATTAAAGATGAAATATATTCCTATGTTTTCTTACTTAATTTAACTTTCTCATAACAGTGGTTTGTTTGCATCTTACATATTTTATATATCACAGTATTTATAGTGCTTTTTATGGATTTTAGCTCATAAAACGATGTATATGAATATGAAGTGGGCTTTATTTATGATTCCTGTCTTTAAATGTTTATCACAGGATGGGAATTATACATAACATTTAATGCAGCCCCAATCGTACTTGCCTTCTAATTAAATATCCCCCCTTTACACCAGGATGACCAAAGGCATTCTCTTCTTTGAGTTCTTCATGTGAATATATACACGACAAGGTGAGCCAACTGCAATTTATTTTATATCATTATCATCATTCTCACATTTACTAACATGCTGAATTCTCACTATGTCTCAGTCCTTGGCTAAGTTATAGGCATCATTTTATTATTCTTCTCAACACACTTTTGAGAAAATTGCTTACTACCCTGACTTGATAAATAAGGAACTTGAGGCTTAGCAAGATTCAGTAAGTTGCTCAAGGTCACATAACCAGTAAATGATAGAAACAGGACTTCAAGCTATATTTCTTGACCTCAAAGAATGACATTAACTATTATTTTCTTTTGTTCCCTAAAGTCCGGATGGACGTTGAAGAATATAGTAGGATTGGTCAGGATAGATCCCAAGGATTAGTCTCAGACTGAGACTTACTAAAATTTAAGGTGAACAATGTTGTGTTGACATAATGTGCCAGATAGGAAGGGAAATCTACTTTCCTAGAACAGAGTCCACCATCAGTGGAATAGTTTAGGAATTTGGTTGAGTATTGGGGTTGAACAAAGGTGATTTGAGTGTCACTTTCTTGGAAGGGTCTTTGGAAGGGCCTTTGAATCTGGTTCCTCAGGAAACCTACTCATTACCATGACAGAAAAAAGTAACTCTGAGAGATGACAAGAACAAGGCAATTAGCTAATTTGAAAAACCATAGACACGATAAAAATCCAAAAGAATGAAACACTCCTGTTTGGGGGTCTGACATGAGTCCTAATAATGTTGAGAACCCCTTCCTTTCTCATCAGGAAAATAATTGGCATTGCCATGGGGATGATTACTTTAATATCAGAACTACAGAAGCCCTGGGGTTAGTGCTAAAGATTATGTGTGATACCCTGAGGAATGTCTGAGGAGACCCCCAACCTTCAAAGTCCTGACAAAGGTCAATAGGTGCCAGAAAGAGAGAAGACAGGCAGCTAACACTTCCCAAAGGTGTGTTAGTTGGCTTGGGCCACTGTAGCCAAATATGAGACTAGGTGGCTAATAAACAACAGAAATTTATTTCTCGCAGTTTCAGTGGCCGGAAGCCCAAGATCACAGCGCCAGTATAGTTGGGTGAAGACCTTACTTACTTGAGGTTGTAGACTTCTCACGATATCTTTACGTGACAGAGAGGGTTAATAACTGCCAAATGCCCTACTTCTTGACACTATCACTTTGGGTGTTAGGATTTAACATGCAAATTTGGGGAGTAGGGACACAGACATTCATGAAACAGAGGAATGGAAAGAAGAACAGCTTCTCCGAAAGCCTATGTTAATAGGCCATCCTGGGCCCTAACGGGGAAAAGTCTAGATTTGAAAGAAGTGGGGTTCAAAAATTATGCTGATGAGATAGTAAAACAGAAACTGTTTTTATATTCTCTCTTGTCACATCCAGGATGTAACTGTACAATACAAATATTCATATTGTCACCCTGGTGTATGTTGCTAATATCTCCTTTTCTGTTTGATATGCATTATTCATCTTAATTTAATAGTTAAAACTTTTCCTCAGTTTTGATAGTTGATGGGTTGCCATTTGGTGGGCGGAATGCATTAGTTTCCTTAGTATCTCTCTAAGTTTTGCTTTTGAATTAAATAGGGCTGTTCTGGAACAAATTCAGTTAAAAGTATTTATTCTATATCTCACCTTGATGACCAGTGGACTACCTAATGGGTATTATTTATTTCATGACTTGAGTTGAAGGTTGCTATCTGAATACTATCTAGGGGTAGACACAGTCTACATTTTTCACCGCTGTTTGTTTAATTATGTCTTCCAAAGCTGAATGATTTCAGAGCATGGTCTTATTTTGCCAAAATTTTTATTTTTCTACATCAAGTAACAAATATGTTCTGCATATCCAGCAGATATTTATTACTATTATCGTTACCTTTCTTAATCCCTGTATCTTCTCCTTCAGCCCACACATAACCACAGAATGATTCAGTTGATAATTTTAAGTGCTCAAACAGCTGTATTTCCCTTGATTAACTATATAGCAAACTTTACACGTGGAGCTGTAACTTGTTCCTAAATTGCAAAATTTTGTGTTTGAAATCTGAGACTTCTGGGACTTAGGTTTCAGTGATGTTTTTGATAAAAATTTCTTTAGATCACCTAGGAAAGAAATGACTGTGATTGATTCCTTTAGTCCTAATACGACTTACTGAAAAGAGACATTTTAAAACATGAGTGTGCAAAAATGCACAAGGGAAAAAATGCCTGGAAGAGAGATTATCTCATTGATTTTAGTTTCTAGCATTCCAAATCTTATCTGACTGTTTTTATCAGCTTGGGATACCATAAGATTTCAAATCTTATTCCTATTGTCTTAGTTTGGAATACCATAGGCTGGATGGCTTAAATGACAGAAGCTTATTTTTTCACAACTCTGGAGGCTAGAAGTCCAAGATCAAGGTCAAGACCAAGATGAAGACCATGACCGTGGGCACTTTCTGGTGGGGGTTCTCTTCCTGGCTTGTGGATAGATGCCTTCTTGCTGAGTCCTTCTGTGATGGCAACAGGAGGATGGGGAAAATGAGTAAGCTCTCCCGTGTCTCTTCTCGTAAGGATATTAATCTCATCATGAGGGCCCACCCTCAGGACCACATCTAAACCTAATTGACTCCCAATCGTCCCATCTCAAAATCTTTGCACTGGGGTTTAGGGCTTCAGCATATGAATTTTGGGGGTTGCAATTCTGTCTATAGCACCTCTTTAGAGTTGTGAGTGGCTTAAAACAATTAGTAAATGTTTATTGAGGAATTGATATGAACCCAGGACTATACTGGATTCTGTGGGGACTATTAAAAAAGAAAAAAGGAAAATATGAAAAAAAAATTTGATTTGGATTTTAGTAAATTTAGATAGATCTTTTGGTAAGAAAACATAGATACCAAGACTTAATTCCCTATTAGGATTTTTTAAATGACAGATTGCTTTGGGAGTCGTCATTGAGAAGGAACATCTTTAGTTTCAGGTGCACAAGAAGGCATGGTGGGGAAAATAGAACAGCTCTTCCTCTAAGATACTTCCTTTACGACTGCTTAGAATTGTCAGAACACAGACCAGAGCAGCCTAGAGAGCTCTATCAATCCATCAGTCTTTTTTTTTTTTAAATTGTGTTCTTTAAGGTATTTACATAGCTGTATAAACCCGAGTTAGAATGTCTGACACTTAAATATATATGTTCTTGTCCAGTTCATCTGCTCCTATCTTTTTTAAATTTGAATTCAATTAGCCAACATATAGTACATCGTTCATTTCAGATGTATTGTTCAATAATTTATCGATTGTGTATAACACCCAGTGCTCATCACATCACGTGCCCTCCTTAATGCCTATCACCCAATTACCCCTCTATTATTTTACCCATAAACCATAATATTGTTTAAGCGAGGAATTAAGGTAACTTAGCCAGAAAGGAAAAAATATTATTTTATGCCTACAATGTGGCAGACATTTTTATACTATACTTGATGTAATTCTCATAATCACTCCTCCAAAGTAACTATTTTTATCCTCATTTTACACACAAAGACATTAAATTCCAGGAAGATTAAATAACTTGCTTTAAACCAGTTTTAAAAAAGCACTTGTTCTGCCAATAAGTGGTAGGGATAGAGTTTTAGTCAGACCCTGTTTACTCCAAAGCCCATAATCTTTTCATCAAATCATACTATTTCCCTGAGAAAACTACTCAACTTGGGTTTGGTAACTGAATATCCACTGGGTTCTGTATGCTTCTCAAACTCATCTGTAGAGTCACAGGGTTTGATTTGCCTCTATCTTTCTTTTTATTTTTAATTTTTATTTATTTATGAGAGGCACACAGTGAGAGAGAGAGGCAGGGACACAGGCAGAGGGAGAAGCAGGCTTCATGCACCGGGAGCCCGACCTGGGGTTCGATCCCGGGTCTCCAGGATCGCGTCCTGGGCCAAAGGCAGGAGCCGAACCGCTGCGCCACCCAGGGACCCATGCCTCTATCTTTCTTTATCATCTCCAGCAGTCACATCAGACATGTAAGCAAGTTGAAAAGGATAAAAACTCATCCTTCCATTGTTCTACCAGTTGACCTAAAACATTCCATGCAAAAGAATGAGAATGGTGTTTGCCCTTTTGTAGCTTGGAGAATCAAGTTCTAAAAAAAAATATAATAAACACTGCATGAAGATAAGGGCCGATGGTAAAATAGGTTTGGGAAATCCTGGTTTAACCAGATTTGTACCTTGTAGGACTTCTTACATCGTAAAATGCTAATGTGCGGCGTAGACTACCCAGAGTAAAATG
Source organism: Otocyon megalotis megalotis (assembly GCA_017311455.1). NCBI lineage: Eukaryota > Metazoa > Chordata > Mammalia > Carnivora > Canidae > Otocyon > Otocyon megalotis. Next base: position 369,013 of record JAEUCK010001291.1, read on the forward strand.
AGCTGCTGTATTTCCATAAATTATTTGACCACAAAACCCTGTTCTTATTGAATAACTATTAGAGTCTTATAGAACCTAGAATTCTCTAGAGTACAGTTGGAAGTGCTGACTCCTGGCAGTGAATGGCACCTGTTTCATCCAAGTGGTTTTCCTATGGTCACTACGAGCGTGCATTTATCTTTGAGTTGAAAGTTAAAAGCCCAGAATACATATGTGGATGAGCTAGTTTTTTTTTTTTTTTTCATTCCGGTTGGTAAAGCAGTTTGGGGAAGATGATAAACCACACAAATATGCACAGAGTTCTATTTGTGCAGTTCAGAGCAAGGTGAATTTAAGATTGAATTGCTCTGATGGAATGTGAGTGTGGGTAGGGTGGGAGTGTGGGTGGGCGGCATTCATTTTAGGCCACCATCATGAAAGTAGAACTCGCTTGCTTTTACTATCAGCACAATATGTGCCTTTGTAAACAGGACACAATCTGGAACCTGATTCCTGTATTAAACACACTTTTCTGTAGTTCATTTTTAGAATTTTGAGCTTAGCTTCCTCATGCTGTTATAGAGCAGGCTTAATTTGTGCCTACAGAAGGCAGTTCTCTTGGAATCTGGGGGTATTATGGGAAAGCAATACATGAATTGGCATTGGTGGGGGAGAGAGAAAAACTGATTGCCACAGATCATTCTCTTGAGTTTCCAGCCATCTGGAGGATGCCATATGGAGGAGGGAAGAGTTCAGCAGAAGACCAGCACTTAAATCATCAGACCCATTTTAGTCTCCATTGGACTAGATTTGATCATGAAGAGCTGACTGTAGTTCTGTTATGGCTACTCGACTCCTACAGGAGTAAGTTAGAAGAATGGGCCCATCATTTACCAGCTGCATGTCTCTCTTCAAATTGCCTAATTTTTCTAGACGTTCTATTAATCATCAGTAATACGAGGATAATACTCACGTGGACTTACTGTGTTTATTAATGGACATAAAAGCAGCTCCATTGTGCCTTGCTTGTGGTTGATAATGAGTGCCACTTTCCTCTGGACCCCAGGCTTTTGGATGTGGTTGGAGAAGAACTTGATGGGTGGGACAAGAGGAATTCAGCTAGAGGGGACATATACTGGTGCCTTCCTACGTTTGATACCGTTTTGGTGTTTCTTGGTGGCTCAGTCAGTTAGGCGGCTGCCTTCTGCTCAGGTCATGATTCCAGAGTCTAGGGATCCAGTCCCCTGTCTGGATCCCTGCTCAGCAGAGAGTATGCTGCTCCCTCTGTCCCTCCCCTGCTGATTCTCTTGCTTGCTCTTTCTCAAATAAATAAATAAATAAATAAATAAAATATAAAAAAAAGCCTGCTAGTCAGTTTTACGTCCTAGATACGAGATGACAAATGCATTTAATTTCCAGTGAACTTTCTTCAGTTCTCATTTTACTTTTCCTCCCTGCACACTTTGATAGCGAAGAGTGCTTTCTCTTGAATTCCGTTGACTTCCACAAGGCTCTGCTCTCTTAGTTCTACCTAATTATGCGACTGCCACTTCCTCCAGCTTTGGGCAACTTTGTGTTCTAGCTGCCCGTCACTGCATAACAAACCCCTCGCAAACTTTTTGGTGTAAAACAATATTTAACTGGGTGGTTCTCAGTTTCTCTCATGCAGTTGCAGTCAGGAATGCGGGGCTGGAATCATCTGAAGACTTATTCACTCGTGTCTGGCTCCTACGAGAAGTGGGGACACGTGGATAGATGGGGGCCGCGGCAGCTGGGGATCCTTGGGCATCTCTCTCTATGCATGTGGTCTCTTTTCATAGTTTAATACGGCAGCCTCACAGTAAGCGTGTTTCCTACGTGGTGAATGAGGGCTTCAAAGATAGATTCCTGAGCTAGGTAGGTAGATGGAGAGACACAGGATGATGGCATTTTATGACCTAGCCTCAGAAGTCATGCATTGTCACTTCTAAAACATCTGCTTCATCAAGGCAGTCACACAGGCCTGCTCAGGTTCAAGGAGAGGAGAAATCAACTCTACTCCTGCTGGTAGTGAGACCAAGTTCTGAAAGGTGATGTAGGATCAAATATTTTCCCAAAGTATCAATAAAAATAGAACTTACCAGAATCTGCCCTCTGGCCGCAGGAGCGCACATCCACAGGTCCCTTTTCCATGGAAAGTAGCCTCAGGCTGTCCTCTAAGACAAGCCCCCTCCTCCCCAATATCCTGATGTTAATGACATTATGTTCGCTCTTTAGGGTCAGGATCTTATAATCAATCAGTTTAGAGATGAGTGAGGCTCCTCCAGGTGGTTCTGTTTCAGAAACGGGGAAGGAGACAGAACAGCACTCATTGGTCTGGAGCGATTTGGAAAAGTCCCTGGGTGTGTCTTGTCAACTCCTTGATTAAGGTTCAGGTGTACTGTCTGGGAGTGATTTTTTTTTTCCCCCACAGCATTTGTCTTTACCTTTCTCATAAAATGGTTCCTGTGTTTGCAGCTCTGGTTGTTTCCGTCTCTTTCCTGCTGGTGGAAGCTGAAGCATGGCCTCCTTCATTTGATGCTGGGTTTTTGTTTTGTTTTAGGCAACCTGATATAATTCCTTTTCAAAATTTGGTGTGTTTTTTAACGTATCAATCTCTAAACCATTATGTCAGACAAAACTAACACCCATGGATTTCTTCAGGGCGATAATCCTTGTGGTACCTTGAGCTTCCTTTGAGATAGTTGTAGGACAACGCACTTCAGACTCTTAGAAGTCCTGTCATGTAATTGAAAGGGTCTGTGAGACATGCCTTGATGTTCTTAGACGGTCTTTGTCTTCTTCAGGTACTACCTTGAACTTTTCTTAATATCAATTTTTATAGTACACTCCTGGCTTTATCTTTAGACCATGTTTTCCAATTGCATGCTAGGTTTTTTTCTAGACCTTGAAGCTATTTCTGAGTTTTAGGCTTGTTTTTCCTCCAGAGAGGCTCAGAAGGAAAAGATTTTATTGACACGCCAAGCCCTGGCTCCTTTCGACTTAAGACTTCTCTCTGTAGGTACGGCTCTCCTCATGCACTTTATCCCCTAGACGGTGGGCAGCCGCTTCAGCGTTCTGTCCAAGATCTTATATCATCTAGTTCATTAAGTGCATTTTCCCTATTTTCCACAGGATAGCAGGCAGTGGTGTTGCTGAACTTTCTAACAATGCCTTCAGGCTAAGTCACACGTTTTACCCGGCAGTTCATGGAGTCAAAGATTCTAGGTCTCAAGATAAAAGTCTGGCTTTTTATGACCTTTCTTAGAAGTCATGCGCACGTTTGCATTTAAGTGATTACAAAGGCCCTTTGAGGTTGAAGAGGAAGGGAAATAGACTCCACTTCTTGATGGAGAAATGTTAAGAATCTAGAAAACATGTAGAAATAAAAATACTGTGACCATTCATACAAAATATAATGTAACATTCAGAATATAGCTCTTCCTAAATGTTCTGTTTTTTTTTTTTTTTCCCTCACTCCACTTTTCTTTCCATAATTGTTCACCTGGCAATTTCATCTACACTCATGGCTGCAAGTAACACACCACGTACATTAGTCTCCAAAATCATCTTCATCATCCTCGTCATTACCATGTTCAAATAGCTAACACATTTTGAACACCTGTAGTAATCCAGGCACATGTTATTACAATGTTAATCATTATAAGATTTTTTTAAAAAAGATTTTATTTATTATTCATGAGAGAGAGGCAGAGACACAGGCAGACAGAGAAGTAGGCTCCTTGTGGGGACCCTGATTTGGAGACTCTGGGATCACAACCTGAGCCAAAGGCAAATGCTCAACCACTGAGCCACCCAGCCACCCCGGCCCTGTGGTATTTAAACCGTTGTTAATCTGTAGGGGTGAATTACTTGATAATATACTTCTTATGTTATATACCCATTTCTTTCCTTATTCCCCTTCCAGAGCTTCCTTGAGATCATAACACTAATAAACTTCTTTCACTGGAGTCTTTGTCTCAGGATCTGTTTGGGGAAAAAATCAAATTAAGATATCTCGTAGCTCACTATATAGCGCCGGGGATTGAGTTAACCATTGGTGGATGAACAGATTGAAGAAAAGAAAAGTGCACGTGCATGACTGGGTAAAAGTCGGAATGTGAATAGCTTGTGTTTTTCATAGATCGTGAAGAACTATGCCAGCTTGGCACAGGTTGAAAGGACTTTGCTAGCCTCCTGTTTCATATTTCCATTGTACCTTATGTCCACTCAAACATTACCGTTCCACTTTGGTAATCTAATTGTATTCTCTCTTCTCTGGCTTATCATGATATTCTCAAAGTCAGCAGCCTCTCATTCATGCAGCATGTCACGCAGCGCTTGGCACTGAGTTCACTGGGTTGGTGGGGGCTCGGTGAATCACCTTCCCTGCACATTGGTAAAATGGGTCAGAAACTCATCTAACAGGAGCAAGTAGAAAATAAGGTGCCTACACAAGATCAGGGGAAAGAGCTTAGCTGTGAAGTTGTAAGAACTCACAAACCATAAAAGGTTTTTAAGTACAGGAGCAACATTATGAAAGTGCTATTTATGGAAGAAAATGCATTGAAGCTACACTTAAAATAGATCAAGAGAGCTTAAAGTCAAGGAGGCTGACGAGAGACCTCTTCTGTAATTCAGGTATGAGGGGATGGTTTGTGGGGAGGAGGAAAGTCACGTCCAGAAGAATGGACAGAAGGAAGTAGGAGAGAAGGGAGACGCTGCACAAAATTTCAACGGGAATTGCTAAGTGCTGTAGGTGACAATGTGTCAGATTATGTAGTGCTTTCTCTTTTTCATAGAACTTAGAAGTTTGGAGCCATTGGGCAGAGATGTTGTTGACGAAGGCAGAGACATTGAAAGCAGGAACTGCTGTTGGAAGAGGTTAACAAGCTCAGTTTACTTGCTTTAAGTTTGTGGTTGAAAGCACATCATTCGAGTAGTAATTTGCTCTTCAGATGCAGAAGAACCCAGGACCCCCTGACTGCCGAAAGCCCCACAAATTGTCTCAGAAACATGTAGATTTATCAGCTAATTTTTTTTAAAGATTTTATTTATTTATTCATGAGAGACCCAGAGAGAGAGGCAGAGACCCAGGAAGAGGGAGAGGCAGGTTCCATGCAGGGAGCCCCACATGGGACTCGATCCTGGGTCTCCAGGATCACACCCTGGGCCTAAGGTGGCACTAAACCGCTGAGCCACCTGGGCTGCCCTATCAGCTAATTTTTAAGGGAGAAAACAAATAGGAATTGCTATAGTAAAGTATTTATCACTTTGAATTTTTCTCGAATACTATAAAGATAAATGGTTATCAGTTTAAAGACGACATTTCCATACAAAATATTAAATTACAAAATACATGTGAAGGCATTAAAAGTCCTCGTCAACGTTCCCAATTTTTACATGTCATACAAGGCAGTATACATATCATTGCTAGGCCTTGATTGAAGAGTTGGATATATTTTATGGTTTCATTTCATTTTATCGTGTATTATGCACCCACTGTGTACACTACAATTTGGGGGAATATAGAATGAATTAGTTAACATTCTCGCTCTCCTCAAATTTAGAATCTAAACAAGGTTGTTGAGACCAAGTCAAGACACCTCCTTGGCCAAGTAAAGAAATCCACATTAAAATGTCAAATGAGCCAAAAAAAAAAAAAAAAAAAAAAAAGGTCAAGTGTGCATAAATAAAATTAGTGGGCTTGCAATGTCCTGTGGGGGTGGTGGCTAATGAAGATCGTCATTTTGGGTTGACCAGGGTCATCTGGAGAGGCTTTGCTACAAAGGTGGCATTTGAGATGGTCCTGGTATGGGATCGCTAGACTGTTAGTAGGCAGGAGAGTATGTAGCAAGTGGTGGGTGAGCTGTGTCGTCTCAATGAGGTGAGAAGAACTGCGGTGTTCCTGGGCCAAGTAGTGGACATGCGCGTGGGGAGTTGTCAAGGCACTTGTGAACGTCGCAGCCAGAGGGCTGTGGCATCACAGTGACTCAGACCTGAGAGCTTTACAGCCTCTCGTTGCACAAACCTGTTCTGTTTCAGAGCAACGCCTGAGTCATCGCAGGGAACAGTTGGCCATGTTGTTACCAGCACACTCTGAAGCAGCCACAGAATATTTATGCCTGTTGGCAGAGGAAACTCAGATGTGGGGGCTCAGGATTCACTCCTGTATACAGGAGTGTGCCTGGAGTCTGTTTTCCCGTTGAGCCTCCCTCTCAAGGCAGGTAGAGACCTTGAGAGAGAAAAATTATTACACAAGAATATTAACAAATCATCAATGCTTCCATTTATAGAATGTCCTATGCCCTGTTCAAAGCATAAAAGCATGTTAAATGCATAATTCACGGAAGCAAGTCCTCACAAACACCCTGCTGTCAGTAGCCCTCATTCGTAGATATGGGACAAAGGCTTAGGAGCTGAAATAACTTTCCCATAGTCATGTACCCCAGTAATCAGTTGGCATTTGATTTCAACGGATTCTGACCTGAAATTCCATTCTGTCTAAACAAATATACCTCTCATGAGAACCTAAGAGTCGTACGTACGTGACTGATGGGCCACAGAGATCATTCATATGGGTACAGCTCTTTAGTGTGTTGTTTTTAATGTGCCAAATATTTTAATTAATAGTGAAAAGAGCTGCTCCTAAATGTCATATTTATAATATGTCCTTATAATAACCCTGTAAGGTCAAGTTGAAGTTAATGTTCAGAGAAACGGCCGGCCTGACCGAGGTCACTGGTGCCTTGAATGCTAAATAAGTGCTCATTCTTCAAGTGGTCCTCAGATTTGTCAAAAAAGGAAAACTACTTATTCAAATAAAATATTATGGAGGAGGCTAAGGTGTGATGAAGCCAAAGAGAATGGGGCTGCTGAGCTGGACTCTGGCTTTAGAGCCTCAAGGACCCCCTGCCTGTTCAGCTTCTTCCTCCTGCACTTACTGGCCTGTTCCAAGGCACCTCGGTAGAAACCAAGTTCTCCTTTTGCTGCCTCTGATAGAAGGGGCACAGCCATCTCAGTCTAAGCCTTTTCTCCCCCTTCCCCCCCTTCCTATACTGATCTTTAGTCATTAGGGAACATTTCCTATTCTTTGAGTCTTGCCTCTATCTCTGCTGTGTGAACTTGGAGGTTCTGTGTCCAGATGTGTGGGTTGATGGCTTGCCCTGTGGAGATACTCGTATCTGGAGAAAGAACTTCGTTCTCTTTTCTAAAAAGAATATCAGGCATCTTAATGTGACATTTTAATGATCTTATCACCAAAAAAGCACAGAGCTTCCAGTGTCACATTGCACAGGCTCAGATCCTTGGTGTTTAACTTAATATGTCGAAGAATAGCCTCTCTGTTTGCCTTCTTATCCCTAAAATGGGAGTGGTAATGGTTACTGGCACCCTGGACTGCTTTGATAATTAGTGCTTCATGTGGAAGACATAGAACAGGGTCTGGCTGGCACAGAAGAAAGTGCTTGATAAATATTATTTAAAAATTACTATGCATTAAAACCTGTTGGCTTAAAAAAATTAAAAAAAAATAAAAACTTAGTTTTTAGTCTCAATGACTTGGTGGGACCTAAGTACACATACATACTTGTTACTCTGAGGCTGTGCTGATCAAAAGCATCCTGTTAAAAGTGAATCCTATCCTTTCCTTTTCTGAAGCAATCGTGGTTGAGTAGTGAGGGTAGTATTTGCTGCCACACGTTAGGATAAGCATCGAGAAATCATAGTGTATGTACGGGGTCCTTGGTACCGTGTACCTGGCATGGTGAGCGGGCCTCCGAACATGAGGAGTAGAAATGTTTGAAATATGACGACTGAACTAGAGAAGAGAAGACATGCTTAGTATGTGGCCTAATAATCTCAGATGAAACAGAAAACCAATAGGTGGGGACTGGGAGGAAGGAAGGAGATACTTTGAGCCTGGCATGTGTTAGGGAAATGCATTCATATATGTCTTTTAATTTTTATAACCATCTCATCAAATAACAATTACTTACATTATTTTACATTTTTCCACATTTGGGAAGCTGGAGTTCAGGAATGCCCACCAGTGGGAAGGTCTAGCGTTTCAACATAGGCCCATTGGACTGCAAATTCTGTGTTCTTGCCATCCGTCCCCTATGTAAGTTGGAGCCGTCCACCAGCAGATACGCTGCCGTAGCCGTCTTCGAGTGGACACACGTGCAGTGGGGCGGCTTCTGCTACTCTTGATTCTCATCCTCAGTATATGACAAAAAACACATTTCAACTTCACTTTCCTTCTAAGTTGTAATTCATATTCCATATTGATTTCGTTTTTCAAATTTAAGGTCTGTATTTTCAGGAAATCTGTCAAATGGCCATTGGGTTTCTTTCTTTCTTTTTTTTTTTTTTTTTTTGGCCATTGGGTTTCAATAAGATATCCATATTAATTTCACCAGGGGACAAATTTTAAGGTACAGAACTTTACCAAGGGCTTTGCCTTTAGACACTCATTTAACAGACAAGAATGGAAAAAAAAAATTGGCTTTGCCTATTATGACAATCATATTATATTGGTGGGAATCCTCCAGACCTTCAAGGAGTGAAAATAATAATTGCAAAATAAGCCCAAAGTTAAGCTTTTCTATGTAGCCCCTCCTGTATCTGCTTCCTTGTTACCTGAATCTGTAATTTTCCAGAACATCAGATGCCTTCCTCCTTGCTCTGGCTTAAGCTTTCTCATTTGTATGATGAGAAAGTTGAAGGAGATACCCTTGAAAATCCATCCACATACTGATATTTTGCCATCTGAAGATTAACCTAAAATGAATTTCCTATACTTTTCCTTCTTTTCTATTTTCCCTTTCTTTTGCTTTTTTTTGTTGTTGTTGTTTATTCAGTCACTTGCTTGATAAATGAGACTTTAGTTTGAATTCAAAGCCTTGATTTTTTTTTTTTTAAAGATAACCTTGAAGTGTGTAGTTCCTAAAACAAGCTGGTGCATTCCACAAAGAAAAGAAATGATTCCCACTTAAGCAAAACAGTGAAGTTCCAGATTGTAGCTATCATCACTAATTAGCTACCCCAGATGGAGAGCTGCCTCACCTCAAAGCAAGAGCTGGACACCTACCTACAGATAACTGGGACAAAAATAATTTGCTCCACTCTTTCTACAACAACCATACCATATTGCTCCTCTTGTAAGAGCTGTCTGTTTTAGAATTGGGGCAAAAGGGACTTGTTTTATAATTAGGTTTAATAGAATTTCCTAGGTATAAAAATAATAAATGCTATTGCAGAGTGGTGAGGTAATGTCAAGGACAAAAATAAGTAAATAAATCATCCACAGTTCTATCTAGCCATAAATACAGCTGATATATTGTTGTATATCCTTTCCCTCCTATTTGATGCATGTATATGAAATACAAGTTTACACTGAATATTTTGCAAGCCATTTTTCTTAGCATGTATAAACATTTCTACGTCATTAATATTATCCCTCCATATCACTTATGAATGATGTAGAGTATTGTGGATGTTCCTTATTTTAGCCACCTCTAATACTTGACATTTAAGTTTTTCATTTTTCACTATCAGAAGCAACACTGTAATGATCATCCCAATACATAGATCTCAATACACATCCACAAATATTTCCTATATTTCCATGCACACACACATACAGCTTACGTACACACACATACACACGATCTATATTCAGAACACAGCCCTCTCAGTTATATGGCCTTGAGTGAGTTTCTGAATGACCCCATGCCTCAGTTCATTCACCTATAAAATGGAGGCAATAATAGTATGTATCTCATACGGTTATACACATTAAATGGGGTGACACTTGAAATGTGTTTAGCACAATCTCTGGAGAGTCACAAATACCCAATAATTATGAGAAAAATATTGTCACCGCCTATGTTTATGTGACTGGTTAGTCAAGAGGGTGCAAGTTGGGACAGAAGCTTCACCTTATGACCTACTTGGGTTTGAATGGAGGTGGGAGGATTTGTGTGTGTTCCCAGACATCTCTGAAAGATGCCCCCATATCCTTCTCAGCCTTAAGGCAATGACAAAGGTAATGTTAAGCACATGTTATTTCAAAAGGCCTCTGATGGAGAAGAGTTTAGATACTGTGAGTCAAGGCCTGGGATGAGCAGGTGAAGCTACAAGTCCTTTGACTTCTCTGTGCTGCCAACTGTTGAAACTTAATCAGTTTGCATGTTTCATAATGAAAGATGTTGGCCCTGAGTGGAGAGGCAGTTAGCCAAGATTTGGAAATTATTGTGACAGTTAAAAAAGGAAAGTGAATTACCAATAATACAATAAATGGTTTAAACAGTAGGCCTGGCCAATCAGGGTCATTAGTGCAGAGATAGCCAGTCAAAGGCAGGCCAGTCCTGTAAATGAGGGAATTAGCACAACTCAGACTGTGTTGCATAGAGTGACATTTGAGTTTCAGAAGCATTTTAAAGTTGCCATAGATAATGATGTATCAAGGGAAATGCTTTTAAAAAGCCATGAAGTCTGAATTGCCTTAATCAGGGTTACTGATGAGATCACAGAAATGTTCAGTATGGCTGAATCGTTAGGGAGAATAAAGGCTAATTTATTCCTAGAAATGCCTATTGGTATTTGACACTTGATATAATAATAACAGTAGCCCCTTATTTTTGGATAGTGCCTATATGGAAAAGCTTAGAGTCCTAGTAATACCAATGGGTACTCCCATTTTTTGCACGGAGACATATAAATTCGTGTTTCTTGATAAGGAAGTAGGAATGCAGCAAATATGTAATTTGGAGTTTGCATGCATCCATGATTGGTGTCCCTAGCAAGAGAACCCACAGTCCTTTTCAAACAGAGAATTGAGTACTCAGAAGGTTTGTTGGTTAGCACTCTAACAATGGAACCAAACTAGTGTGGCATTTTTTTTTTAAAGAAATCCATTTATTAATAGAGATTTGCCAATAAAAATATGGATATTTTCTACAATGTGCAAGATTCAGCCCACATGAAGGATGGGTTTTTTGGTTGAAAAGTGCTATGTGAGTGTAAGAAGTCCAAACAGTAATTTTACAATGTAAGGAAAGAAGAGTTCATATGCTCAACATTAAAAGAATTCATAAATCAGTTAAAAACATTTATCTAATGAAAATATCAACTGAGAATATGAACAGGCAAGTTGTAAGTGAAGTGATATAAATGAAAATAGACCTATCACAATATAAAATCTCATTAATAATAAAGTAAATTTAAAATAACCTCCTAAACTAAAAAGTTTAAACTAAACTAAAACTAAAAAGTTCACCTATCAAAATTGGCACTTTAAAAAATGGTACATTTACCTTTTGGCAAGATTTTGATAAAATATTGTAAATGGTAGAAATGTAAAGCATTGAAGGAGAGAAATTTAGTCATGTATATCAAAATTCTTAAAATGTGTTTTCCTTTCCATTCAGCAATTTCATTTCATGGGATCTACTGGTTTAGGTTCACACAGATGCAAAATCAGGGATAAAAATTCAAATGCAGTTCATTTACAAGATGGTCAATAAGAGACTGCATTAGCTACAGCGGGCTTTTGAAGTTTAATTTAGTAGAGAATCTCTTAAAAATGGTATAAATGCCTTAGAATTATTTCACCCAAGGGGAGAGAGAGTTGGGGTATTTATACACCAACTCTTGATAGTCATTGGTTGAGAGCTCTTGTGGAAGTGTGTGTGTGTGTTTAATATTTTATTTTTTTATTCATGAGAGAGAGAGAGAGAGAGGGAGAGAGGGAGGGAGGCAGAGACATAGGCAGAGAGACAGACAGCCTCCCTGAGAGGAGCCAGATGAGGACTCGATCCCAGGATCCCAGGGTCACGCCCTGAACCGAAGGCAGATGCTCAACCACTGAGCCACCCAGCGTCCCATGCTTGTGGAAGTGTTAATTCCCTGGACTTGAAGCCTGATGTGAACTCGGGCTGCATGACTTCCACAGTTCCACAAAAGCTCTCTGCCATAATGATATGGATAGTGGCAGTGAGAAACAGTTTATGCTCTTAAAGACGGGCAAGCCAGTGACAATGTCTGCTATATTAATCAAATGAATTACAAATACATCCATACAAATCTACTTATTATAACATATGCTCTATTTTAGAAATAACGTAAGTGCCAAACACTGGGGAATTGGTTACAGAAATTGTGATGGTGTATAGAATAATATATAACTTCTAGATGATTACAAAAAGGTATGTTGCAGCATACTTACTAACATGACAGTGTTTTATTTAAGGACATAAATTACAAAGCAGCATGTGTTGTATGATTGCACTTTATTTTGGAAAAATCATTAAAAAAAAAAAAACAAGTTGGAAGGACAGAAACCAAGATATTAACAGTTACTTTCACTGGGTAGTATAACACTGAATGTACTTTTTCTTCTTTCTTGTTTTTTTTTTTAATCCTAGTATAAGCATATATTGCTTCTGCAATAATGAGTCATTTATAAATTTAAAAATGAGTCATCAATGAGTTAAAAATAAAATGATTAAAAACCATTTACTAAATCTAGAAAATTAATTGTAAAGAAATTACTGTTTGTTTTTTTTTTAACTCAGTCCAGATTATTTCTACAAATGTGACCTTTCTTCCCCTTGCAATTTGGTCATGCCTATCAATTAGGAGATACAGTGTACAAAAATAGATTGGATTTCATCTTGTGCACTTCAAAATCAGCATTACTTATTCAATTTATTATGTTGGCAATATAAAACTTGAATTCGAATTATAAGTGTTCAAATTCAGGCATAGCGAATTCCATTAAAAAATCCTACTTTAATAAGGAATAACTAAGCATAAAAATGAAACAAGAAATGAAAATCTCTTGATGTATCCTCAAAGACTGATGTTCTAAACTGTAAAATTAATTCTTGGATTTCTTTCTTGAGAGAAATTAAGAATTAAGAAATTATTGAGTACTAATAGGACACATCTTTGGAATTAAAATTAGCAAAGAGCAAATTTTTTTCTTTTTCACAGCCTGAGAGTGCTAGTCATGGAATGCTAATATAGATCTAATCAAATGTCAAATAAATCAATCATGTAGGGGTTTAAACACAGTATGTCCTCAAAGATACTTATCCAATAAACTAATATTAGGTTTGACAAAAAAAAATCTATAATAAATATAATTTACTGATTTGCTGGATGGTTCATATTAGTCAAACTCGCCAGTTCTTTTTTGCATAAAGTTTTTTTTTCTTTTTCTCCAGAAAGAGAGTGGGAGATCGTTGTTCTAATCTCTTCTTAAGAGCTCATCAATAATGCACCAGATCAAAATTTAGAACAGGCTGTGTAATGATGGCATATGGGGGATGAAGAAAATTAATTTGATATAAGAGAACAACCAGACAACTTCCCCTCAATAATTCTTCTACTCTTGTAAAGTGAGGATTTAGGAGGAGGTACGGAGGGGTGAGAAGCAGATATTTAAACCCTACCCTCATATTTTAACTACATAAAGGACAGATTGATATAATTAAAATGTATACTTCCTGTCCTCCTTCATCTCGATGGCCAACACTTGTTCAGTCATACTGACCCTACCTCTTCAATTTTACAAAAATATATCCTTTCTTCTTCATTTTGGAATGACTTTCTCAGGTTCAGGTTCTCCTCATTTATCTGTGATTTACTCTAGTGGGCCCTATTTTTATCCCCCATCTTTTCATAATGCAAATCTATTTTAGGTTAATATCATTGCTAAGTTAATCTCCAAAAGCGCAATTCTCTTCATTTCATTGTTGGGTAACATTTTACATTCCATTCTATATTGAGATTGCTTGCAATCATTGTATTTGCCTTACATTTCATAGATCAGGAATAATTTTTTGAGCATCTGGGTCCAGAATAGGAAGACCGAGGTAGGATTCTGATGGTGCAAAAATGCATGTGAAAGAAATGCCCACTGACCATCAGGCAGTACCTTAAATCATCAGGTCCTGTGAGGTAACACCCTTGGGGAAAAGCACCACTGTGTTGTCGACTCTCTTCTTGACTTTGAGCTTCACAATATGACTGTGTTGTAGGACTCAATTACTAGTGAAAGACTGGAAATAAGAATCTTGGGGTTTACCACCAGTCTCTTTTCATAAGCCTCAAGAGATCAGGACATGAAAGGATGCATTCATTAATTCATTTATCCTACAAATGTCTACTGAGGATCTCCTCATTTCAGAAATCCTGTTAGACTTAATAGGATCTGAATAAAGGTTAAGCTAATAGGGTTGAAAGCTTATTTTTCTACATATTTCATTTTTATAAAAGATCAATTAGGTGAACTGATCAAAGTCTATGACACACACTAAAATAATAATTTATAGAGAATATATAAAATGCCTTCAATCCTTCAGCATAGAACTATTACTGTATATCATTGTCCTTCCTTCAAGAACACTCATCTCTCACCTTTTAGCTCCAGCCCAATTTAAAGATTTTATTTCAAATGTTATTCCTGCAGGGAAATCTTTTCCTTATTTCCTGAGAGTAGATTTAGCTCTCACATAAAAAACTTCATACCATCCTACTTTCCCTTTACAGCACTTATCAGAATGTTTAATTATCTAATTCATAGCTCCCTGACTAGACTGACTACACAAGACCTTCAGTTTTGTCCAGTGCTTCACTTAATCCCTGAAACAAGAAGGTTCTCAATGGACATTGTAGGATGAATGAAGTAATGAATGAATCTTTTCATCTCTCAATCTCTTATGATTCTTGTGAAAAGAGATTAGTAGTTTTTTTTTAATTTTTTAAATTTAATTTAATTTAATTTAATTTTTTTTAGATTGGTAGTTAAACCATCTGCTATTAGTGATTGAGGCCTTTCTGGGGTCCCTATATCCTATTGTGAAGATTGAAGTCATGTACAAGGGTCTACAATACAGTCTTGTAAGGTTCAGAGTAGTAAGGCTGGAGGTGAGATGCTGGGAGTGCAAAAATGCATGTGAAGGAATTATTCAAGCGTCTTGACTCAGGTGGCCCTGATGTACTGAGGTGCTACAGTATGGATAATAAACAGCTGCACGCTTCTTTTATATGGCCTTTCGCAATACTAGTATCCTGCCTCCAATCTTCCTGTTTTGAACATGGAGATCCTTATGTTTTGCCTTGATCTTTGAAAGCTAAGGTGACTACACAGATTGCAAACAATTTCAATACAGAATAGAATGTAAATTGTTATTCAGCGATAGGATACCATACAAGTATTCACAGAAACTGTTCACAGACAAAAATGATAGAAACGAAACAAAACAAAAAAAACCCACAAAACCTAGAGGGAAAAAATATCAAACTGGTCAAGGAAGCATTCATGTAGACTTCAGGTACCTTTCTCCCTGTTCCCTACTCGGAGGAGTAAGGTTTGCTCCAAGTTTGTTTGATACTCTTTCATGGGTCCTTTAAACATCCCTCCAGACCTCTCTCCATCTCATCATAGAATCGTGGCATTCTACATTTGTCGAAGAATGTATGTACATGTCTTACTCTAGCAATGGAAAGCTAATTAAAATTTTAAGTGGTTTCAGCTGTGATTCTTAGCAATGACTCTTCCAAGGCATTGGGTAGCAGAGCAGTGAATAATGTAGATGAGGTACTTAATCTTGTGAGGTTTATATCACCATTAAGCAAAAAAGAGACAAGCAATAAGCCAGCAAAAAAATGAATGGCCTAGATAATTTCTTGGAATGTGATGTGAGATGTAAAGAAAACAAGACGGGGTGATGCGATGGATGGTGACTGGGCTGCTAGTTGTTGATTTATATTTTTAGACTGGGTGATCAAGAAGGATTTTCCTTGCAGAGGTGACATTTGAACCTTCACCCTTTCCCCTACAGCAGTGGTTCTCAACTAGGGATGATCTTTATATCAGTCTCCCAAAGAACATTTGACATCTGGAGATATTTGAGTTGTCACGGCTAGAGGGGTGTTTGCTACTGATATCTAGTAAGGAGAGCCCTGGGGACCAGGGATGTTGGTACATACTCCACAATGCACAGGAGAACACCCCCCCCCAATTTATCCATTTCAAAATATCTATGGTGTCAAAGTTGAGAAACTGATCTATTCTGATTATATCCAAGTTGGTTCCTTAAGTAGTGAGTCATATCAAATCAGTCTTCTGTTCTAAACCCTTTGTGATGTCTCCCAGATCTCCCCATTATCCCTTGGCTCTCATTTCACTTCCTTTATTCATGATACTTCAGCTTCTGGCTTTTATGCTGGCAGATATTATGCATGGAATGTCCTTCCCTCTTGTCTGAATGGCTATCTTCTCATCTCTCACAAATCTACTTAGGATGACCTTGCCAGTTGCAATCTTCATCTTGCCCTCTGATTGCCTTAGCTGGATTTTGTTTCCATGGCATTTATCATCTTGTAACATGTTATATTGCTTACTTATATAATATGATCATTGTTTATTGCCTATCTCCCCTCCTGAAAATTAAGCTTCATAAATCAGGGACATATGACGGTGTCTGGCACGTAGTGGGGGCCTTGTGAATATTTGTTGAAGGAAGGAAGACCAGATGCAACTGCTAAAAGTGTGGCTGCCAAGAAAAACCCTGGGGGAAGAGTGAGTGTAGACACCCCAAGAGTGAATGAGACTGGTATGCTTAAGTGACAACCAGAAGACGAGTGGCTGGAGTACAGTGAATGAGAGGGGGAGCAATGAAACATAAATCAGAGAAGTTGTCAAGGTCCGTTCATGTAAGGCCTATAGAACATAGTGTCCAGGTGTATTTGGTAAAGGAAGAACTTCTGTGTCATGTTTAGGGTAAGGTTTAAATATTTTTTCCACCTAAGTATGTTTTATATCCAACTTAGGTAATAAACATGAATGATCCAGATGACTACTTTTATGTTTCGGATTGCATGGTTTTCCTCGAGGCATGTATGATAGAGCTGCCATCCACATGGTAAAAGCTACATGATACTCAAAGGTCCAACTACCCCCAAAATAATTCAACACCACCCACATTTCTTAAATGTCCATCATTATTTTTTCTTTTAATTTTAGCCATTGTTTCAGAGGCTGCTATTCAGAACTAAATATGTTATCTGAAACATAACACATAATTTTACTAATAACTATTATGCCATCAGCAATTGATTATACGGTCTTCTAAATAAAGACAGAATGAAGATAGAAGAGAAGGAAGCAGTGTTCTGAATGGAAGTATAATGAGAGGTTAAAAATGTCAAGGGAAGGGCAGCCCTGGTGGCCCAGCGGTTTAGCGCTGCCTTGGGCCCAGGGTGTGATCCTGGAGACCCGGGATGGAGTCCCACGTCGGGCTCCCTGCATGGAGCCTGCTTCTCCCTCCGCCTGTGTCTCTGCCTCTCTCTCTCTCTCTCTCTCTCTCTCTCTGTGTCTCTCATGAATAAATAAATAAAATCTTTAAAAAAATGTCAAGGGAAGAAACTAACATTTTCTGATCAATTAGTATGCAGCAAGTGCTTTGCTAAACGGCTACGTATGTGCTCTCATTTTGGGTCCAACGTTGTATTCATCCACTCAGGCTGCTATAACAAAATATCATAAACTGGGTAGCTTACACATTAGACATTTCTCATCATTCTAGAAGCTGAAAAGTCTGAGATCAAGGTGTTAGCCAGTTAGGTTCCTGGTGAGAACTCTTTCTGGCTTAAAGATGACCATCTTCTTGCTGTGTCCTCAAATAAGGCAGAGAACCATCTTTGTGTCTCTATAAAAAGAGCACCAATCCCATCACATGGGCTCCACTCTCATGACCTAATTACTTCCCAAAGGTTCCATCTCCAAATACATCACATCGTGGCCTACAGCATTAACATATGAATTCTGGAGACATACACTTTAGTCCTTAGCAAATGCCAGCGTTGTTTCCATGATATTAAGTTGCCTTCCTATTAAAAAGAAAGCACATGACTATTTCAATATTTGCCAAAAGTAGGCCCTGGAGGAATCAATTGTGAATTTAGGCCTAGATTCCCTTTGATTAAGTCAGTTCCTAAAGTCTTTACTTAAAGTGTGTGTGTGTGTGTATAAAACATACTTCTATGAAAGAAGTTTTGACTGAATCTCAATGAGTCTTTTTTTACTCAGTTTTTTGAAAAGTGAAAGGTTGTCCTAATGCAGTTTTTTTCCCTCTGCTAGTTGTAAAGGGAACATCCAAATGCCAAACTCCTGTATTTAGGTTTTTGTACAACTTTTGTATCTGATAATAAAAGCCAAGATTTATATTGTTGACTAGAGAAATTCAAACACCGACCTCATACATCAAAAGGACAAAGGGACACTTGATGTTAAATAGACTTTTGGTTACAATTTCTAGCTCTTCTACATGAAGATACAGATAGAGAATAATTTAGTTTTTTTAAGCTCCTGATGAATTATATGTGTTTGACCAATTGATAAAGATTGCCCATCAACCTAAATAAGAAACTCTAATGTCTTTTTTTTTTTATGACTTTTTTAAAGAAAAGAGAGTTCCCTTTCCCTCCTCAAATTTCCTTTGGAGAATCTAGATTTCCCATTAACTTTGTTTTAGCTGAAAAACTAAAAACAAAACAAAACAAAAAAACTCTCTTTCTGTTAGAATGTATGAAGATTACCTATTAACACAGATTACATGAAATGGCTGTTTGTAGTTGAAATGTTGAGTATTTTTTTCCCC
The DNA here is from genome assembly GCA_017311455.1 of Otocyon megalotis megalotis. NCBI lineage: Eukaryota > Metazoa > Chordata > Mammalia > Carnivora > Canidae > Otocyon > Otocyon megalotis. The sequence goes on from JAEUCK010001291.1 coordinate 387,684, forward strand.
AAAGATATCTTTGTAGTTTGTCAGTATAATTTAAAATAGGGAAACATATTGGAATCAATTTAAAAAGACATCCCTATCCCCAGAATTCTGTGATGCTATTTTTCAGGGCATGAGAAATGCAAAAAAAAAAAAAAAAAAACCACTGTCTTATCTATGAATATGCTAAGTCAATTTGTAACAGTCCCCCCACCTCCCCGAAAAATCAATGTATATTGGATAACATTCTGGCTTCCTCATCAAAAATGTAAATTTCTGCAGGTCTTGGATGGGATAATGTTCTACCAAGCCTACTGCTAATACTATAAGCATGTTTAAGGATGCCATTTTCTTGTTCTGGGAAGATGAGTAATATATATATATATACACACACACATATATATCTTTACATATGAGAATATGTGGCCATTCTGAATTGCTAGAGTTTAATACATTGTTTGAAACAGTTGTCTTTGATTTTGTGCCAATTTTAATTGCCTATTTAAGCAGAAATGCGCTTCAAGCTATTTTTAGCCCTACAAATTGGATTTAGAATTCAGTGAATTTACTTTTCACCAATACAAATATCAAGACTGTTATATTTGCAGCTAGTATAAGGTGCAACCTCTATTTTTAACCCAACTTGTCATCAAAACGATGCATGTCACTGGTTTAAGAAGCCGCTAGTCAAGGGGTGCTTGGATGGCTCAGTCCAGTAAGCATCAGACTCCTGATTTCAGCTCAGGTCATGATCTCTGGGTTGTGCAATCAAACCTAATGTTGAGCATTCTGTAAGACTCCATCCATACCCAGTCTTGGGATTCTCTCTCTCTTCCTTTCCCTCCGCCCCTCCACTTCCCTAGTCTGTCTGTCTGTCTCTGTCTCTCAGGAAAAAAAAAAAAAAAAAAACAACTAGTCAAGGAAATATTCTATGAAGATACACTCCAAGGAAACACACTTCACCTCTATAAGAAATCACTACATTCAGCGCTTGAAAAATTCCAGCTTGATAAATTTACACATTGTTGTTAAGTCTGTGAAAAGTAAAATATCTTATTTGGAGACTAGCTATTGTCATTCAGGTAAACCCTGTATTCCTTTGCATGATAAAGACCGCCACTCACGAAGATGTCAAGTTTATGCCTGTCAGATAGGTTTAGGCAGTTGTAGGTCGCAGTTAAAGATTGCCACTCTGCAGGATATTTTTCAGTAGTTCATTTATATAATTCTATTTTATTTCAAAAAATAAGAAAATGACTTGTCAGAGCAGATTCTCCCTCAATTAGTCCAATTCAACATTTATGTTCCAGGAAATTATAATGCTTTATAAAAGAAAAGCATATCTACAAGACCTGGGAACCTGGGAAGTTACCATGAGCATAATTCCACAATATGGTTGAGTGGCTGGACTGTCTGAAATGGATGAACTTGGTCATAACGCATGAGGAACAAATACCAAAAGACCCATAGGGCAGCTGCTTTTCTGGAATGGTGGCATGAGGAGCTCCACGGACTTGCTCTCCAGTGAAACAACCACAACTGCTGAAATGTATTTAAAAATGACCATTGGTTCAAGAAAAATTTTGTAAGGACAGTTAGTCTGTGACATTTAAACCATAACATGCTTCCTCTCACACGATCCCTCAGCCCAGTATAATGGAAGCTTCACTGTAAGCAGATGTAGCTAAAGGGATGAGACTTTCTCCCCTCCAGCTTTCAGCTGAGAGTTCTCTCTCGCCTAGAGGAACACTCCAGAACTTCTCATCCTTCCCTGCTCCACGTTGCAGAGGTTCTCTTCCAGGAAGGAGCAGCTAACAGGTTGGAAGTGATCCCTCCTGCAGGCCAGTCTACTCACAGGGCAGAGGTTCTACTCACTGTGGGGCAGGCTAATCACCCTCACCACAGCTTGTTCTTAGGGCAGAAGTTCCACACTAGAGGAAGCAATTTGAGAAAACCAGAAGCTACTTTCTCTTCCCAAAACTCTTCTAGGAAAGCAAAAGTGTTGCTTTAAGAGAAGCTGGCCATTATCCCTGCCCCTATTTCCAGAGCAGTTGTTCAAAGGTTTTGCTTAGGTGGAGGCAAAGGCTATAAGAACAGATCACTCTAAAGCATCCTTAAGGGAATTTACATTCTTTGGAATAGAATTTGGGAAGTTTAAGCCTAAGGGACTCTAGAAAGTAATGGAGATTTTGATGGTAAGCAATTAAGAAGAGTTGGGTACTTTCTTAGGAACAACAAGCTAAATCATGCCAGGTGGTTGGCCAGAGAGATCTGAGAAGAGAAGCAGCTAAGAAGAGCCTTCCTGGGTTCAAAACAAACCTCAAATATTGGCCTGTTAAATACCCCTGTTAAAGATCTCCAAATGGAATTGGAATGGACTGCAGAGCAAGTTATGCAATAAGGTAATCATTTGGCAGGTAGAGAGCCTAACGGCTAAGGGATGTGATGCCACTGAAGTCAGATAGCTTCCCAGGGAACTAAGGAAAAGGCAAAGAGAGCGCTGATAAAACCACTGCTACCCCAGGTTGATTGATTCATGCCCAAGACTTTGCTTTCTGAAAAGCAATATCAGAGTCCTCATGGGCAGGGGGGGCGGCCAAAAACTTTACTCACTTCACTAAAGTAATCCAGTCCATTCACTAAGTAAATAAGCAAACAAAAAATCCTGGAAGTCTCTCTCCCTTCCTCTCTTTCCCTCCCTTTCCCTGTGTATGTGTGGGTGTCAGATTTTTTCCAATATATTACCTGAAATGTCTAATTTTAATAGAAAAATTGAGGCATGCAAAGAAACAAAATAAGAACCAAAGAAAACAAAGTAAAATGGAAGATGCAATTCTAACCGTATCAATAATAATAAATGTGAATGGACCAAATAATCAAAAGCAGAGATTGTCAATTGCATTAAAAAAAAAAAAAAAGATCCAAGGAGTGTTGTCTATAGGACACAGACTTTAAAGATAAAAATAGATCGAAATTAAAAGAATGGAAAAAGGTATTCATGCCAATAGCATTAAAGCTGGAGTGATTACGTTACAAAAAGATAAAATAGACTTTAAAACAAAATTGCCCTCAGAGATAAAGAAGGATATTCTATACAATTGAGTCTCTATATATATTTTTATCAATCTGTGTAGATTTATAGTCATGTACACTTAGGCGCTTATAAACAGAGCTCCAAAATACATGAAGTAAAAACGTAGAGAATTGAAAGAAGTGATAGTCTCACTTGCACACAATTAACAAGAGCTCATGACAGTAACTATAATAATAAAACCTGGGGACATTAGTGCTTCCCTTTCAATAACAGATGGAAGGACTAGACTGAAGATAAGGAATCAGAAAAGTTGAACACACTATGCAGACGCTTGTTGCATAGCTCCAGGAAGCAAGGTTGCCTGGGGCTGGCATCAGGTCAGTGGGTGGGATAGGGTGGGTAGTCCACAGACCCTCACGGTTAGTGCATTGATTTTTCCCAATGATGCCGAGAAGATTAACTAGTCCTGTTAACAAATGGTACTGGGACAATTGGATATCCACGTACAAAAAATGAAGTTGGACCCCTTCCTTATACCATAGAAAAAAATGAACTAAAATTAGAGTGTAGATTTATATGCAAAATCTCTAAAACTCTTAGAGGAAATTATAGGCATAAATCTTCATGATCTTGGATTAGGCAAAGTCTTCTCAGATATGATGCCAAAAGTATGAGAAGGGAACGTACATAAATTGTACTTCATCAAAATGGAAAACTTTTGTTTCAAAGGAGGTCGCCAAGTAATTGAAACAAGAACTCACAGGATGGGGTAAAATATTTACAAATCATATGCCTGACAAGGGGTCTATATCTGGAATATATGAAGATCTCAATAGTAAAAAGGCAATCCACTTAAAAATGAACAAAGTATCTGAATAAACATTTTTTCAAAGAAGATATGCACATGAAGACATGCTCATCATCACTAATCTTCAGAGAAATTCTAATGGAAAGCAATACGAAATAGCCCTTCACACCCACTGAGGTGACTGTAATAACAAAAAAAAGAAAGTATGATAAAAACAATTGGTGAGGATGTGACGAAATTGGAAACACTCCCAGCTGCTGGTCAGAATGTACAATGGCGTCAAGCCACTTTGGAAACCAGTCTAGTGGATCTTCAAAAGTTTACATATGGAGCCACAATAGGACGCAGCAATTTCATCGAAACAGCACAGGTATGGAAGTATCGCTCATGATACCTGACATTGGACACAACTGACCCAGCGGTTGGTGAGTGGACGAGCAAATCATGGTGTAAACACCTGGTGGACCGTCACTGAACCGTAGGAAGGATGGATGAGGCAATGCGGATGAACCTTGAAAACGGTTTGCTAAATGCAAGACGTCAGTCATGAAAGTCCAGGTGTCCTGTGATTTCATGTGTATGAAATGGTTAAAATAGGCAAATTATACAGAAACGAAAAATAGATTAGCTTCTACTTCTTCCTGAGAAGAATGGAAGGAATGGGAATGACCCCTAATGTGCATAGGACTTCTCTTGAGATCATGAAAATGTAAAATCGATGATGAATATTCTACAAACCGTTGAATGCTTTAAGTGGATGAATTGTCTATAAATTCTATTTCAACAAAGCACATCTATCTATATACCTAATATCAGCTTTAGGATTAAATGTACTTCCACAATCACAGATTTCCATTGAATAAAAGAATTATATCTTATCAAAGTAATCAAAGTATTTTAGCCCTTGAGCCTAATTTCCACTAAACTACTTTTATTTTTGTCCTTATTTTAATTGCTGATTCCAGTATTCTGCACAGCAAAAAACAAAACAAAACAAAACAAACTTACTTAATATTAATTTGTTCTTTAACGATGAATGTGATCAAGTAAATTCCCCAGCACAACACATTAATTGCCAATCTTTTAATAGCACAAGAAAGGGCTTTTAAATAATTTAATTATTAATTAAATTAATTGTTTAGTTAATTTGGATACAATGCACATTCTATAATTGTCTATTAATGTTAACAATGTTATATGGCCGTGAACTTTATTTTTGAGGTGTGACATATCACTTGTGTGGCACACCCTTGCTCATCCCCTCCCTCTTTGGTCTCTCTGTCTCTCACACGTACACATCTCACTGTATTTCTTTATCAGAAGTGCCAGGGGCTCCTGGGGGGCTCAATCTGTTAAGCATCTGACTCTTGATTTAGGCTGAGGTCATGATCTCAGGGTCATGAGATCGAGCCCAGCATCGGGCCCCATGCCCAGCGGGGAGGCTGCTGGAGAGTCTCTCCCTGGCCCTCTGCCCCTCCCCTACCATGTGTACCTGTGCACGTGCTCTCTCTTTCACTGAAAAATAAATAAATTGTGAAAAAAGAAATATTAGGATCTGACATTAAATGCATGCTACCATTTAGAATCAGAATTGTCCGGGTTCTCAAACCCCCACTCAGTAATACTAGCTGGCTGTCCAAGTAAGGGAAGTACAACAGTTAGATGAATTTGGAAATACATTTGGAAAACAGATCAAATTGCATTATATTAGTTAATTCCGTAGAATGGCTGAAAAAAAAAAACATGCACAATATGTCTATCAAAATCCCCTTCAGTCCAAGTAGTGAGCATTTAATAGCTGTGTAAGCTGTATTAAGAAAACCATCAAGATTTGAAATACCAGCCATCTCTTTTTTTTTTTTTTTTTGACGATAAGAGATTACAGATCGTTCCCAATAATTGTCTCCTACTGTGGAGTATTGAGCAGCATATTTGCAGTCCTAAGTGCACGGAAGATACAGAGCCAATGGGAGTGAGCAAAAATGTCAGTGTCAAAGGGCCGTGTTAGTTCTGTCAGTGGAAAGAGAAAGATCGTGCTTGGTGATAATGCTGAAATGGCTCAGGGATTCCCTGTAGATAGATTTTCTTTTCCTTTCGCTTCATATGTTCTTTGAAAACTGCCAGACTTTAACATTTCCGTAAATAATTGCAGACAATTCAGGAACAATATGCAAATAATAGAAATCCTGCTAGCACGGTCCCTGAAAATAAGCCGTATCTTTTATCCACAGTGAACAACTTCTAGGCAAAATCAGTGGAAATTGAAAATTAGGTGACAATTTTCTTTAAAAAATGAGTTCACGGAGCTTGTTTTTGTTTGTGTCCTACTGAGGCCATGTGAAGAGACTAGCAAATTCTGCTTTATATGAACCTCAGGCGATCTCTTAGTTAATTCAGGCAATATTTACAACTGCCGCTTATGAAGAGTCCTGTCAGCCAAAATCAACACGAGGAATTAATTTTTCAGTTAGATGCTATAAAATCCTAAGTAGAAACACAGTGCTGTGTGATTTAAAAATCCTTGACTTGGTTCACTTGGTCAGGTGCCCACTTTTAGACGTGGCTTTAAAGGTGCTTTTCTCCCTTCTTCCTGTTCCTCTCTGACTGCAGGGAAATCCGCTGCGGGATAACCTGGTTAGTCTTGCTAATACAGAACAAAGGGCATGTAAAGTTACTCTGCCAGGTTTCGCGGTGGTAGCCTAAGTGGTCCATTTTCCGTGTGTGCCCTTTTTGACACTAAAGATTGAAGATATTGAGAATCGTGTTAGTCAATAGAAAATGTAGTAGTCAAGGCAGTCAAACTAGAATGGGGAATTTGGTATCAATTATTTTGCAGAGCCTGTAGGATCCTGGTAAAAGACTCCGCTCCATCACTGCATCCATCACGACTGCTTCTGAATAGAGCTGTAGGCACGTCGGGGATAATCCTAACAGAAAATATGCACTTTCAGAATGCTGACATCTGTAGAGCCTGCCTGTGCCACAGTGTGCAAAACACTTGCAGTCGTGTGGTACATTTTCTGCTAATTTAAACCCATGGAGTCATGCATTCCGTTATTTAATTAGCAGCATTTATTACCTTTTCAGCTTCTGTACGAAGCACAGTGACGAGTATAATCAAATGTTCTGTGAACTGTTATCTGTTAAAAATGAAACCCAATTATAGGGCAATTTCAATGTCATCCCTTAAGCCTAGCAGATTTCTGTAACGAAGCCCATCAATTGTTCTGCCCCACTCTGAAGTTTGAGATTCTCAAACAAAATCTTTCAATTTTGCGTAGCAAGCTCCTCTCAGCTGTTTTAACTATTTGGTCCAAAGTATATGGAATTCATTAAAAATAATTTCGCACGCGTGTGTGTGTGTGTGTATGTGAGAGAGAGAGAGAACCATCAGAGAACAAGACCAAAGGGACCTTATATGAATGAAGTTCCAGAAGTAAAATGTACTACAAACAAAACAGAATATAATTTGTTAAAATTTGAAAAGGAGTATATATTCTATTCTTATGTATTTTCTCTTCTGTAATACACATCTTATCTCTACCTGGTTTTCAGAGGAAGAGAAATGTACTTATTGAGTGCCTACTTTATGCCAGTAAGTATCTCTTAAAACACCCTGGGGAAATTCTTTCTTTTTTTTTTTTTAAAGATTGAAGGAGAGTTTGCACACTACATCACATTAGTTTTAGGCGTACAGCATGGTGGTTCAACAAGACTATGTGTTATGCTCCGCCTGCCACGACTTTAGGGCCATCTGCTACCACGCGATGCTAACCCCACACCACAGGCTAAGTTCCCACGATGGACCTTTCACTCTGGTGACTTAGCCATTCCATAAATGAAAGCCTACAACTCCCACTCCTGGCCCTTCACCCATCCTCCCCATCCTCCCCATCCTCCCCATCCTCCCACCCTGGCCTCTATGGCAATCATCAGGTTTCCTTTGATGGGTCTCTTTGTTTGTTTGTTTCTTGTGTTTTTTAGAGTCCCCATGTAAGTGACACCGAATGGTATTTCTGTTTTTCTGTCTGACTTATTTCACTTAGCAGAATGCCCTTTGGATGCATCCATATAGTCACTAATGGCAGAATCTCATTTTTATGGCTAATATTTCTGTGTGTGTGTGTGACATCTTTACCCTTTCATCTGTTGATGGATGCTTGGGTTGCTCTTGGATTGCTGCCATATCTTGGGCGTTGTAAATAGTGCTGCAGCAAACACAAGGGTGCATTTATTTATCTTTCTGAATTAGTGTTTTTGGATTTTTTTTTGGTGGGGGTAAATATGCAGTGGTGGAGGTACTGGATCTTATGGTATTTCCATTTTAGTTTTTTGAGGAGAGTAAACACTGTTTTCCACAATGGCGATAGAAATTCACATTCCCACCAGCTGTGCAGAAGGATGCTTTTTCTCCACATCCTTGCCAGCACTTGTTACTGTGTTTTGATTCTAGCCATTTGACAGGTGCGAGGTGATATCTCATTGTCGTTTTGATTTGCATTCCCTGCTGATTAGTGCATCATTAGTGAGCATCTTCTCATATGTCTGTTGGCCATCGGGATGTCTTCTTTGGAAAAATGATTATTTAGGTCCTCTGCCCATTTTTAATCAGATTATTTCCTTTTTTGGAGTTGAATTGTATGTGTATATTTTGGATATTAACCCCTTATTAGATATATCATTTGCAAATATTTTCTCCCACTCAGTAGGCTTTTTGTTCTGTTAATGGTTTCCTTTCCTGTGCAAAAGCTTTTGCTTTTGGTCTAATCCCAATAATTTCATTTTGCCTTTGTTTCTCTTGCCTAAGGAAACATCTAGAAAAATGTTTCTATGGCTGATGTTGAAGAAATTACTGCCTATGTTTTCTTCTAGGAGTTTTATTTCAGTTTCAGGTCTCACATTTAGGTCTGTAATCTATTTTGGGTTTATTTTTATGTATATGTTAGAAAGTGATCTAATTTCATTCTTTTGGATGTAGCTGTCCAGTTTTCCCAGCACCATTTGTTGAAGAAACTGTCTTCCCTGTATATTCTTGCCTCCAAGATTAATTAACTGACTAACGATATAAGCATGAGTTGAATTTTTGGGCTCTCTATTCTCTTCTATTGATCTATATGTCTATTTTTGTGCCCTTGCCATAGTTTTTTGATTACTAAAGCATTTATAGTATGTTTTAAAAACTGGAATTATGATACCTTTAGTTTCTTTCCTCCCTTACCAAGACTGCTTTGGCTATTTAAAGTCTTTTGTGGTTCCATATAAATTTTAGGTTTATTTTCTATAGTTTTGTGAAAAATGCTATTGGTATTTTGACAGTGATTGCTTTGAGTACCATGGGTATTTTTACAATATTGGTTCTTCCAATTCATGAACATAGAATATCTTTCCATTTGTTGTGTCATCTTCAATTTGTTTCATCAATTTTTATAGTTTTTAGAGTATAGATCTTTTACCTTCTTGGTTAAGTTTATTCTTAAGTATTTTATTCTTTTTGGTACAATTATAGATGAAATTGTTTCCTTAATTTCTCTTTCTGCTGCTTCACTTAGGATATAAGAAGCCACAGATTTCTGCATATTAATTTTGTATCCGGCAACTTCATCAAGTTAATTTATCAGTTCTAGCAGTTTTTGTTAGAGACTTTAGGGTCTTCTCTAAATAGTATCATGCCATTACAAGTAGCAAAAGCATTCTTCTTTACTAATTTGGATGCCTTTTATATTTTTTCTGATTTCTGTGGCTAAGATTTCTAGTTTTTTGGGTTTTTTTAAAGATTTTATTTATTTATTCATGAGAAACATGGAGAGAGAGGCAGAGACAAAGGCAGAGGGAGAAGCAGGCTCCCTGCAGGGAGCCCAATATGGGACTTGATCCCAGATCCCGGGATCATGCCCTGAGCCGAAGGCAGATGCTCAACCATGGAGCAACCCAGGTGTCCCTAGGACTTCAGGTATTATGTTGGGTAAAAGTGGTAAGAGTAGACTTTTTTGTCTTGGTCCTAATATTAGCAGAAAAGCTCTCAATCTTTCATCATTGAGTGTATGATGAGATTTTTTATATATGGCCTTTATTATCTTGAGATGTGTTTCTTCTTAACCTACTTGAGAGGTTTTATCATGAATAGATGTTATACTTTTCAAATGCTTTTTCTGCACCTGTTGAGATGATCATATGGTTTTTACCTTGTTAATGTGATGTATCACATTTGTGAATATTGCTTGTGAATATTCCTTGAATCCCAGGAATAAACCCCACTTGATTGTGGTGGATTATTTTTTAAATGTCTTGTTGGATTCAGTTTGCTGATACTGTTCTGAGGGTCTTTGTATTTATATCCATCAAAGATATTAGCCTATAGTTTTCCTTTTTTGTAGTATCTTTATCTGTTTTGGTATCAGGATAATGATGACCTCATAGAGTAAATTTGGAGGTTTTCCTTCTTCTTGTATTTTTTGGAATAGTTTGAGAAGAATAGGTATTAACTCATCTTTAAATGTTTGATAGAATTCGTTTGTCTTGTCCATCTGGTCCTGGACTTTTGTTTGTTGGAAGTTTTTTTGATTACTGATTCAATTTTATTGCAAGTAAATCAGCCTGTTCAAATTTGCTATTTCTTCCAGATTCAGTTTTGGAAGATTATATGTTTCTAGAAATTTATTCCTTTCTTTTAGGTTGTCCAATTTGTTGGCATATAGTTTTTCATAATATTGTCTTATAATCCTTTGTATTTCTGTGGTATTAATTGTTACTTCTGTTCTTTCATTTCTGATTTTATTGCTTTGAGTCCCCGCTTTTTTTTTTGTGAGTCTGCCTCACCATATATCAATTTTGTTTAGTTTTTCAAAGAACCAGTTCCTGATTTCATTGATCTGTTCTATTGTTTTTTAAGTATCGTTGTTTTCTGCTTTAATATTAATTATTTCCTTCCTTCTCCTGGCTTTGAGCTTTGTTCCTTTTCTAGATCCTTTAAGTGTAACATTAGGCTATTTATTTGAGATTTTTTTTCTTATTTCTTGAGGTAGACATGTATTTCTATAATCTTCCCTTTCAGAACAGCTTTTGTTGCATCCCAAAGACTTTGAACCCTGGTATTTTCATTTTCATTTGCCTCTATGTATCTTTTTTTTTTTTAATTTTGTCTTTGATTTCCTGTTTGACCCATTCATTGTTTAGTAGCATGTTCTTTAGCCTCCAAATATTTGTGTTCTATTTTTTTTTCTTGTGATTGGTTTCTGGTTTCCTACCATTGTGATTGAAAAAGGAACATGATATGATTTCATTTTTTTGAATTTATTAAGACTTATTTTGTGGCCTAACATGTGCTGTACTTTGAAGAATGTTTCATGTGCACTTGAAAAGAATGTATATTCTGTTTTTGGATGGAACATTCTGAATGTGTCTATTAGGCCCATCTGTGTAATGTGTCAGTAAGGAACAAGGGAGTACAGGGCCTGCAGGCTTTGTGAAGATTGGCTTTTTTGCAGTGAGTTAAAGGAGGGTGGATTTTGAACCAAAGGGAGATGCGATCTGCCATACTTCTTAAAGGGATCACTTGGCTGTAACCAGGCAAGGATGAAATCAAGGAAACAGCCTAATTACCATAATAATCTAGAACACAAATGGTGGTTTGGATATGCCAGTGAAGGTAAGACATATCTTGATTCAGGATGTACTTGAAGGTAGAGGCTATAGAGTTTCCAGATAGATTCAATCTGGAGTATGAGAGAAAGAGAAGAGTCAAGAACAACCCCCAAATTTCTTGGCCTGAGCAATAGGAAGAACGGGATTAGTAATCACTGAGATAGGGGAATACAGTGGAATAGATTTGTGAGTGTGAGTGCATCTTGGAAAAAGAAAGATCAGGATCTCAGCATGAGATAGCGAGATGTAAGGGAAAATTCTTTAAGATTGATTCCATGCTAGATTTTCTCAAAGATGAAAATCGTAATGAGTCAAATGAACTTAATATTAAAAATTGATGTTGTATGCTAAAGATTTTAGGTTGGGATCAATTTTAATTTTTATTGAATTTAATGAGTATGACAAGGAAAAACAGGGAGAGAGAAGAGTAGAGGGAAAAAAGTGAAGGAGTTTGAAGAGAAGAGATTGAGAGATTCTCCAGTTCCACAGCCTTCCTCCCTGAGCTCCTGAGGTACCCCCATGCTTGGATCATGCCCCCTCATGTAAGTCTGAGCCCCAGATTTGTGAGGCTCCTTCTTTGAAGTACTACATTTTGAGAACTCCAAACTCATCCATTTTGTTCCCTAATCCAAGGCAGGAGTAGTTGTTTGCTACAGTTATTATCTTTGCATTTTTGCCTATTCAGTCTTCTAAGATCTGTGTAATCAATCTTCTTTTTTAAGTTGTTTCTCTTTTTTTTTTTAAATAACTGGTATGGTTCCACTTTTTGTAACTAGACTCTGATACAAGCCAATATGTAATAAAAGCTAATAACACTTAGTATAAAATAACCACAGTCTTTTTCATTGTTTTTAAAATTTGTCTTCAATTTCCATTCATTTGCCATTCATCAACATATAATTCACAAAAAGGGCATATTACATCCTATACCATCTGATTTACAGCTGTTAGAATATTTTGGGTATTAAGGCAACTATGTTGAAACAATGGGTAGAAATTTAAACTGAGCTTTTACCTTTTTCCCCTTTTGCATATTTTGGCATATAAAGTATCTTAACATAGTATAGAGCTCACATTTTCCCAGCGATACACTTGGTATTTTTGAACAGTTCTCAAGAGTTGAAATGCTATATGGTTTTACATTTAAATGTAGACTTTTTGTGGGGGAAGGCATCTCTCCCTGCTGTGGAACTGAGCAACTGTTTCATTTCTTTGAAGATGATTAAAAGTCCCTTTCTTTAACCAGACCTTTCTTTCCTATTCAAGTTTCAGAGAAAGAGTTTATGAAGTTTCTAAAAACCCACACTTGCCTTTAATATACCCCCCTTAAATCCTGAAAATGAAGGAATCATTCCTATTGAAAAACTTAATCTCTCTAGGAGATAAATAAGTATGTAAATCATATGAGTTGTTGTTTGGGCCTTTATGAAAAGAGCATTAAACGAACAAAATTTCACAGTGTAGGAAGAAAATAGCTAGACCTGAACAAAAAAATTGTAGTAGGTTTCCACGTTGATTATAGACAAGACCTTATCTAAAATTTTATCCTAGAGATCAGGGTGCCTGGGTGGCTCAGTCAGTTAAGCGTCTGCCTTCAGCTTGGGTTATGATCCCAGGGTCCTGGGATGAGCCCCACATCTAGTTGCCTGCTTAGCAGGGACCTTGCTTATCCCTCTGCCTGCTGCTCCCCTTGCTTATGCTCTCTCTCTCTCTGTCAAATGAATAAATAAAGCCTTAAAAAAATAGAACTTTATCTTAGTGATCAAAACCTGTTCATAGCATCCTTGTCTTACTCAGGATGATCCTCTATTTTAATCATAAAAATTGATCAAAACTGAAAGAATTAATCCAATAATCTCTATAGTTTTCTCTGACACTAAATTCTCCATTTCTTGTTGCTTTCGATGAATTAACCTAATTAAATAAATATATTATCATATAGATTCAGCACACACACACAAATCCTAGATTTTACTAGAGTTTTCATTTCACACATTCTGTGCCATTTGGGGGAGGAATTATGATTCTGTTTTAAATATATCTCTGTGGTCTTAATCATCTTAACTACAGTCTTTATCCCTTGTCCAAAAAGATTAGATCCTCTCGACTCCTAAGCATTCAAAACAACTTGGCAGGAAAGCTACAATCCAAGCAGGTACCACTGATTGCCTGTACAGCAGCCATCTGCACCGCTTTGCATGCTAAGAAAACCTGGTTTTTAGACACGTTAGGCAAAAAAGTTCTTCAATAAAAATGTTACTTGAGGCAAAACTTATAAGAATGTGAGGCCTAGATATGTGATGGTCGTTTTGTGAGCACGATGAGGACAAACATGAGGGAAGCAATCAGCGTGCTGAGGCTTGCTGTGGATGGCAGGCTCGGAGGATGGAGAGAACCCGAGTCTCGATGATGTTGCGGAGCCGGTTCACCAATCCTGGAGTTCCTCTACCTCCAGAGCTCTTACCATATAGGATAAGAAGTGTGTAATGTTTCAGCTGCTTTCCATTGGGTCCCCTGGATTCTAACAAACTTTTATAGACCCTGTAATTTATGATTTGGCATCAAGTGATCACAGGGCCAGACTAACAGTTAGAGATGTTTATATCTGCCCTGTGGCCCACAAGCAAAATTCATATTATAAATTCCCCAACACCCAAAAATAAATAAAAATAAAAATAAAAATAATTAATTAATTAATTAATTTCCCAACCACAAACCCCAAATTTGTGTTCCAACACCCAAAAATAAATAAAAATATAATTAATTAATTAATTAATTAATTTCCCAACCACAAACCCCAAATCTGTGTTTCACTTCCTGCCACTACTATAGTAATAAAGGCTCTAGATCACGTTTCCTCCTCACTCCTTCTGACCAAACCTGCTGTCTCCCATGTGGCCCTGCATGATGTGGAAGGATTCCTCTTCCTAACAGGTGAGTAATACTCTTTTCAAAATGCCATTTACCTCTCTGTGTTGTTCTTCAGTAACTCCATAGATTAAAATTCTGTGGGTGCAGTCGAGACACTGGTACAGTGAGCAGGGGGACGTGGTGCTTGATGGGGGGCATGCCTCCAGCTTGCTCTGGCCCTGCTGACTGGACTCACCGGGGAGCGCTCCCTGGGAGGGTATGGCTGGCGCTCGAGCTTTATGCCGTGTGAGCCCTGTATCGCCACAGTGTTCCAACCTGAATTGAGAAAGGATCTCTAAGGCACTGGCTTCTGTTCTGCACCTCATTTGATCTAATTTAGTTTTAATGAAGGATTAGCCACCTTCTGGGCTCTATAACGATCCGGTAGGTCTGGGTTAATGCCTCACCCCATCCTGAGAAAGGGGCAGTTGGCTAACTTGCAAGGCAAAGGATCCCTGAAGGGAGTGAGTAGAGGCTTATTCTGGAAGGATTGTGTTGGGGGTTAAATCTGATCCACTGACCCAACAATACTGAACTCAGCGGAGGAGTCAGTTGGTTAGATTGGGTTCTTTCCTCCTCGAATTTTTATATGGGCTTATGCTTTTAGAGAACATCTCTGAAAAAACAAAACAAAACAACAACAACAACAGCAACAACAACAAAAAAAACAACAAAACCTCTGGGCACAGTATCACACCTGAGAAGCTATAGGGACCCACTGACAACACGATATGGGGCGTCCGTCTCCTGGAAGCCTTGGCACCGAGGAGGCTTAAATGTGGCTTTAAGGGCAAATCTCTGTTGTTGCTTGTCCTGCTGCTGATAGAGTTTGTCCCTTGACCTGGTAGGATATGAGGGACCCCGTTCTTGGGCTTAATGAAAAAAGAAAAGTGAAAAGAACATTATGTTCTCACTGTCCCTAAGAAAACTGAGGAGGGTTTTCAGCTCCTCTGAGATCTAAGTCTCCCAATCAATGTGCTGAGACACTCCTCTGTGCCGCTGCTTACTGACATTGGGGAATCGCCTCCTTAAACTCAAAGTGTCACAACACAAAGAATCTAAAAGAGAAACCCGAGGGCTGCTTGGGCTGCGTCGACGGTTGAGTGTTCAGTTCTTAGTCTCCGGTCAGGTAGTGACCTGGGGGTCCTGGGACGAGTCGTGGGACTGGGCTCAGTGCTCAGCATGGAGTTGGCTTGAGATCTCCCTCCCTCCCTGCCCCCTGTGCTAGCTCTCTTTTGGGGGAAAAGAAAGATAAAGCTGAGGCCCCTGCTGCTTTCCTGGATGTTGATCCCAGCCCCTCTGAGGCTGCTCAGAACACCCTATCGCAAGTGAGATGTCATAGCAGAGTTCACTTGGGACCACCAGTTTTCTGGTTTATTTATTCAACGAAAGAAAAAAAAAACGGGCAAATATGTTTGATAGTCATAAGTTATGACTAGGGTAAGATTAAATAATATCGTATGTAGAAAACACGTAGCACAGAGCCTTGAAGGTAGTAAAACGAGTAACTATTATGCTCCAGTTTCATTGCAGCTCAGAACACACACAGTATTGTTAAATTCTCAATTCACAGTTTTAGCCTTTGGACCTCATTTTCTGGTGGCAAGGTGGCTCATTTTAGCCTACTCAGTAGTCTTAGATTCAGTCTTTTACAACTGTTTTTCGCCTATCATTCATCTGATAATCCTGACATTCACAGTTAATAGCTAAACTTTTAATCTCCCAGTGACATTTATGACACTCGTTATGGAAAATGAAAAGTCCTCTGAAAGCCTGCAAGACTTCCTGATGATTTTCTTGTTTATGGATCAGAGAGGTATATGTATGTTGCTATCTCTAAACCACTCGAATATTATGCCTAGAATTATTGACCAGAAGAAATGTGAAATATGGAAAGACATCAAAGACATGGTAAGTGAAGAGAGCAGATTGTGTCACCATATGTACAGTACCTGTTATTTTAAAAACAAACTGTGTGTTTATGCATGCAGGAAGGGTTGCTAAAATGGTCTTGATTTGGAATTTTAGCTGAGTTCTCAGAAATGAGAAGAATAGATGTTAAACTGTTAAATGCCTCCAAATCTACACTGAAGTGCATAAACATCAATGCAGGACATGCAATGGGGGTGGCCAAAAAGATCCTCTTAGTGTTAGTTTATTGCCCCCATTAAATTCAGGCTACATAATAGACTCTTAGAAAACTAAGAGTTCTTGAGAAGAGTCAGAATGTGACTAATTTTAGAGAGACTCCTAATTGCGCCGAATGATTCCTGCATCCTATTGAAAGGGAGTGCGGGATAGGCCTTCCTAACCTGAAACCAGATGAAAGATCCTTAAAACACTCATTTAGAGGACTTGGCTCGTGTCCTCTGGAGTGTTTTTTTGTTTTTTTTTTTTTTTATGATAGACATAGAGAGAAGCAGAGACACAGGAGGAGGGAGAAGCAAGCTCCAAGCAGGAAGCCCAACGCCGGACTTGATCCCAGGACTCTAGGATTGCTCCCTGGGCCAAAGGCAGGTGCCAAACCGCTGAGCCACCCAGGGATCCCCAAGTTTTTTTTTTAAGTCCTGGCATGTGACTTCCGCCTGAACTGGTCTATGGCAGCAGATAAAGAGATAGTTTTATACTTCCAGAATCTGGGTGAAAATGGATGTGTGTGTATACAGAACCCAAAGGAAGCAGGAGGGAGACTTACCCAAAGGCACACCATCCAACGGGACCATCTGGAGTGCAAGGGGGCCCCACAGAATGGTGAATAATATGAAGATTGGAGCAGTAAGACAAGGTATTCCATCAAGGAAGCTGCAATCAGAAATCTGTAGGAAGGGGGCCTCTGAGTATTCCCAAGATGACTAGATATGAAACAAGCTTCCTCTGAGGGCCCTAAGACTGATAACCTTATCAGTCAGGCAAGGCCTTTCCTGACCCTCACTTCTTCTTCCTTCCCTCACCTACACCTCTTTTGGAGGAATCAGGAGTCCTGTTGGATAAAGGGGAGGAAGAGAGGAACAAAATGGGCAAATAATAAAAAAGGCCACTATGCCCTCCACCCCACCCTATTACACATTTCTTCACCCAAAGCAGGTCTGCCCAGGGAGAGAGATGATGCTCTACTCTATGAGAGACAGCATGGATCTGGGTTGAGTTTTATAACATCGTGTCAAAGGATGTTTTAGAAAGATAAAATCATAACTTTCCTACAAATATAAAATGAAGCTAAGATTGTATTTAATTCATAAATTTGTGAAGAAAATAATAATATACCTAGGAGCAAGTTTTAAAACCACATGTGACAAAGGCTACAGTGTAAGGCATCAGCCTTCAGCAGGTGCTTGTGTGCACATAGGGTTAGGTAAATGCTAAGGATAGTGATGATAGTGAAAATCCAGAGGAAGGAAATAATACTTGCAGGCAGATAAATCTGGTCCAACTCCTTGGAGGAAAGGTACATGTTAGGAATAAAAAAATACACTTAAGCAGAGGGAAGACAGGGAGTGGTTCTAGCAGAAACAGTTAAAATGGAGACTTGAAGATCACATTTCCTGAGCCTAAAGGATCACATAACTGATTTGGGCTACAGATTTAGGAGTAACAGGAGATAATATCTATGATGACACCTGCTTTGCTCAGCATTTTTTTCCTAGTCCCTGACTAGAGTGTCTGACATTTCATCCGTGATTAATGTTTTTATATGAAAGATTGTTTACATTAGTATGAAGTGAAAAGGGCACGAAGGTTTGGATCGGCAATATAAGCAGAAGGGTATTTTAGAAGTATTACTAGAGTAGTGGTAGACGCATTGGAATAAAAAAGTTCAGGTATTAAAAAAAAAAAAAAGTTCAGGTATGAAACAATGGAGAGCCTGAAATGAGGAATAACGGAGAGCCTGAAATGAAGAAGGGGACTGGAACTGTCAAGGAAGAAGTGAAAATGTGCTCTGTTACAAAGTTGATTTGTGGGCAGGGCTTGTACACAGGGAAGGGACTAGGGAATGGAGGACGAGAACAATATTGAGGGGAAATCCCATACTGTAGGTGCTATCAACTAACCTGCGTTGAGAACCATTACATTCCCACCATTAATTTCCCAGTGTTTGGGTTTGGGACTGTTGTTGTTGTTGTTGTTGTGGAACTGCAGAAAAAATATATTGGATCACCCCAAGGCAAAATTTGAAAGTTTTTGTAGTTTTGCGTCCATTTTGTACACTACTGCCATTTTCGTTTTGACCCTCTTCCTTCCAGTTGAAGAATTCTTCTGCTCTTTTCTGAACTTCTCTCTGTAAACTGGAAAAGACTGTATCTTAGTTGAGGTTTCTTGAAAATGCAGAGAGAGAGAGAGAGAGAGAGAGAGAGAGAAACAAAGGCTTTCATGGTGATTATCTGTTTTAGGGAGGGACCTAAGTGAAATAGTGAAATAGGATTGAATGCCCATTTAAGACTGTGTCGCCCCTTGGTGTGTGCTGTGGACAACAGGGGCTTGATCTTGCCGGGGACTATTTGGGTTGTGTAGAGTGAACCTCAGAACTGCCTGCCCAAGGGACAGAGGAAGAAAGTATGTATACGAGGTTCCTTTTGCCCCATTGGTCAAGCGTGGCCATAGTGTAATAACTCCTCGAGGTGTGCACGTTAGAATAGCTGAGAGGGATCCATGTAGGTAGTGGAAGTGGGGGGTTTAAGGAAGTTACAGGACGGGGCAGCTGGGTGGCTCAGTTGGTTAAGCATTCAAATCTGGTTTTTAGCTCAGGTTCACGATCTCAGGGTTGTGAGGCAGAGCCCTGTGTCGGGATTCACACTTGCTGCAGAGTCTGCTTGGGGTTCTCTTCCTACCCCTCTGCCCGTCTCCTGATACTTTCTCTCTCTCTCAAATAAATAAATAAATAAAATCTTAAAATAGTTACAGGACAGAAAGCAGGAACCATCCAGCACAGCTGAGGTAGCATGCCGTCAGATTACATCTGCCCCCAGCTGAGCGAGCACTCTGGGTGCCAGGGCGTAAGGCTAGAGTACAAGGGTGGGCCGAACGAACGGGAGCTGCGCAGAAGAGGTGTCTGACTCCACGGGGTATTCTAACTACATCCAATTCATCATGCAACCTTCAAAGTGGTGGCTGCTTACGATATCTAGAAAATACTTCTTATACAGGAATTAAGATAACCTGTTCTGTGGATGTCAATCACTTTGGCCTTGGCCATCCCAGTCTTTGATCAGTGGGTCCATGAACAGAAAATCCGTGTAACAAGAGTGGAGGCGATCACGAATCAACCTTCATGGGGTCCCTTTTGTCAAAGCTGATGTAGCTACCGTTCCTCCTAGATAGCCTGCCAGCATCAGAGATCTTTGCTAGTTGATAGGTCACTCTTCTTCAGGGAGACCAACCTGTTCCTTAGTGGCAGGTTGATTATATCAGATCCTTTCCACTTCGGATGGAGCAAAAACCGGTTGCTGCGGGAATCCTCCTCTGAATGTGGTTTCTCCTTCTCTGCCCACAGAAACCACCATGACCCTCGTGTATGGGCTTTTAAAATGCCATATTATCTGGCAGGTCTTTGGTAATAGCACAAACTATAGTTGATCCTGCCTATAGTGTGGGGATTGCTTCTGATTTATTATTTTGTCCGGTGCAGTGGGGTGTGGTTTGAGGGGCTTCCACATGGCACTTGGCTACCACAGTTTTTCATATTTTATTTCAGGGAACTGATTGAGAGTTCCGCTAGTTGCTGACATTTATTACGATTATGCACTCAGGGACTGGGGAAGTAACCCCAAGGTGGGTCCATGGGCCCTTTGGATAATGTGAAGTGGATTTGAGTCAGGATTCAGTTTATTAGTTGGCATCCATAAGCACCTAATATGTATATATTTTTTAATTTTTAATTAGTTAATTAATTAATTGATTTTTTCATAAGCACCTAGTATTAACCAAAGTCCGTGATTATATTTTTGATCTCAGATATCAGTAGCCACTCAGACCCTGCAGAGGTGTGTGTATTCATTAGTCCTGGAATGGCCTATGTATTGTCCCTTCCCAGGATAGAGTTACTCTGATAAATATGTGCAAGTCCCTTTTGGGAGAAAATAAGGATTGTTGATTGTATACACTTGATTTGGTTTTAGACTCTCCTCCAGACAGCATGGCCTCTTCTTCAGTCAATGGGCTCTTTTTTTTTTTTTTATTGTCAATGGGCTCTTGGGTGAGAATTGATTCATATAGGTTGTATGTGAGAGATCACAATTTTTCATGGATTCAGGTGACTTCAGCCTTCTACTTGTCAGCTCTTGATTTTGCTTGATTATTGACGGGATGAGCACTGGGTGTTAACCAATAAAAAATAAATTTATTATTAAAAAAAATAAAATGAGCCGTCAAAAAAAAAAAGTTTACTCTAGTTAACTCTCTATCTTTTTCGTTTGAGGGACACCATGATCTTTCCCTGCTACCACGGCCCCTCTATTTGTGAACTTACTGGATTTGAATTAACAGTCACTTTTGTGAATGACTCTCCACTTCTGTATAAGTCTGATGTTTATTGAGGCAATTAAAGCTTTTGATGGGTCATGGACTACATGTTAGCCACTGTTGTAGGTGCTGAGGGTGCAGATAGAAACCAAAGAATGAAGTCCCATCCCCATGGACCTTGCATTCTAGTGGGCATTCATGTTGCCCAACAATTTCCTCATATGCCTACAATGTGTTGGTGTGACTATAATTTGCTTATAAAAGTAAACATTTTAAATGCATTTAAAATATCAGAGTGGCTGTGGATTCACACTAATTTAAAAATAGTAAAGAATCGTTGTAAGTTGAAAATTGTATTTATCTACCTCAGATTTTTCATTTCTTGTAGACATTGGAATCATAAATTTATAGTACTCGTTATACACAGAAAATAAAAATCTATAGTATTTTTTTGTTAAATGTAGTAGTATTTGTTAAAAGGCAAAAATGTATATTTTTAAATTTTTTTAATTTATTTTTTCATGAGAGACACACAGAGAGAGAGAGAGGTAGAGACACAGGAAAAGGGAGAAGCAGGCTCCCTGCAGGGAGCCCAGTGTGGGACTTGACCTCAGGACCCCGGGATCATGCCCTGGGCTGAAGGGAGGCAGTCAACCACTGAGCCACCCAGGTGTACCCAAAAAGGTATTTTTAAATTGGAGCACTGGAGATTGGAATGTGGCAGCAGGATGTTGAAGGATCTACAGACCATAATTTCAAAGTATTGCTTGAAAGAACATGCTTATTTCACCTAGAAAATTTATGTTGGAGCATTTGCATATATAATAAATAAAAGGAGATTAATGTATCATGCACGCAGTGTCCATTCAGTAAAAAAATAAGTTAAATATGTGCTACCTCAGAGCAATGGTGCTTAACCAGGAGAATGGATAGCATTAATTAACTTAAAAAAAAATTAAACAGAATCTGGATTCCAACTCAGAGGCTCTGATTTTCTGTAGATCTGAGGTAGAGTATGGAGATTTATATTAAATAGCTCCATGGATAATAAAGCTAATGTTTATAAACAGTGCGTGTTATTTACAGAAAGGCAGATTTTGATTCTGTGAAAATGGAGAACTTTCTAACAATCATAATTGTCAAGAGTCAGCATAAGTAGGATATCAATTTTAAATAAAAAGACTTATTACTAATATGTAGGTATATGCTAATATGCATGCTATTGGTCAGAGTAACCCGTGCTAAACAATCCCTTTTTATTTTCATCATGAATCAAATATTTCTAACCCATGTGATATCATTTATAATATATCAGCATAAATCTAAATTTACCTCATATTTTCTTACAAACTAATTAGTATCCATGCTCTGTAGCAAAAGGCAATATAATTAAGTTCAGACTCTTTGTAATTCCCGTCTTTACCACTTGCTTTGTATTTTTATTAATTTTTATTCATGTGTAAAAAGAAATATAATTGTTCTATCTGTCCTTGGAGATTCTCCTTTTCCCTTGTTTTCTGTTTCCATTTGGAGGAAGCTCCACTGGAAAACCAGCAGAGTCCCTGACCCGAATAGCGCTGTTGTGCTCAGGCCGAGTCTCCTCCTTTGGACCAGCATATTCACTCCTTTACCTGCAAGGATGTTGACAGCTGAAGAGAGGGGACCTGCCTGAGTTGTGTCACCTCTCAGGGGTGGCTTGCAACCTGTGACTAGTCAACTCAGAGCGCAAAGGCCCGGCCTCCTCCCTCAACACGGGACGCTTGTCTCTGCCAGTCCACCCCTTGCCAGGGCTCCCTGGGGGGTCTGCAGAGGCCTCTGTTGCAATTTCTTGTGGTTGCACTTGTCTCTCTGCTCAGTCCTACTTCCCTCGTTCCCCACCAGCACCGACCCCGGGAAACTCCCAATAAGGCTCCTGCAGGTGGATCTCTGTTTCAGAGTCTCCTCCCCGGGAACTAGCCCTAAGAGAGCCAACTGCAGAGGCAACTGCTCCGGTCGGTGAATATTCAGGGGGAGGAGACCTGCACTTACCTCTCAGTTCTCTGGCGGATCTTGTGGTCAGGGATGCGTCTGCTTGGGTCACTGTCTTGTCACCGAGGGAGCCTAACCCTTCAGGCCATAATCTCGGTGCCGTGCTGTCTGTGACAGAGGGGGCTGCTTGCTTCAGATCCGAAGTCACGTCCGTTGACCAGCTTGATATGCAATAATGATATTTGGTCTCCATCTAATTGTGTCATCTACCTTATAATTCTGAACTCAGGCATGATAAGACATTTGTGTTACTTGCAGACCACCTGAAACTCCAGCGCGTATCTCCAGTGAGTACCTTGTGGGGTTATCATGATAATTAAATGAGATGCATTTAAATTGCTTAGTATAGCACCTGGCGTTTCATAAATGGCGAATAAATGTTAACTTAAAATAACATGGCTTAACGCCACATTTATTTCCAAATGCACTCAATTTATCCAAATCCAGATCATGCTGGAGAGTCTTTGGAAGTGTTGATACTGGTGTGAAAAATGAAGGCTAAGGGGAATTTGTATATTAAACCTTGATTTTTGGTCAATAGCCCCCAAACCGAACCCAAAATCCTTTTGCCTGCCTGTGATCTTCAAAGTTTGCAGGAAAAAAAAAAAATTCCGCCCCCATTTCTTCTCTGTGCTCCTCAGTAGCACCAAAAGTGTTGAAAACTCTGCATCTTGGAATCTCATTTATTCATTCAGCTAGCATTCATTGGTCACTTACTCTGTGCCAAGCTTTGGGTTAGTAAAGCTCACATTTTATTTATTTAATCCTGGTAGGAAGAGAACTCCTGTGCTATAGTCACTTCATAATAGCATTGCTGAAATCCTTTTTTTCTTTTTTTGAGAGGCCTTAATAAAAACAATACCCCTCTTGACAGAATTTCAAGACAATTATGTACAAAGGTAGAGTGATGAGTCACATCCATTTTCAGTGCTCATCCTTCTGCATGGAATTAAATAATAGGAATAATGCCAAGACTTAACTGGGAAGAGGGCTGTTTTTAAGATTTACCCATGTGTAAAAATATGGGTCATCACTCGAATATGAAGTGGTTTGGGCCTTGAAATCATTCAGACCTTAGGTAATAAAATCAAGCACTGTCTAACTATGAATTTTATTGGTCTTTCTGTTCTTGAAAATCTTTGCATGAATTAAATAAAAACTATAAGTAAAATATTTAGTAGGGAGAACTTCCTGGCAGAGAGCTCTCCCTCCATGAATGACGATGGTACTAATAGAGGTAATACTAGTAACAGTACTGATAATAGTTGTAAATACATCTGCAAAATATATGAAATATATGAATGTGGGACTTCATATTCACCAATGGCCAATATTTTGGCCAATATTCACTAATATTTTGAATATTGCTGCCTTTCTTTTCCTTAACAGAACCCTCATTTTGTGCAGGTAGTAGGCAGTTCTAGATCTTAGGGAAGTTAGCCATTCCCATTCCACCAGCTCAAGAAGTCCAAGTCATAATTGGTCTAAACAAGATACTAAGATCTCATTCCTTTGGAATTTTTTTTTTTTTTTGCATAAGATTTTATTTTGGACTGTCTTGCATTGGATGAAGTTATGACAGAAAGTTTCTTGAGAAGCTTTTAGGAAACATTTTTTACTCTTGATAAAAAGAGAGGAGCACATGGATCTCTCCTGACACCGTGGCCTCTGCTCCTCCTTCCTTCCTTCCCCCTGGCTATGAGATGCTCAGAACTATGGAATCCGTGGTACGGTCTTGAAAGATTTTATTTATTTATTCATGATAGACACAGAAAGAGAAAGAGAGGCAGACACAGGCAGAGGGAGAAGCAGGCTCCATGCTGGGAGCCCGACGTGGGACTCGATCCCGGGGCTCCAGGATCATGCCCTGGGCCAAAGGCAGGCGCTAAACCGCTGAGCCACCCAGGGATCCCTCCATGGTGTGGTCTTGAAGTGACAGGCATAAGGGAGAAAGGCCGACATGCTAAGAATATTGGAGCAGAGTAGAAAGGAGCCCCTGGAGGGTATGCATATTAACTGTTGTTAGAGGATGTTGCATTGGCCGTTGGTGAATGGCCTTCTTTGTTTTGCCCAGTTTAGTCTTTAGCCCAGAGAGTAGCACAGATTTGTTCTGGAATTTTCAAGAAGAATTCTGCTTTTAGAGGATCACAGTGTGAAATAACTTTGCTTGTACAGGTCATGCCTGCCGACACCAGAAGAGTGCTCTGTGCAGGACAGGTTGTGGTTTGCCCTGGGGTAGGACTAGGACGTGCTGGAGTTCCAGAAACCGTCTCTCTTCCCGGCTTTGGCTCTCTGGGTTGGTTAAATCCACTGAGGTTGGCTGAGAGGAAAGCTCTTGGGCTGCTGAGTTGTCTTACAGGAGGTGGGGTGGAAAGATCGGTAGCCCGCTAGCGTCTCCCTGCTGTCCCAACAGGGCAGGGCTAGGGAGTGCTTATGCCACCACTACCAACCCGGTTGCTACTGGGGGCTCTCCCTCAGTGAGGCTTTCTTTTCTTTCATCTCCATCTGCCCGGTGAGACGCCTGAGACTACAGAGAACAGTGGACTGGGTTGCACACAGCGGCTACGAGATGACCGGATTGGGGAGGTTAGAGAGATTCCCCACTTAGCAAGACCACAAGTCATAGAATGTCTATCAACTCAATGGAAAAGTCGTTGGGAGACGACATGGTTCACCACGATAGACTTCGGCGCAGACAGAGGTGTTAGCTAGTGGCAGGTCTGTCAAGCAGAATCACCGCAACGATGTATAAAAATCAGCAAATGCTTTGGAGATAATCGGAAGATTTGATGAGCAATGTATTTCACTTAGAAAATAGTTTACTTTTAGCCTGAAGTATGTAGTTAAATGTTTGAAGTGCGTATTTACTTACAGGTCTACTGTATTATCATCATGGTTGATATTTATTTGAAATATTACTTTTGCTTGTAACCAACTACTTCTAATTGATGAGTTTTGACGGAAAGAAGGAAGAATTATTTCATCCCAGTGGTTGGTATAAAGAGTGGACTTTTTAGTGAAATTTTTGATTCTGGAAATGCATAGATGAAAGTCAAATTCTACTGACATTGGTGAACTTCTGCATCTTTCAACAATCTTGGCACCACTCTCCTTGCTGTGGCCTGTGTCAAGGTTATTTGAACTTGTCTCTTGCTGAATCCAAAGTGAATGGGAAGACAGAAAAACACTTTTTTTTTTTTTTTTTTAATTAGATGTGGGGCCTAGGCATTGGTGCGATTCAACTGTGACTGAAGAAGCCAGGGAAATGTTGTAGGCTTCACTCAGCCTTAAGTGAAAGGTTTTCCATCACAAGTGTATCCTTTTTTGTAAGTAGCCCTTGCCTTGCCCTAGATGCCAAGCTCAGATTTCACCTATTGGGAAAATGTTACAGGTAGATCGTTTGATCTTTAACTTCATTCCAGATATTTTCCAAAAAAAATCTTCCTGAAATTAATGTTTCTTCCTGAGACTGATTCTACTAACTTAAGTCTATTATGATTAGATCATATAGGCTATTAATTATTCATATTGAAGAGAAATATGGAAGTGATAAAAATAGTTAAATCTCTTTTTGGCCATTCCTTAGATAGATATTGTGGAGTGTGGGATTTCATTTTGGATTCCATCAAATTCTCATGATCCTTCACAGTTTAAGAGACATGGTGTAATAGGGAAATTCCAGTGGGTGGGTGTGCAAGACCTTCACCCCTTATCAGAAATTGAATCTCTGCTTTTATCTCTTTTATATATGGGAGTCCCACAGGAGATTAAATAATATTTTACTTAATAGTCATATATATATATATATATGTATGTGTATATACAGCTGTATATTTGTGAATGTGTGTATGTATATATGTATATAATTTATATTCAGTAGAATGCATTCATTTTAAGCTGCAGTTTGTGGGTTTTGGCAAATAAAAAGCATGTGTATAACAACCACCCTAATTATGACAAAGAACATTTCCTTTACTCTCAGGTTCCCTCCTGTTCACCTTTCAGTTACTGAAGATTTGGGTTGCTGGTTCTAAAATATCATATAAATGAAAGCAAGCAGTATATACTTGTTTGTATCTGGTTTATTCCTTTTAGCCATTTTTTTTCAGATTAATCCAAGTTGTTGCATGTATCAGTAATATATTCGATAATACGGAGTAATATACTATTGTATGGATATACCACGGTGTGTTTATCCATTAGCTGTTTTTAATGGTCATCAAGAGTTTCCAGTTTTTATCTATTATGAGTCAAATTGTAACTAACAGTCAAGTAAGAATCTTGATGTGGGGAGACCTATTTTTCATTTTTTTTTTGTGGATAAGTGCTTAGGAACTTAAAGGCTGGGTTAAATAGTAATTATTAGGTTTAATTATCAGGAAGCTGCTAAACTATTCTAAAATGGCAATTCCATTTTATATCCCTACCCGTTCCAGCTACTGAAAATCTTGATATTGCAAGTCTTGTTAATTTGGGGCTCCTGGGTGGCTTAGTTGGTTAAGCCTCTGAATCTTGGTTTCAGCTCAGGTCGTGATCTTAGGGTCTTGAGATCAAGCCCTACTTCGGGCTCTGCGCTCAGCGTAGAGTCTGCGTGGAATTCTCTCTCCCCCTCTCTCTCCACCTTGCTTGTGCAGGATGTGGTGGGGGTGGTTCTGATTTATATTTCCCTGATGACTAATGATACTGAACGTCCTTTTTTGTAGGCTCAGTGGCCATTTGTATATCAAGCCTTGTGAAGTGCCTTGTCAAATCTTTGTTCAGTTTTTTTTTTTTTTTAATTGGGTTGTTGGTTTTCTTAATATGGAGTAGAGTTTTCTGTATATTTTGGAATTAAATCTCTTGGATATATATATATCCATTGTAAATATAAACTTTTCTTGTTCTGAAAGGTGTCTTTCAAAGGCAAGAGACACATAATTTTGAGGAAGCCTATTTTATCATTTTTTTTTCCATTTTGGTTAATGCCTTTTCTTTTCTTTCTTTCTTTTTCTTTTTTTTGCCTTTTATTTTCTAAGCAATTTTTGCTTGCCCTGAGGTGATGATTTTTCTCATATATTTTTTTTTCTTTGATCTTTACAATTTTAGTTTTTATTTGTAGTTCCGTGATCTATTTCAAGTTAAATTTGGGTTATAATGTCAGGTAAAGGTCAAGGTTTTTTTTTTTTTTTTTCCCCAAACAGATACACTGTTTTCTAGTTCCATCCTTAAACTGTGGATGTGTGGGTCTGTTTTTTGGAGTCCTCATTTTTTTCTTTCATCTGCATAGTTGTTTTTCGCCAATCCCATATTCTCTCAATTACCATAGCTTTACGTCTGGAAATGAAGGAGTATAGTTCCTCCAACTTTGTGGTCTTTTCAAAATTAGCTTGACTAGTTCTAGGTTCTTTTCATTTCCACGTAGATTTTACAATCAGCATGACAATTTCTACAGATGTGGGGTTTGCAGAGCTCGAATGCTGAAGAAACATGTTGCCACTGGAAGTGTCTGAAATTACTGTGCAGAATTAGTTAAATATTCCGGAAACCGTTGGTGGAGCTTTTTTGAAAATACGATCCATTAGTAAATTTGCTTCTGGACTCTTTGTTCTATAATTTTAAGTGATCCTGTCAGTTGGAAACTCATTTGATGATGTAGGTGACCTTTAATAAACCTCAGTGTACCACTAATGTATCAAAAGAACTACTGGTAATGCATCCTGATGATAGATTAACACACCGTAATATGCCACTGGAGTAGAGCTTTTTACTATATTCCTTCAAAAGACTGTCTAGGGAATGATAAGTCCTGAAGATGATTCCATTTAATTACTCTGGAATGTGCAATATACTACGAACCGTTTTAATCCTTAGAGGTAGGACAATTTGCGGATAGGCCTTGCATGGAGGAATTGATATCTGTGGCTTCTAGAAAGAGACTGTCCTTTTCCCTGGAGTTTTGCAACAGAAAGGGGCCCATTTTTATAGAGTTAACCTGGCTTTGCATATTTTCAAAAATCAAATTTAATGGGTTCTATGCCTAGGAACGGATTGTGACCATATATCAGAGATGTTGTTAAGCAGTTACTTTTTTAACAGAGCCTGACCAGGCAATCGCATATATCAGATGTGGTATAAAGTGCTAGTGTTATCCTATTTCTTAAGGGGTGTAGGGTAGAGGAATGGGGCTGACAAAATAACTCAGGAAGGAAGACTGTAGGTGGTAAACATTTAATTTTGTGCATTATTTCTGATAATTCGGTAACAATTATCTAAAAGGCTGTTTTGAAAAGGATTCTGAGATAATAACCAAGCTCTGCAGAAAAATATCCCATGATCAATTAATAGCGACTACTCTTTGTTTGGGTAGGGAGGAGGGAAGTGCAAACACCCCCCCCCCCCGTGTCTTTTACCAGTAGAAGCTAAGATTGCTATGAATTATATTATGAGAAAAGAAAGTCATGGGTACACATGAGTACAGGGTCACATTGCTTTACTAAACTACACTATTCTTGAGAATTAAGCTCTAAAAATTTGATATGGGCCCAAAGAAGGGAGGTGACATGTATATGTGTGTTAGTAAGAGAAGATTAGAGAGAGTGTGGATCGCTTTCTTGAATGGAAAATGTCAGAATGAAGTTTTATCTTGGAGGTGATTTTTATGTACAGAAAAGGCTATTTTTGGTTATTTTAAAATCCATATTAATTTTATCCAACTTATAAATTCAGAAACTTTGTTTTTCCTTAAGATTCTTGGTTCATTTTACTCTAGAAGTCTAGCAAAATAGGATGATCACTTTAATTAGATGGGTTTCATGTACAAAGTTGGCCTATTTAGCCTTAAATATTTTAAACTTCGTTTTTAAACAGTTCAAATGTATGACCAACAACCAAAATCTTCCCACATACTTAAACAACTTTAGAAAAAGTAATAGATTACATATGGTGAATCTAAAGCTTTCCGTCAAGATTAAGCACCAGTATACTTTTCAAACAGAAATCACAAGTCCGAGATCCATTGCTCCATGAACACAAGGCTAATCTATTAGATCCTTTGAAGAATCAATTTTTTTTTAAACACTAGAGATAATTTAAATATAAAATACAGGCTCCCAAGTGCAAGTCTAGTTGTTAGCCGATCACTTTGTAACCTCTTTAGTTTGAAAGCAGATGTAAAGACTGCTTGATGTAAATATGAATTAAAAAAATTTCCCTGTGGATAAAGAACCCATGGAAGGCAGATACCAAATATTCGTGGGATATCAAAGTATAAAGCAGAAAAGATTATTCCAGGATTCCAAGAGACCATGAGTAACTGGTTTCCATGAAAGACATTTTGCAAATATAGCCTTCATCCCAAATTTGGGTTATAACTATTAAAAAGGGGGAAGGCTCCTGGGACCCTACTATTTTAAAAAAAATTGACGGTAAGATTTACATAGCAGGAAAGTAACCATTTTAACGTGCACAAATTGGTAGCATTTAGCATGTTCATGGTGTTACCTGATCATTACCTCTACCTGGTACCAAACCATTTTTATCACCCGCAATGGCAACTCTGTGCCCATTCAGCTGCCATTCCCCAACCATTCCTCCAGCCTCTGGCTTCCGTTATTCTGCTTCCTGTCCCCGTGGGTTTGCATAGTATGGCTACTTCATAAACACTGAGTCATGCAATATATGACCTTTTGTGTCTAGCTTCCTTGACACAATATTTTTGAGGTTCATCCAATTGGCAGCATGTACCAATCCTTCATTCTTCTTTATGGCTGACTAATATTCCATCGCGTGGATACCACATTCGTTTTATCCATTCATCAGCTGGTAGACCTTTGGGTTATTTGCACTTTTTTTTAAACTATTGTGAATAGCGCTTCTCTGAACGTTCACGTAATAGCTTTTGCTTAAATACCTATTTTTGCCTCATTTTTGAGAAGCTAAGTAGTTTGCCTAAGTTTAATAGCTGATACTGGAATTGGGATATGAAACAGGACTTCCCAATTCCGAATCTATGTTCTTTCTAGAACTTTCTACGTCCTTGCATAAAAAGCATCAAATGGAATTCGATTATTTCTCACATTCTAAAGTAGTCTATGATCGGAAAGTCATAGAAGGGCTTAGAGAGGAATATGATTGATTATAAATTATCCCTGTACTTACAGACGGGCACTCTTTTTTCTACTCCCTTTCAACTTAACCTCAGGCGCTTCTGCCTTATAAACGTTATTGGCTATTATGTCAATTAGTTTTAGCTTAGAAACTATCCGGAGGAAGAAGTCTCCGAGAACAAACGACACTGTGCTCTGTTGGTGTCCTTTTGTAAACGATTCCCTCTAGTGGTTTGAAATATTTGTCACTGTGTTGACAAGATTTCCATCTTCAAAAATGTAAGCCAGAGAGAGACCCAGGATATTTATTATTGGTAATAATCAAAACCACAACAACAATAATTCTGGAGGTTTCTGGCTGTCATCACACAGAGGGAACCAGGGTGAGCTTTTAAAATATTTATCAGATCAAGTTACTCCCTGGCTTTACGTTCCAATTAGAATAAGCCCTGAACTCTTTTCTATGGCCGATAAAATCCCAAAGGCTCGAAGACTGCCTGTCGTTCCAAAGTCTCGCCGGGAAGTCAACCCCAGGATGGGAAGCAGCATCTCTGTCTTTGTCATTAGTTTATCTCGCTCAGCTAGAATAATGCCTCGCAAATGGTTGGCACCGCGGGAAATGGATGTGAATGATGGATTGCCTTCTCGGTTTGGCTCCTTCTCCAACTCCCATGATAAATCTCCGTCCTCTTCCTTCAGTACCTTGATCACGTCCGACTCTTTGCTGAATCACGGTCTTGGCATTTGCAGCCCCCTCCAGCTGGAGTTTTCTCTTCCAGATGTTTGCATGTGGAGGGAAACTTCTTCACATCCTTCACGGTGTCAGGCTTCAAGGAGAGGTCATGAGAAGTAGCCCCCGGGCCCTCTTCATAATTCCTTGTCTCATCACTCTGTATGCTTCCTTTGCAGGCACATTTTGCAAATATTTATTGGTTTGTGTACTTGTTCCTCGTTTGATTTCCCCCCAAAATGGGAAGATGGCAAGGCCCAGGTATGGCCCGTGCCTGGCAGTGTGTTAAGTACCTAACGCAGTGCACCCTGTGTGGTGGCTTCTCCTTAGAAGTGCACCGAGTCAGAGAACAAATGGCATAATCCTGGACGCTTTCCAGAATTTGTTCAAGTCAAGTAGTCAAGTGCCACGGCCCAATTTCAGTCACCCTGATGTTATCACGGGTCCCTTTGAGGGACTTCGCATGCATGGAGGATAGAACGGAGCTCCCTAGCCCTCGTGGCCTTCCTTGGGAGAATAACGTAGGGACAGATCCCTTGGCAGAAGGTATCATAGGGCCAAGTGGGCAGAGTTTGGAAGGAGCTCATTCATTCCTTGGCCGTGTGGGACTTCGGCTTGGCATCGCGACAAAGGCCTGAGCTATTCCCGTGATGCCAGCATTTGCAGTAGTGAACCGGTGGCATAGGAAAGGGCGGGACATGCCTGCTGCTTTACGGCCGTATCAGAGAGCAGAGTCACAGCTTGTTGAAGTGGGAAGAGCCCAAACTGGACGTAGGGCTAGATCTGGACTTCAACTCAGCCACTCACCGTCTAGCAGCGTGACCCTCGGCCACCCCTGAGGCTTTCTGCACTTCAGTGTCTTGTCTGAAACGCACGAGGCATCACATGTGCCGCGTAGAGTCAAGGCATCGCACCGTCTAGAACGAGGTGATGGTTGCCTGGCGGCCGGTGGGGCGCTCGGCTGCTGAAACCAGGTGGGAGGTGTGCGGGTCGTTGCGAGGCTCTGGGGTAGGTGAGGGGTGATGGCCTGTTTGCAAACTGAAAGGTGGTGGTGCCTGGCTGATCCGGCCCACAGGAGGAGCAGGTTGCTGACGGGAGGGGATGCCGGAGAGCCAGGAAGGGAGAAGCTCGCGGGCCCCGGAGCCGTGGAAACCAGGACACGGCCTCAAGGATCGTGCTTCAGTTTGCACTTTGCTCTTGATGTGCCCCACGCTGGGTGTTGCTGACTCGTGCACCCCGGCGGGGGCGGGGGGTGGCTGGAACTCGGACCTGCCTCCCCCTCTGCCCTCGGCCATAAACCACCCGGCCACCCCCAGCACAGACGCTTAGGTACTGTTCGCCCTCCGATGAGGCCACTTAATGCCTGGTGCACCAACTGTGTGGCCTCGTGGGGAGCACGCCACCCCGCCGCGCGCCCTTTCACACCTCTCGAGGACCATGAGAGAATTCAGTGGGCTGCAAGCCAGGCGCTGCCCCAGGCCGCTGGCTCCGGGGTTCTGGACTGTTCTAACGCACGGGGCGGGCCACATGGCACACACTGTGGGACGCTGGCAGGTTCACCCTCCGCGTCTCCTGGTTGAATTCTATCAAGTAACCTGTTCCCACGGGGCAGAGGTCAGGAGAGGCTGTGGCCGTCGGCTGCTCCCGCGGCTCCTGGAAACCCATTCCCTCTCCCTGGGCCGCTCGTCAACCTCCGATTCTCCGGCTCGCCACCTGGAAGGGGGGTTGGGGACTTCAGCGAGAGTCTTTCTTTGGGATTTTGGGAGGTCATGACGAGCTATAAGGGCTCAGAGCTCTTCAAGAGAAAATGACAATATACTTTTCGGGAAGCTGGTGTCATCTTTAATGTCATCTTTTAATGTGGTTGTAAAGTGATTGATCTTCACTGTGAATTCCCCTTAATAATTTGCTCTGTGACAGCGACGTGAAATGGCCCTGAAGAGGTCTAGGCCCAGCGGGCCTCCCTGCTGACCCCGCACCCCGAGGGGGGCACATCGTGGGCGCCCCCGCGGGCCAGCTGCCCGGGCCAGGCGGTGGAGAAGGCTGGAGCCTGGCCACCGGGCACCCTGCACCCCGGGCCCCGGGCCCCCTACCAAGCTCTGCTGTCCTGGTCCGCCCTCCCTGACCTGCCACACGGAGCTCATCTGTCCCATGTCCTGTCCCAGGGCCTGCGGAAGTGGGTCCTCCCAACACGGGCCTGGAGGTGGTAGGTACTCCCTCAACAGGAACTCTCCGGAGCCCCGATTCTTATGCCTAAGATTCATTTCACTTTTGTTTTTATGTCTCCTGTGGATTCACTCTTCTAGAAGACTTAGCTATCAAGTCAACTGCATATATTAAGTAATGATTAATTTATTTTTCCATTTTTAATTAAGCGGGACTTAAACAGCTGCCAGAGAGTGCTCCTGATGGGCACGAGGTAGAAGCAGTGTGACCACCCCGACGTGATTACATCCACTGAAAAGCCAGGAAATTTCCAGCTTTGCCATATGTAAATGAAGAACCTCGATTAGCCTTACAAAATGTGTGTGTGTGTGTGTGTGTGTGTGTGTGTGTTTCTCTTGAAAATCTATTTTCCTCTGTTTAAAAAATACTTTATTTTGGGAAACCTAGGCTAGGAGCCACTGACTTAACCCAAGTCGTAGCTTTCGGGTTGAATTTTAGGGTAGAATTTTTTGGAGTTATCAAGGCCCAGAAGGATAATTTTCTCTCCTCTCCTCCCCTCCCCTTCTCTCCCCTCCCCTCCCCTCCTCTCCTCTTCTCCTCTTTTTTCTTTTCTTTTCTTTTCATTTCTTTTCTTTTCTTCTTTTCTTTTCTTTTCTTTTCTTTTCTTTTCTTTTCTTTTCTTTTCTTTTCTTTTCTTTTTCCTTTCCTTTCCTTTCCCTTCCTTTCCTTTCCTTTCCTTTCCTTCTTTCCTTTCCTCTTTCTTTCTTTCTTTCTTTCTTTCTTTCTTTCTTTCTTTTCTTTCTTCTTTCTTCTTTCTTTCTTTTCTTCTCTCGGTTTCTCTCTCTCTTTCTCTTCCTCCCTCCCTCCCTCCCTCTCTTCCTTTTTTATGGCAGAGCTTTGGCATTACTTTAGGGTCAGCTCCAACCTGAATGTTCAAGAAGTATTTTTAGGACACCTGGGAGGCTCAGTGGTTGGGCATGTGTCTTCAGCTCAGGTCACGATCCTGGGGTCCCGGGATCGAGTCCTGCATCGGGCTCCCTACATGGGGCCTGCTTCTCTCTCTGCCTGTGTCTCTGCATCTCTCTCTGTGTATCTCACGAATAAATAAGTAAAAAAAAGTCTTTAAAAAAAGTATTTTTACCATAGTGCACAAATACCTGCCTATACCTGCTACATGCCAGGAAATAGTAGGTCAAAGAGACCTGAGTTTCTGCTCTTTGCCTCAGTGAAATGACAACGTAGAGAAGAGGCTTTTGACATCTCTTATTTAAGAGTAGATCTGGTTTCTAACCTGTACCACTGAGCAAATGTGGTGCAGAATATATGATCAAAGAAAATGAGGAATATAGCTAATTTTCAGACAGAAAACTTTAGTCATTATTTATTTATTTATATTATTATGTATATTATTATATATTATTTATATATTATGTATTATTTGTATATTGTTTATTTATTTAATTATTCATATCATTAAATAATAATTATCTTATTATTTAATAAGAAAGAACCATGGGGCCTTTCCTCCTAAAATACTTTGTGCTTTATTTTTATTATTTTTATTTTTTTTTACCCCATCCCCCCCCCACCCCGACTTCTTTGTGCTTTAGAAAAAGCTCAGTTTCGCTCTTGCCTAGGATTTCATTTAGCATGGCTGAAATAAATATCTATTGACTTTGTTTTTCTATCTTGCCAATTAATTTGGAGGAAAGATGATCTTTCCTACGTCAAGCGTGGTATACGGGACTTGAAACGCTGTCCTATTCCCACACTGGTTGATCCTTCCAGATTTCCGGCTTTTCTCAGGCCCACCCTCCTGAGCCCTCCGGTTGGCTCTTGATTCAGCAGTGTCCACACTTGCAGCCTTATCACCTAGATACACGCTACGACACGAGATGACATCATACCACACCGTGACCCAAACCTACCTTTTGTGGCAAGTGAAGCCTAGCTCTCAGCCTGACATAGGACACTGAGCAGAATTAAACCCGGACTCTCCCCCTCTAGTTCTTCATCAGGATCAGTGCCTACGACTTCCTCTGAGAAGCACTGCCCCGTGGAACTAGCTGGATACGACGGCTTTTAGGCCGTGAACCCTTACAGCATTTCAGGCTTCTCTTAAATCACAGCCACGTGCTCGTTTTCTGTCTCCCACGGGGGATCGGCTCCTTGGAGTGTAGGCCTGTTCACAGGGGCCTAGACTAGAGCTTGGTAATGAGGGATTACAAGCCGTGAATGAGCGAGCGAACAAGCTCGGTTTCCACTTCTCCATATTGGGGGACTAACGTGTCCGAGCTTCTCGTTGTTGTGATTTGGGCCCTAGACGTGGTGAAATAAGATGTGATTCTGCTGGAAATGGAGATGGGGCTAATGAGGGCATTTAAAAAAAATTTTTTTTTGTTTTGTTTAATAAAAAACTCGCCAAAAACAGTGGGAAGGAGAGAGAAAAGTTTCCATGGCAACCTCCAACGCTGTACCTCTGAAGATCCAGTTTATACATTTAAAAAAATGTGCCTTCATTTATTCTTCCCATGGAGACTGGAACTCAGTTAACTGCTAAAAAGTTTTATGGAGGAGGTTTTAATGATACCTGTCAATTTGGGGGAAGGTGAAGAGGAGGGAGGGCTTATTGCAACTGGTGAAATGCGCTCAGACTCGTCCACTTTCTGATTTACCAGAATCCATGTGTTTGATGAAGGATGGGTGGGTGGGTGCAGGCTCCTCCCTGGCCAGAAGTTCAGGGTGGGCTGACCTAGTGCCACGCTCTCCCACACCGCCCACATTATCACGCTATCAGCTGCAAAAAATGGAAAGAAAGGGAACCTTGAGATCGTAGTTGGGTTGATCATTGAGTGCAACCATTTTGGGATAGAGGAGAAATCACAAATCCAGGAAATCAACAGATGTTTAATAAGAAAGGCCGACTATCGGAGGGATAAAACTTGAAGTCAAAATTAGTTAAAAATCCTAGCTACTCTGGCGTTTGTTAGCCGTATTGGATGGAAGAAATTACCTAATTTGGGATCCCTGGGTGGCGCAGCAGTTTGGCGCCTGACTTTGGCCCAGGGCGTGATCCTGGAGACCCGGGATCGAATCCCACATCGGGCTCCCGGTGCATGGAGCCTGCTTCTCCCTCTGCCTGTGTCTCTGCCTCTCTCTCTCTCTCATAAATAAATGAAATATTTAAAAAAAAAAAGAAATTACCTAATTTTCCAGAAGCCTGTACGTCAAGTGTAGATCCTCCCTCCATAGGGGGGGGTCTTGTGACACTGGAAAGGTCAGGACAGGGGATAGCATATCCTTAGAGCTCAGGAAACGGTGGTGATGGTGACGATGGTGTTGGCGGTGGTGATGTCTTCATCTAGGGTACAGCAGGTAAGCTCTTCCCTGGGACTGACCCCAAGGAGATCGTGGTTTATCCTGGCATGTGTAGCAGTGGCACGCGGCAGGTCAAATGGGAACGGACTCCTTCAGACAACACCAA